>SJYQ01000303.1:437211-481625 GCA_006410935.1 Redunca redunca
GTGTGGTGTTGGAGAAGACTCTTGAGAGTCCCTTGGACTGCAAGGAGATCCAACCAGTCCATTCTGAAGGAGATCAGTCCTGGGATTTCTTTGGAAGGAATGATGCTAAAGCTGAAACTCCAGTACTTTGGCCACCTCATGTGAAGAGTTGACTCATTGGAAAAGACTTTGATGCAGGGAGGGATTGGGGACAGGAGGAGAAGAGGACGACTGAGGATGAGATGCTGGATGGCATCACTGACTCGATGGATGCGAGTCTGAGTGAATTGCGGGAGTTGGTGATGGACAGGGAGGCCTGCCGTGCTGCAATTCATGGGGTCGCAAAGAGTCGGACACGACTGAGCGACTGAATTGAACTGAACTGAACTGGGCAGGGGTGTTTGTAAGTGACTGGAGACACAGGTTCACTCCCTGACTCAGGAATATCCCCTGGAGGAGGAAATGGCAACTCACTCCAGTATTCTTGCCTGAAAAATCCCACAGGCAGAGGAGCATAGCTGGGTACTAGTCAAAGGGTCACAAAGAGTCAGACATGAGTGACTAAGCAAGCACGCACCAGCAGGAGACTTTTTAGTTTGATGTGGTTCCATTTGCTTTATTTGCTTTTGCTTTTTATGGTTTTGGTGTTATAGTCAAGAAGTCATTGTTAAAACCAATGTCATGAAGACCTTCCCTTTTCCTAAGAGTTTTCTTCTAGGAGTTTTACAGATTCAGCTCTAGTATAATCTCTAATCTAATCATTTAACTCTCTAATTCCAGTTGAGATGATATTAATGTGTGGTGTAAGATAGCAGTCCAATTTTATTCTTTTGTATGATTGATATGGCACTATGCCAGTGCACTATGGCAAAAAGGTACCATGGTTTTTCTAGTGATTTTGATATAGCCTGGTTTTATGGTTTACTTGAGGTCAGTCAGTCAGTTCAGTCGCTCAGTCGTATTTGACCCACCAGGCCTCCCTGTCCATCACCAATTCCCAGAATTTACTCAAACTCATGTTCACTGAGCTATTACTTTGTTGGCAAAGTAATGTCTCTGCTTTCTAATATGCTGTCTAGGTTGGTCACAACTTTTCTTCCAAGGAACGTCTTTTAAATTCATGGCTGCAGTCACCATCTGCAGTGATTTTGGAGCCCCCCAAAATAAAGGCTCTCACTGTTTCCACTGTTTCCCCATCTAATTCCCATGAAGTGATGAGATCAGATGCCATGATCTTAGTTTTCTGAATGTTGAGTTTTAAGCCAGTTTTTTCACTCTCCTTTCATTTTTATCAAGAGGCTCTTTAGTTCTTCTTCATTTTCTGCCATAAGGGTGGTGTCATCTGCATACCTGAGGTTATTGATATTTCTCCTTGGCAAACTTGATTCCAGCTTGTGCATCATCCAGCCCAGCGTTTCTCATGATGTACTCTGCATATAAATTAAATAAGTAGGGTGACAATATACAGCCTTGACGTGTACTCCTTTCCTGATTTGGAATCAGTCTGTTGTTCAATGTACAGTTATAACTGTTGCTTCTTGACCTCCATACAGATTTCTCAAGAGGCAGGTCAGGTGGTCTGGTATTCCCATTTCTTTCAGAATTTTCCACAGTTTATTGTGATCCACATAGTCAAAGGCTTTGGCATAGTCAGTAAAGCAGAAATAGATGTTTTTCTGTAACTCTCTTGCTTTTTTGATGATCCAACAGTTGTTGGCAATTTGATCTCTGGTTTCTCTGCCTTTCCTAAATCCAGCTTGAACATCTGGAAGTTCACTGTTCATGTGCTGTTGAAGCCTGGTTTGGAGAATTCTGAGCATTGTTTTACTAGCATGTGAGACGAGTGCCACTCTGCGGTAGTTTGAGCCTTCTTTGTCATTGCCTTTCTCTGGGACTGGAGTTATTTGCGGTACAGAAGCCTTTAGCTCGCTTTCCTCATTCCTCATAAAGGGAACCGGTGTGTGCGCTGTTGCTGAACCCGTGTCTCTGTGGGAGGATTGAAGCCTTCGGGTCCCATGTCGGCCTCTTACTGATGGCACTCCATCGTCACTCTTCTGTGCCTGACCTATTTTAAGGTAGGACATCCGGAGGGTATGTATCACAATTTGTAGATCTGTAAACATCCTTGACTTCCCTGGTGGCGCAGACGGTAAAGCGTCTGCCTGCAATGCAGGAGACCCGGGTTCGATCCCTGGGTTGGGAAGATCCCCTGGAGAAGGAAATGGCAACCCACTTCAGTATTCTTGCCTGGAAAATCCCATGGACGGAGGAGCCTGGTTGGCTACTGTCCATGGGGTCACAAAGAGTCGGACACGACTGAGCGACTTCACTTCACTTCAAACATCCTTGTTTATCTGGAGTGCATCTGATCCTCAGCCTTACAGAGCGTATAAAACAAACTAGATACCATATATAAGCCTAAAAAAATGAGAGCATTTTGGATTACTCATGGCATGAATCCTCCGATAAGAAAACTTAGATATCATTTTAGACCATTTGGTAGCAAATTCCCTGATCCATTTGTTCATTATTAAAAAAAGAGATGCTGAAGATGAAAAAAAAAAGTATTATATTGAAAACTGCTCCAACTTAAATTTAGCATCCTTAACTAGTCCTCTAATCTTTCAGCTTTGCTTTACATGCAGTCTATTTTCCCCTGCTGCTCAAATCCTGTGTTAATCTGTGTTCAAATATATAACTTCTGTACTTAAGACATGCCCTCTAATTATGGCAAGTACCTTTAGAACTAAAGTAGCATTGGATTGCAAAATGAATTATTCAAATGTGTATACAAAGTTAAAACATGCACAAGTTCACCTTTGGCAAATACAGGTTTATACATGTAAAAAAAACCTTCATTTAACAACACTCATTTAAGATAGACTCAAGGACTATTGACCACAAGTAATGATTCTTCAACAGTAAATCTGTTTGGGGCTCAAGCTCTCAAAAGACAATAGCAAGAAGCTCCAGTGCCTCCAAGATCTACAGCACATGGCAGACCCAGAGAATCTGACACGACGTTTGTATAACACGTGTCAGGGTGAATAAGTAATCACTCCTCTCTGAGTAAGACGCGGTCTGTTTTCTACTTTAATCAAGGTGATAGTATTACTACTGCATCTGAACTCCCTCGCTTACTTACTTCCTTCTCCTCTGTTCTCCATGCCCAGAGAACACAGACACAGCCATGATTTCTTTAGACCACCTCTTCAGCTTTTAGAGGCCTCAGGCAAGGAGACACACTTGGTAAAGAGACATAGTAACTGTGAAGTTCATGTTGACCACCCCCTTTTATTTATTTATTTTTTACTCAATTCACCCTGTAATTTGATTGGATTTTTCTTCTCTCTCATGATATGGCAAACCACCCAGGACAATCAGAAAGAAAGTTCTTCCCCAAGACTGTGCAGACCTCTATCTCTTTATGTCCCCTCTTCATCACTCCAAGAATTAGAGGAGTCTGGAAAACAATTCTGCCAATTTATCCCTTTTCTTACAGAAGGACTGGTCAAAGTGGCTTCCCTTTCTCTACTCTAACTTATCAGGGCTTCTTCTCCCTAGGTGTTCTCCTAATGTTTTTTTTTTCCTGGTCAAAAGAATTAAGGCATCAATTCTGGGAAACTTCACAGCAGTATGAGATATGATTTTTTCACTGAAAATGTGGAAGAGTTATTTTGCTTGTTACCTGTAATGATAATAAAAGTGTTGTCTTATTGTTTGTTTTCTTCTTGTTTTGTCTTTCAGTTCAGTTCGGTCACTCAGTCATGTCTGACTCTTTGTGATCCCATGAACCCTAGCATGCCAGGCCTCCCTGTCCATCACCAACTCCAGGAGTTTACCCAAACTCATGTCCATTGAGTCAGTGATGCCATCTAACCATCTCATCCTCTGTCGTCCCCTTTTCCTCCTGCCCTCAATCATTCCCAGCATCAGGGTCTTTTCAAATGAGTCAGCTCTTTGCATCAGGTGGCCAAAATATTGGAGTTTCAACTCCAACATCAGTCCTTCCAATGAACACCCAGGACTGATCTCCTTTAGGATGGACTGATTGGATCTCCTTGCAGTCCAAGGCACTCTCAAGTCTTCTCCAACACCACAGTTCATAAGTATCAATTCTTAAGGAATCTCCACACTGTTCTCCCTAGTGGCTGTACTAGTTTGCATTCCCACCAACAGTGTAGGAGGGTTCCCTTTTCTCCACACCCTCTCCAGCACTTATTGCTTGCAGACTTTTGGATCGCAGCCATTCTGACTGGTGTGAAGTGGTACNTAAGAAACGAATCGCCAGTCTATGTCCGATGCAGGATACAGGATGCTTGGGGCCGGTGCATGGGGATGACCCAGAGAGATGTTATGGGGAGGGAGGTGGGAGGGGGGTTTATGTTTGGGAACGCATGTACACCCGTGGTGGATTCATGTCAATGTATGGCAAAACCAATACAGCACTGTAAAGTAAAATAAAGTAAAAATAAAAATTAAAAAAAAAGTATCAATTCTTCGGCACTCAGCTTTCTTCACAGTCCAACTCTCACATCCATACATGACTACTGGGAAAACCATAGGCTTGGCTAGATGGACCTTTGTTGGCAAAGTAACATCTCTGCTTTTGAATATGCTGTCTAGGTTGGTCATAACTTTCCTTCCAAGGAGTAAGCATTTTTTAATTTCATGGCTGCAATCACCATCTGCAATGATTTTGGAGCCCCCCAAAATAAAGGCAGCCACTGTTTCTACTGTTTTCCCATCCATTTGCCATCAAGTGATGGGACCAGATGCCATGATCTTCGTTTTCTGAATGTTGATCTTTAAGCCAACTTTTTCACTCTCCTCTTTCACTTTCATCAAGAGACTCTTTAGTTCTTCTTTGCTTTCTGCCAAGAAGAATGGGTGGTGTCATCTGCATATCTAAGGTTATTGATATTTCTCCCAGTAATCTTGATTCCAGCTTATGCTTCATCCAGTCCAGAGTTTCTCATGATGTACTCTGCATATAAGTTAAATAAGCAGAGTGACAATATACAGCCTTCATATACTCCTTTTCATATTTGGAACCAGTCTGTTGTTTCATGTCCAGTTCTAACTATTGCTTCCTAACCTGCATACAGGTTTCTCAAGAGGCAGGTCAGGTAGTCCGGTATTCCCATCTCTTTAAACAAAAATACTTAATGGAGACAACACTCACTTAAAATTTTTTATGAAAAATAGATATAGAGAACAAATTTGTGGGGATCAAAAGGCATAAACTTCCAATTATAAAATCAGTCAGTTCAGTTGCTCGGTCGTGTCTGACTCTTTGCGACCCCAAGAATTGCAGCACGTCAGGCCTCCCTGTCCATCACCAACTCCCAGAGTTCAACCAAACTCATGTGCATTGAGTCAGTGATGCCATCCAGCCATCTCATCCTCTGTCGTCCTCTTCTTCTCCTGTCCCCAATCCCTCCCAGCATCAGAGACTTTTCCAACTCTTCACATGAAGTGGCCAAAGTACTGGAGTTTCAGCTTCAGCATCATTCCTTCCAAAGAACATACAGGACTGATTTCCTTTAGGATGAACTGGTTGGATCTCCTTGCAGTCCAAGGCACTCTCAAGAGTCTTCTCCAACACCACACTTCAAAAGCGTCAATTCTTTGTCTCTCAGCTTTCTTCACAGTCCAACTCTCACATCCATACATGACTACTGGAAAAACCATAGCCTTAAACCATGTGAATGGAATGTACAGCATGGTGACTATAGATACTGGTTGTTGCTGTTAAGTGACCGGTTGTGTCCGACTCTTTGTAACCCCATGGTCTGCAGCACACCAGGCCTCCCTGTCTCTTACCATCTCTTGGAGTTTGCCCAAGCTCATGTTCATTACATTGGCAGTATTTTATTACAAATCTGAAAGTTTCTAAGAGAGTAGATGCTGAAAATTCTTGTCACAAGAAAAATAACTTTGAAATTATATATGGTTACAGTTGTTATCATGACCTTTGTGAAATATATATATATATATATATATATATCAGATCCTTATGCTGTACCTCTAAAATTAATATAATGTTACATGTCTATTATTTCCCAGTTAAAAAAAAAAAATTGCCAGACATTGCCATATGGCCCCGAGCAGCAAAATCACTCCCACTGAGAATCACTGATCTAGGAATTAACCAGCAATGTCATTTCCAGTCTTTATTCCTGCATATATACCAAAATACTGTTTTTTTCATGAAAAATTTTATAAGCTTTCCACAAGGTTCGGATTCCAACTATCTATCATAAGTAATCTTTTCACAGTCTCTCTATGGCTATAACCAGTCATCTTTCACTGTATGCAATTTCTTTGACTTCATTTTTCTGATTTTATTTAGGTTTTTTTTTTCCATTTTAAATTCAAAGAAATAAAATGAAAACAAAAGTTTTATAATCTGCTGACATAAAAGTGTAGATATTGGACTTATAAGGGACAAAAGTACGTCACATACATTTTTCAAAGAATTGCATTTTCCACTTTTGTTCAATGATGGTTCAAACAACTGAGTATAACCTTCAGATCCCCTATGGATTCTACAGCAGGACAAGGGAGAAACATTCTGTGGAAGGACTCTCTCCCGCCTGCTAGAAGGATGGAGTGTCATTGTATATTTTCTATGTGCTATGAGTAATGAGAAGGACAATCAGATTGGAGGACAGAAAGATATCCTGAGCTGACATCTTTGCAGCAGATGTGAAAGACACTTTATTACTAATTTAAAAAAATTATGAACACATTGATCTCAAGAGCAAAATCAAATGCTATATTTTATACTATACTGGACTGTGTAATAAACCTTCATCTCTTGTGCTTGAAACTCTGTTTTTATATGATGACAGTGACATTTTATGTATTTAGCCCACAGTTTTAACAGCTCCTAAATATTCATAATGCTAATTTTAAGTCACAGCATGATTTGTTAATTCTTATAACTCTGCCAAACCTTGATAAATTGGGCTAAATTTGAACCAGATTTTCTAAGCCTTGCAGGGACATATTAATTCAATATTATTACTGTCAAGCATAAAATATGTTCAGAAGCTTCCAGCATCACATCACACCACTTCACAGCTGAACTGGCATTTCATTCCTTTAAACTGACTAACTTATCTGCCATTGAAATAACCAATAATGTTGTCTATTGTTCTTGTACTTAATGGAGTTCATTCTCTTCACCAAAACTGCAGAGTAGGAAAAGGAAATAGAGAACGTTCTTTGGAGAAAAGTAATAGCTTAGGTAGTTAATAAGTATGAATTCCCATGTTTCACAAAATTCAAAAATGTCAAGTAAGAAAAAGAAGCTAATAGTTGTTGGTCTACCAAAAGCTAAATATGGTGAATGGCTCTAAATGAGCAAAATAGAGAAAGTCTATTCTTTTCTTGGGAACGTTTCAAAAAAAGTAAACATGGTTATTGAATTTCTGTCATTTATAGTGCATTTTAAGTCAATATCTATTTATATTGTCTAATAAAATCTTATTTCCTGGATATTAACCTGTGTTATATTGATGTTATTTCATTTTCATGGTAAATCTAAACCTGATTTAGATTTAGATTTTGGAAAAGGAGCAGCTTTCCTAGTTTATTTTATCCGACCCTGCAGGGCAAGTTAATAGCACCTGTGGTTATAAAAATATAACACCAAAATGATACGGAGTATCCATGACTTAAAGGAAATATGAGAGATAATTCTTCATAAGGCTCTCTTCTTGCGTTGTTATGGCTCTCCATCCAACTAACTACCTTTATCTCTTCATCTCAAATTCTTTCTCCAATTTTAGCCTTCTCTCTTGTACATCTGGATATTATCCCCTTTCACTTACACAAGGCTTTCCGCTTTGAAAATTGTGCTCTTTTATCCACTTTCCATTTGTTCTTCTCTGCTACATACTGCTTTGTGTGTGCTCAGTTGTTCAGTGTGTCTGACTCTTTGCGACCCCATGGACCATAGCCCACCTGGCTCCTCTGTCCATGGGATTTCTCAGGCAAGAATACTGGAGTGGGTTGCCATTCCCTTCTCCAGGGGATCTTCCTGACTCAGGGATAGAACGCAGATCTCCTGAGTTTCCTGCCTTGGTAGAAGGATTCTTTACCACTAGCGTCCCCTGGGAAGCCCCATATAACCTCCTTTCATAGATGCCATCTTAAAAGTAAAAGCTTTCTTTGACCCCACTTCTTCTTCAGGCTACCATTCATTTTCTGCTCATGTTCAGAGAAAAACTCCTTGAAAAATATCCATTGGTCTCTTTTTCAAATTCCTCAACAACATATATATTTTCTTAAAATGTTATATTGTTTTTGCTTCTTTTTTAAAAAATTAAACTATTTTAAGAGCAGTTTTAAATTCACAGAAAAGTTGAACAGAAAGTATAGAGATTTCCCTCAAGATCCCTCTCCCCCACAATCAGCACCCAGCATCACAGTGGTACATTTGTTACAACTGATGAACCTACATTAATACAACATTACTATCCAAAGTCTACAGTTTACATTAGAATTCACTCTTGGCATTGTTGTGTCTACTACATGTTTTGACAAATGTATGATGCCACATATTCACCATTATAGTACTGTGCAGAATAGCTTCCCAGTCTTTAAATCTCTGTATGCTTGTTCCATTCATCCCTCTCCTGACTTGTCCTTGGAAACATGGAGCTTTTTAGTGTCTCCATAGTGTTGCCTTCAACATATTCATTTGGAATCAATTTAAGTAATTCTATCAACTACTCTACAACTACTCCTGCTGTGATCACTAGTCAAGATGGAGAAGGAAAAAAAAAAGCAAGCCTTCTAAGAACCTAGAGACTAAATGAATGAGTCTCTGGGTTATGTTTTGCTTCATCTATTTCAGACTGGGTGCTGAAGAAGACATCAACCTAGAAGCATTCACTGAGGATAGACCAAAAAAGCCAAGGGAAGCTGCTGTCTCTAAGCAAAGGGCTAGGGAAGGAGAGTCATACCAACACAGAAAATAAACACGTTGAATGAAACCGTGGTCCCAGTATCACCACTGGCAGCAAAGGCACAAGTGGAAGTCTAGGTTCCCAACTTTGCCTACCTACAATGATGCTCACTTATCCCTCACCACAGTGGTTTCAAAGAAGGCCACTTGGCGAGCTGGGATTTCACCCTCACCTAGAAACAAATCGTCTTCTCCCTCATATACAACCAAAGTGTCAATGGAGACCACATGAAGAACTGTAATGAGGTACCCCTCCAGTCCCAGCTGAGACCTACTAAGGGGCCTGTATCATCATCCCCCTCAACAAATCATGTTAGTTTCCTCCTTGCTAGGGTGTCAGAGAAGGGCCACTAAAATAGAAGGTTAAATAAGATCCAGATTTTCGTGACATAATATCTAAAATGTCCAAGATATGTCAAACATCACTGAGGCCAAAAACAAACAAACAAACAAACAAAAAGAAAATCTCAAATTAAACTAGAAGAAAATCAACAGACATCAACACTGCAATGACAAGATGTTGGAATCATTTCATAAGGATTTTAAAGCACCTGTAAGCACCTGTCATAAACATACTTTAATGATCAATCACTAAGATGCTTGAGGGAATACTTTAATGAGCAATCACTAACACTTTTATAAGGAAGTCTTATCAAAGGAATAAAAAAGATCACCCCCAAAATGGAAACTTTAGGAATTAAAAATGCAAAAACTGAAGTTAAACAATTCTATGAGAAGCTCCCTTGGTGGCTCAGTGGTAAAGAATCCACTTGACAACGCAGGAGACACAGGTTTGATCCCTGATCTGGGAAAATCCCACATGCCTTAAAATAACTCAGCAGGTACAACACAACTACTGAGGCTGTGCTCCAAAACCCGGGAGTGGCAACTGCTGAAACCAGTGCACCCCAAATCCCATGCTCTGCAGCAAAAGAAGCCACTCAAAGGAGGAGCCCAAGCCCCACAGCTAGAGAGTAGCCCCCACTCACCACAGCCAGAGCAACAAAGACCCAGCACAGCCAAACAGACAAATCAATCAAACACATTAAAAATTCTGTGAATGGGTGCAACAGGAGAAAGGAGCTGACATAGAAAAGAATCCGTTATCGTGAAGACAGCAGAGAAAAGTTACCCAATCTGAACAACATAGAGAAAACGGACAGAAGAAAAATGGACGGAGCCTGAGGAACCTGTAGGACTATTCCAAAGGTTATACATTTTCTGTCATCAGAGTCGCTGGAGAAATGGAGAAAGAGATGAGTGCTGAAATGTATTCTGAGAACTAATGACTAAAAACTTCTTAACCCTGGAGAAAGACAGAAACAGATGTATTTAAGAAGTGAGCAAACCCTCAATAGGATGAATATAAACACATCCATGAAAGATCCAATATAATCAAAGTTCAAAAAAAAATCAAAGGCAAAGAAAAGCAGAGAGCAGAGAGAAAGAAATGTCTTATCTATAAGGGTTAAATGATTCAAAAGATAATGGGTGCAAGTCTTTTTCAATTTTGGTTTCCTCAGGGAAATGCCTAGGAGTGGGATTGTTGGGTCATATAGTGGTTTTATTCCTAGGTTTTTAAGGAAACTCCATACTATCTTTCACAGTGGCTGTATCAATTTACATTCCCACCAACAGTGCAAGAGGATTCCCTTTTCTCCACACCCTCTCCAGCATTCACTGTTTGTAAACTTTTGGATGATGGTCATTCTGATGGTGTGGGGTAATATCTCATCGTGGTTTTGACTTGCATTTCTCTAACGCTGAACATATTTCCATGAGTTTGTTAGCCATCGGTATGTCTTCTTTCGGAAAATGCCTGCTTAGGTCTTTTTCCCACTTTTTGATTGGCTCTTTGTTTTTCTGGTATTGACTTGTATGAGCTCCTTGTATATTTTGGAAATTGCAGCCCTATTCACAATAGTGCATGGAAGCAACTTAGATGTCTATCAACAGATGGACGGATAAAGAAGCTGTGGTACATATGCACAACGGAATCTTACTCAACCATAAAAAGGAATGCATTTGAGTCAGTTCTAATGAGGTGGATGAACCTACAGCTTTTACAGAGTGAAGAAAGTCAGAAAGAGAAAGGTAAATATGGTATCAGTTCAGTTCAGTTCAGTCACTCAGTCGTGTCCAACTCTTTGCAACCCCATGAATCGCAGCACGCCAGGCCTCCCTGTCCATCACCAACTCCCAGAGTTCACTCAGACTCACGTCCATCGAGTCAGTGATGCCATCCAGCCATCTTATCCTCTGTCGTCCCCTTCTCCTCCTGCCCCCAATTCCGCGCAGCATCAGGGGCTTTTCCAGTGACTCAACTCTTCGCATCAGGTGGCCAAAGTACTGGAGTTTCAGCTTCAGCATCATTCCCTCCAAAGAAATCCCAGGGCTGATCTCCTTCAGAATGGACTGGTTGGATCTCCTTGCAGTTCAAGGGACTCTCAGGAGTCTTCTCCAACACCACAGTTCAAAAGCATCAATTCTTCGGCACTCAGCTTCTTCACAGTCCAACTCTCACATCCATACATGACTACTGGAAAAACCATAGCCTTGACTAGACGGACCTTTGTTGGCAAAGTAATGTCTCTGCTTTTCAAATATCGTATACTAACACATATATAAGGGAATATATAAAAGTGGTGCCGATAAATTTATTTGCAAGGCAGCAATGGAGAAACAGACATAGAGAACAGACAGGTGCACACAGGGCAGAGGGGAGGAGAGGGTGAGATGCATGGAGTGAGTAGCATGGCAGTTTACATTACCATATGTAAAATGGATAGCCAATGGGAGTTTGCTATATGACTCAGGGAACTCAAACAGGGGCTGTGTATCAACCTAGAGGGGTGGGATGGGGTGGGAGATGGGAGGGAGGTTCAAGAGAGAGCAGACCTATACATGCCTATGGCTGGTTCATGTTGATGTTTGGCAGAAAACAACAAAATTCTGAAAAGCAATTATGTTTCAGTTAAAAAATAAACAAACTAAAAAAGATAATAATTGATTTCTCATCAGGAACTTTGGAAGCAAGAAGGAAGTAGCACAACATTCTCAAGTACTAAAGGAGAAGAACTATCTCCCTAAACAAATAATAAGTGAAAAAATAACCTCTGAGGTTACAATTTTTTTTTAAATCAGTGGACTTGATTGTGTAACATTGTGATTGTGGACCCAAGCAGCACAACTATTCTCTGCCAATCTTGTGTGCTCAGTAGCTCAGCCATTCCTGGCTCCTTGCAACCACATGGACTGCCCCCCACCCCCACCCCCTGAGGCTCCTCTGTCCGTGTGATTCTCCAGGCAAGAATACTGGAGTGAGCTGCCGTTTCCTTCACTTCCAACCTTAAACATTGCTACATATACTCAAGAGAGATGAAATTTTTATTCTGATATCTAGATTGTTTCAAATGTATATAACCTTGATATTTTAATTAAAGAAATTGCAGGGTTAATCATAGAGCATTATATTTAGGAAACACAATATCTGTCTTCAAATACTTGCTCATGGCCTTAGTAACTATCAGTGAATATCTCTGATAAGAACCTTGTATCTTCAAACCTTGGTTTCTACATCTATTAAATGGGATGATTATACCTGTTGTTTATCTTACGATGAGAATCAAAGAGGATAATATTTGTAGCTTTTTCAGATCTCATATATATTTTTTTAAATTATAGGACTATACAGAGAATTTATTTAAAATATATTGAGCACAATTTTTCTAGGTCAGNATAATATTTGTAGCTTTTTCAGATCTCATATATATATTTTTTTTAATTATAGGACTATACAGAGAATTTATTTAAAATATATTGAGCACAATTTTTCTAGGTCAGTTTCTAGCTTTAAGGTAGTAATTAATTGGAGACAGATTCAAACACATTCTACAAAGGGCAATGTGATGAGGCAAAATACGTTTGTGGATACAAAAATAAATATCCGTGGGAGCCATAAGGACCTTCTTACTATAAACATCTAGATTCAAGTCCAGGTACTGAAACTTATGTCATTGCATAGATTATTAATCTCTCCAAAGGTCAATTTCCTCTTCAACAACATGGGGACAGAAAAAAATATATCCTCTCAGAAGGGGTATGAAGCTCAAATAAAGGTAATTAGTATGACGCATTCAGTCAAGAGTGTGATACATCGCATTCTACAAAATGAGAGGCGATCATTATAGTTATTAATCATAAGATCATACCTCGGGGGTGGCATTCACACGACATAAGTTCTGGGGAGGGCAGGTTTTCTAGAGGCAAGTACATCATGAATTACAAGTGGATCTTTACCTGATAAAGCAGAACACTGAAAGCCAAAGAGAAAGCTTCAGAATGAGCTCAGTATTCTTATAGGATTGGGATACAATATGAATGGCAAAGGGAATCCACTGCATTTTAACCTTAGATCGTTATTGACAATAAGGAGCTATTAAGTGTGCTGGAGTATAGACGGGGCATGATAACCACTGCGTTTCTCAAAGGCCATTCTGATGGCTGAGAGAATGTCAGATATAAGAGCTCAGAGGCTGGAATCAGGAAAATCAATTATAGTGCTGTGCCAGTAACCCAGGCAGCAGATGATAAAGGCCTGCACTAAAGAGAGAAATGAGTATAAGTGATGATCCCAGACCATCAAGTGAACTGATTCACTGAGAAGAGTCACACACAACAGTGATGGGAAGCACAACAGGAGAAGGTTCTCTGAACTTGACAATTTTACCACCACGAAACCTTAACCTGAAAGAGCCCGAGAATGGTGCTAAAGACCCGGATCAGCTCTTAGATATTCTTTGACGTCACTTTTGTGCCAGACAACTTTCTCTCTCTCGAGGGCAACCACGATGACTTATTGCCACTGGCTGGGAATGGAAATATTCTGAAGGCCTAGTTATTGCCACTCAAGAGTTATGTCTTTTCTAGTGACTCGGTGGGTGTAAGGTTTGATAATGGGAGTTCTTGGTGTGTGATTTTGATACAGCATGAACTTTCTCACAGATCAATTTTGTCCGCTGATGTCATTGCCTGCAGAGATCCCATCCACGTACGCTGTGTGCAATTTCCTGTTCTGTACTCTCCATAATTGAATGATGCCCTCACCACTAGCCTTCCAATAAATATCACTCAGAATGACCTTGAAAATACCCTTTCTCCTCCAAATATTTCTCTTCTAACTCTGGTCATTAATCAAATGAACTAACATAAAAATATTTATGCTAATCTGAAAAATTGCCAAAATCATGTAAATAAAATTTTCAAGTAGAATTGTTTCCTATGGCTCTGCTAAATATATTAAGTAGTAGTTTATTAGCATAAATAAAAAGTAACATGTGCATATCTACATGAATAAACATGTTTATACACAATTCTGTTATCTAATATTTAAGGACTGTTGCAATGGGACTACAACAGTTTTAAGGACTCTATATGTATTATATTGTTTTAAATCATAAAAAAGTGGGTAGCATTACTAGCCCCATTTGACAGAAGAGTAAAGTGAGGCTTAGGAAATTTAATGGCAAGGCTAAATATCAGGGAACTTCCCTGGTGGCTCAGATGGTAAAGAATCTACTTGCCATGTGGAAGATCTGAGTTTGATCCCTGGGTTGGGAAGACACCGTGGGGGAGGGCATGGCAAAGCACTCCAGTTTTCTTGCCTGGAGAATCTTCATGGACAGAGGAGTCTGGCGGGCTACAGTCTATAGGGCCACAAAGAGTCAGACACGACTGAGTGACTAAGCACATAAATATCAGGACTGGAGAGGCCATGAATGTAATGAGTCTGACTGAGAGTCTTTATTCCTGGTCATTATAGCAGTGTGTATCCTATCACATGTATATATATCACCTGTCTATATATACATGTGTGTACACATATGTATGCTTGATTGCATAAATGCTGTTGGCAATGTGCCAAAGCCCTGTTACGAAGCTTTGAAATGAAGTAAAACATCCAGCTATAAGCTGAGTTTATTTCTTTTCCTCTTGACCCATCTATTCATAAATCTGAATTCAACTGCATGACAAATTCTACCATTCTACTTTCATCAACAGTTATTAACAATACCAATCACATTAAATTTCTACAACTCTCTTCACAGTTTCTAAAAATAGCAAGATTTCAAATTTCAGTTTTCTACAGCAGCAACTTTACAAAATACCTGTAATTAGGACATTTTAAATTAACTTAGGGGAGCATAAAGTGTAATTTTCAAGTCGTTCAGTTAGTTTGAAAAAAGGTCTGAGTTACTCTGAACACCAGCCCAAGGTATGACTACACATTAATGAGTTATTTAATAAGCAATTTAAAAAAATCAATCCTATTATTGTAAAGCAGAGGTCGAAACCTGGCATGCTACAGGCCAGATTTTGCCCTCAGATGTGTTTTGTTTGGCCCGTATAACTTTGGCCTGTCCACAGTTATAAATCTTTTAAAACAGTTGCCAACATTTGAAAATTGGGAGCTATATAAACCCTGAGTTTCTGGCTTCTTTTAAAAAGTCTGAAGATCTGGCAAACTGGGCATTTTTTCTCTCATAGCAACTCTAATTTGTAGGAGGGCTATCTCTTAGAACTGATTGAGATTTTTTCTGTTTATTGCTGGAATTTTGTTTTATTTTTCTAACACTCCATCACCTTTATTCATCTACATTACCTGTACAGTCTGTAGTAATCATCTGAGTCTTGGTATCCTGTTTGAAGATTCTAACTACTATTTGAGTATGACTGTACACCTCTCTGAATTTCATATTTCCTTAACGGGCGGGATAGTAATAGGCAAAATTCTGAGATGCCGTCCACCCTCAAATCCAAGATTCTCAGCCCCTGGTGTACACACAACTTCTCCTACTTGTTCAGATAAACCAAACAGTCTATTCACTACTCTAGGTGCTTCTGGGGAGGGATTTTGCAGAAGTAATTAAAGTCTCAAATCTGTTGACTTTAAAATAGGAACATTATTGAGGTGGATCTGATCTAATCTTGGGGACCTCGTTCAAAGCAGAGAATTTTCTCTGGCAGGCCACAAAAGAGGAGGCCGGGGATTACTTCACCCTAGTAAGACCAAGCCAAGATCCTTGCAGTGAACAGCCTTCAGGACCCATTGCAAGAAAACTACAAGAGCTCAGAGTGGCCCCAGGATAACAGCTAGAAGAAAACGAGGGGCCTTACGCCTGCAGCCATCAGGAAAGGAATTCAGCCAAACCAATGAACTTGGAAGTTCATCTTGAGCCAAGATGAAGACCAGAGTTGCAACTGATACCTGAATTTCAGCTCAGGGAGACCCTAAACAGAAGACACAGCAGTGTCCTTTCCAGACTTCTCACCCACCGAATCAGTGAGATAATACATTGTTATTGGTTTAGGTCTCTAGGGTTATGGTAATTTTTAAAGCAGTAATAGAAAACCAATACAGTATTCATTCTCCCAGTAATCCCATAGCAAAATCTTAATATTCACATTAACCTCTATTTCCAAGCTGTCGCCTAAGTGTGTTGATTCTGTTTACCTCACTACATCACTGAGCTAGTATGAGCACTTATCCCCACCCCTCACACCTGGAATTCAGTTTTGCTTTGTTTGAATTCAGTTCTGTTTGCCTGGTCTCCATACCTCCGGTTTTTTCCCCCACACAAATACATGATGTGAAGTTTTTCTGTTTCAAACTTTCCGAAGCACTTTTCAAAATCTGTAGTGAATTCTCAGCGCACATCTATAAATCATCATGGTAAGTTCTAGAACAATATTTCTACATTGGAAGGTGTGGCCATTCATTTCTGGAGTTCAGATTTCTCCATAAACCTTAAAATTGAATGCTTTCACACTTTTAGTAACTATGTAAAAAAAGCAACAGAAGTATGTGACCATTTGAAAGAGATTTATGACCTAGTACAGCCACCCAGTCTTCGGTGGCTCAGACAGGAAAGAATCAGCCTGCTATGCAGGAGAGTCAGGTTCCATCCCTGGGTCCAAAAGATCACCTGGAGAAGGAAATGGCAACCCACTCCGGTATTCTTGCCTGGAGAATCCCACGGGACAGAGGATCTTGGCGGGCTACAGTCCATGGGGTCGCAAAGAGTCCAACACAACTGAGCGACTAAGCACGCAGCATGTGCAACCACCCAATATGGGTCTCACTCTGTATACTTCTTTGTATTGAGGGTCTCATCAGTATGAGTTACATTACATTGATTTTCTTAAAAGCAAATTTAGGAATAAAGGAAAACTTGGTATGGAAGTGATGCTTGACACAAAAGTGAAGATTGAATGATGTCATAGAAAAATATGAGTGAAAAGTTCATTGTACTTTAAATGGAAAACAAAATAGTAATTTTTAAAAAAGAAGAAAGGACAGTGAGTGACCTATCATAGTATAAATTCACTCTGTATTTGGTGATTAACAATTTAAGCCAAATAATTTAAAACAATACACAATAACCTTAATCTTTTGGATTGAATTTTAGTAGTTTTGTCCTTTTGTCATTTGTATCTAATTCATAAATTAATTTTGGATTTATAGTAACTTTTTACCTGGAATTTTTTATCTAATTTTATTTTTATATTGTATTTTAGTAACAAAGTACAAACAAAACACATATCGAACCCAATAAAACCAGCATCTCAATTTTTCAGACTTTCCTTGCTTGCAACATTCTTGGCAGTCTTAAAGAGGAATGGTCAGAGATTTCACAGAAAGCATCTCCACTGGGATTTTGCTAAAAGTTTTCTCATGATTAGACTGTGGTTATGTTGTTTTAGGAGGAAGATCACAGAAGTGAAGTGTCATTCTTATCACATCTTATTAAGGGTATAAATAATCAATATGACTTATCACCATCAATGGTTAACTTTGGTCATCTGACTAAAATTGTGAAATAATTATGTAGCTCATTTCCTTGATAGTAAAATACTTATATAAATTTTTTTNGCTTGATCTTCTCAGGAATTCATTTTTTATTGATATCTTTTTTGTGATTCAATTAAACTACCAGGTTTGATAACTTAGCATCCAACATAGTATCTTAGTATCTTATAAAAGGTAGAAGTTTAATGAAATTCTATTAAAATTAATAATGTATGACCACCTCAAATTTATTTATATAATGTATGTATGTGTTATAAATAAACCTCAATCATTTTCCTAATGAAAAGGAGTCAGATAAAAAATAGCATACTCAGTATGACTCCATTAGCATAGCATGATAGACAGCAGCACAGGGGTCAGCTAAACTGGGGTTAACCAGAGAACTTTGGGGTGATGGAAATGTTTTATAATTTGATTGTGGCCAGAATAACATGGATATTTCCATTCATCCAAGCTCATCAATATGTGTTTTAAAATGTAATCACTTAATAAGTTAAATTATACTTCAATAAACTTGACTTTTAGAAAGTAAAATATAGACCTATTTTCTAAGTCAAATGACAGAGAAATATTTGAAACTGTGAAAAGAAATAAGATTAGGAAATGTTAAAGATGAGTCTGAATTTAATCAGTAAAGAGGAGTATATCAGTGACTGGTAACTGGCCAGCAAAATTCATCTTCTCATTTGCCATAATAATGGAGTTTAAAGAAGAAATATGGCTTTCTATCGAGAGTATACATTTTCAGTCCTCCTCTGTGAGTCATTTTACAGTCATGTAATTAAGTCTTCACCAAATGGATCTGAAAAGAACTGACATGTATAGCGTTTGCCTTGCTTAACAGAAAATTGGTTGGATGGCCTTCACTAATTTCCTCTTCACCATCACTACAACACAGATGTGTCTGTATCCAGCTTTAATAACAGAGGTGAAGATATGAATCTAGATAATGGTGAAGTCAGACCATTAAAGAAATCAGAATCACTGAATGCTCGTGTGGAACAGTCTACTGGCACACAATCCAGTATCTCCATGGGAGGTACAACCCAGTGAATTAACATTTTTCTTTTTTTCTTTTTAACAAAGATAAATATTTTGAATTTTGTTTCATTGCTCTGTGTATGCATGGTTACATTAAAATGTTCTAAAAAAATTTTACAGGGGTATAGTTATTTACAATCTATTAGTATCAGGTGTACAGCAAAGTGAAATATATATATACACACACACACACACACATATATTTCAAGTTTCAATTTTTTAGGTTCTTTTCCCATAAAGCCATTACACAGTATTTAGTAGACTTTCCTGTGCTATACAGTAGGTCCTTAATTGGCTGTGTATATGTATATGTCAATTACAATCTACCAAGAATCAAGACTGCCAAGAGAACTATCAAGAACCTCAGATATGAAGATGACACCAACATTAGGCAGAAAGCAAAGAAGATCTAAAGAGCTTCTTGATGAAATTGAAAGAGAAGAGTGAAAAAGTTGGCTTAAAACTCAGTATTCAGGAATCTAAGATCATGGCATCTGGTCCCAGCACTTCATGGCAAATAGATGGGGAAACAATGGAAACAGTGACTGACTTTATTTTCTTGGGCTCCAAAATCACTGCAGATGGTGACTGCAGCCATGACATTAAAAGACACTTGCTCCTTGGAAGAAAAACTATGACCAACCTAGATAGCATACATTACTTTGAGACAGCAGAGACATTACTTTGCTGACAAAGGGTCGTCTAGTCAAAGCTATGGTTTTTCCAGTAGTCATGTATGGATGTGAGAGTTGGACTATAAAAAAAAGCTGAGCACAGAAGAATTGATGTTTTTGAACTGTGGTGCTGAAGACTCTTGAGAGTCACTTGGTCTGCAAGGAGATCCAACCAGTCTATCCTAAAGGAAACCAGTCCTGAATATTCATTGGAAGGATTGATGCTGAAGCTGAAACTCCAATACTTTGGCCACCTGATGCAAAGAACTGACTCACTGGAAAAGACCTTGATGCTGGGAAAGATTGAAGGCAGGAGGAGAAAGGGATGATAAAGGATGAGATGGTTGGATGGTGTCACCGATTCGATGGACATGAGTTTGAGCAAGCTTTGGGAGTTGGTGATGGACAGGGAAGCCTGGCATGCTGTAGTTCACAGGGTCGCGAATGTTAGACACAACTGAGCAACTGAACTGAACTGAATTTATCCCTCAGCCCCTTTAACACTTGGTCAACCCATTCCAGTACTCTTGCCTGGAAAATCCCATGGACGGAGGAGCCTGGTAGCCTGCAATCCATGGGGAGAGTCAGACATGACTGAGCGACTTCACTTTCACTTTTCACTTTCATGCATTGGAGAAGGAAATGGCAACCCATTCCAGTGTTCTTGCCTGGAGAATCCCAGGGACACGGGAGCCTGGTGGGCTGCCGTCTCTGGGGTTGCACAGAGTCAGACACGACTGAAGCGACTTAGCAGCAGCAGCAGCAACTCCTTCTATTATGTAGGTAAATTCATTGATATCACTTTTTGGATTCCACATATAAGCAATATCATCTGATATTTGTCTTTCTCTGTCTGACTTAACTTCATTCAGTATGATAATCTCAACATACATCCATGTTACTGCAAATGGCACAAGAAAAGATGCTCAACATAACTAATTATTAGAGAAATGCAAAATAAAACTACAATGAGGTATCACCTCAGTTCAGTTCAGTCGCTCAGTCGTGTCTGACTCTTTGTGACCCCATGGACTGCTGCACGCCAGGCCTCCCTGTCCTTCACCAGCTACCGGAGTTTACTCAAACCCATGTCCATTGAGTCAGTGATGCCATCCAACCATCTCATCCTCTGTCGTCCCCTTCTCCTCCTCAAATTTTCCCAGAATCAGGGTATTTTCCAATGAGTCAGCTCTCCGCATTAGGTGGCCAAAGTATTGGAGTTTCAGCTTCAGCATCAGTCCTTCCAATAAATATTCAGAACTGACTTCCTTTAGGATGGACTGGTTGGATCTCCTTGCAGTCCAAAGGACTCTCAAGAGTCTTCTCCAACAAAAAAGCATCAATTCTTCTGCACTCAGCTTTCTTTATAGTCCAACTCTCACATCTATACATGACCACTGGAAAAACCATAGCTTTGACTAGACGGACATATTTTGGCAAAGTAATGTCTCTGCTTTTTAATATGTTGTCTAGGTTGGTCATAGCTTTTCTTCCAAGGAGCAAGTGTCTTTTAATTTCATGGTTGCAATCACCATCTGCAGTGATTTTGGAGCCCCAGTCAGTCACTGTTTCCATTGTTTCCCCACCTGTTTGCCATGAAGTGATGGGGCCAGATGCCATGACCTTAGTTTTCTGAATGTTGAAAACTTTTTCACTCTCCTCTTTCACTTTCATCAAGAGGCTCTTCAGTTCTTCTTCGCTTTCTGCCATAAGAGTGGCATCACCTGCATATCTGAAGTTAGTGATATTTGCCCAGCCATCTTGATTCCAGCCTGTGTGTCATCTGCCCAGCATTTCTCATGATGTACTCTGCACAAGCATTAAATAAGCAGGGTGACAATATACAGCCTTGATGTACTCCTTTTCCTATTTGGAACCAGTCTGTTGTTCCATGTCCAGTTCTAACTGTTGCTTCCTGACCTGCATACAGATTTCTCAAGAGGCAGGTCAGGTGGTCTGGTATACCCATTTCTTTCAGATTTTTCCACAGTTTGTTTGTGAGTTATCACCTCACATCAGCCAAAATGGCCATCATGAAAAAGTTAGAAACAATAAATGCTGGAGAGGCTGCAGAGGAAAGGGAACCCTCTTACAGTGTTGAGTTACCAAGTAGAGCTGCCATATGACCTAGCAATCCCACTTCTGGGCATTTATCCAGAGAAAACCATAATCCGAAAAGACAAATGCATCCCAGTGTTCACAGAAGCATTGTTTATAATAGCTGGGACTTGGAAGCGACCTAAGCATCGTTAACATCCTTCTTTAAACCGCCATGGCTTTGTGTCATACAAGAGTCTAGACTTTGCTCTAACTGCAACCAGAATACCCAAAGCACTCCCTGCGTGGGTGTAAAGTATGAATAAAGACGAGAGGTGCATATGGAGGAGGTAGGCAGGCAGGACTCACCTCATCAGGCAAAGAGCTTGGGATAAAGGAAAGAAATAGTAGGCTAATGGGATGACCAGACTGTTGACAAACTTAAAAATTATATAGCTCCATTGGGCCCCCACTCCAGTACTCTTGCCTGGAAAATCCCATGGACGGAGGAGCCTGGTGGGCTGCAGTCCATGGGGTCTCGAAGAGTCGGACACAACTGAGCGACATCACTTTCACTTTTCACTTTCATGCATTGGAGGAGGAAATGGCAACCCACTCCAGTGTTCTTGCCTGGAGAATCCCAGGGATGGGGAGCCTGGTGGGCTGCCATCTATGGGGTCGCACAGAGGTGGGCAACACTGAAGTGACTTAGCAGCAGCAGCAGCATTGGGATTCAGAAATATTACAGAAGAAATGAATGATCTTGAACATTGTAGGAATATGTTGAAAGCATTTCTTAAGGAAGATCACTGTGGTGTATACAACTAGTTGGAGAAAGAAAAAGATTCTATAAAAATGAAACTATAGAAATCTTTAGAAATTAAATGATAGGTACCAGGGCCAAGGAAGAGGCCAAAAGAAAAGAAGAAATAAAAAAGCCCAGTTTCCTTATTAAAGAAAGTTTCCATGTAAAAGAAAGACCTGAAGGAATGAGATGATAGATTCTATAAAGGCATAAGGTGGTGCCTCTATCCATGGAATTCTCCAGGCAAGAATACTGGAGTGGGTTGCCATTCCATGCTTTAGGGGATCTTCCTGCCTCAGAGTTCGAACTCAGGTCCCCTGCATTGAAGGCAGATTCTTTACCATCTTAGCTACCAGGAATGCCCCCGAAAATAACTAAGGTACAAAAACTCATACAATGTTGGTAATTGTTTGGAGAAAGAAACACATTGTCTTTGTATAATGAATATTTCAATGCTATTTTCACAGGAGCTAAATTCGGCTCAACTTTCTGATTAATTTTAGTAACCTAATCTTTTTAAATGGTTTGCCTGCATGAATTACAGTGTGATTCTGTATCTGAATTGTATTGATTTCCTTTGGAGTTTAAATTAAATTATATTTGTTTGCTCATTGCTCTGCTTTTCAAGGAAGCATAGAAGTGTATCATGGAGTGTACGGTGGGAAGATGACTTCAAGGGAGACATCTCTGCTAAGTCAAATAATAAACATATGGTCCCCATGTATATGGAATCAAGGGGCTTTCCTGTTACTCTGAAGAGCTCGTAAAGAGGTAAAGCTTTACCAAAAAAAAAAAAAAAAGACATTAGGAAAAAAAAGAAAATGGGATTGCAAATATCCCGAATGGTCCATACATGAATTGAGTATCTTAGGGAAATGAAACTGGAAAATATTCCTTCCAATCTTAGTTCTAACACTCTATGTCAAGTTCATATCCAACACCAGTTTGATAGGAGGCGTCTCTATTCTCTTTCTCCAATCCACCCCTCACATTTCCAGTCCTGTGATGTTCTACCGTGTATGTTGGAAGGAGGCCTCCAGTGCTCTGAGAGACCCCTACTGCCTGACGAATATAGCTCAACCTCCTTGTAAGACTGTCAGGCTTTCTAAGATCCGACTCCAAGCTGTCTCTCATCACCTGCTGACTCACACCAAAGTTACACTCTCTGTCTAGAATAGACTGCTGTTTCCTTTCTTTGTTCTTTCTTAGGCTGCTCATCCTTTATCCTCACCTCTCGAACAATCTTTTCATCTCTAAAGGTTCAGATAAAATAACATTTCTTTCTAGATCTTCTTATGCTATATTTAATTTTGTTATGTGATACCTTTTCAATTATTATATTTAGTTGTCCATGGCATTTTTCTGTGAAAACCTAAGTTATAGTACTCAAATCTGAAACTGCAAAATTTTTATTTTTGTTTATCCATATGCTCCCTCCAAATCTCTTAAATGGAGCACAAAAAAAATCTTAGCACTAAGAGAATAAAACACATGCACTTATGCAAATAAGTTGACATAAGTGTTTCACTTTCCTAACCATTTGACCAGCAATTTAAAAGAAAAAGCTTATATGCATTTTTTCAACTGACATTCCTCTTTTTAATTTACTGAGTAGGGGCTTCCCAGGTGACTCGGTGGTAAAGAATCCACTTGTAGTGCTGGAGCCTCAGGAGAAGCAGTTTTGATCCCTGGGTCGGGAGGATCCCCTGGAGGAGGGCATGGCAACCCACCCCAGTAGTCTTGCCTGGAGAACCTGAGGGACAGAGGAGCCTGGTGGGCTATAGTCCATAGGGTCACAAAGAGGCAGACACGACTGAAGCGACTGAATATGCATGCACGCACTCAGTAGACACAGAAATTTTCTGACAATTCCAAATATCAACTTGTGGGTGATGATGATTTTAAACAGATGATAGTGAAGTGAAAGTCGCTCAGTCGTGTCTGCTTCTTTGTGACCCCATGGACTACACAGTCCATGGAATTCTCCAAGCCAGGATACTGGAGTGGGTAGCCTATCCCTTCTCCAGCAGATCTTCCCAACCCAGTAGTTGAACTGGGGTCTCCTTTATTGTTGCCGGCAGATTCTTCACCAGCTGAGCTAACAGGGAAGCCCTTAAATAGACGATCGTCCTAATATTGTCTTGCCTGGCATATTCATGGGCTTCCCAGGTGGTGTTAGTGTTAAAGAATCCATCTGCCAATGCAGGAAACACAAGAGATGTGGCATATTCATAATTTAGAGAATTCCCAGGGATGGGGGAGCCTGGTGGGCTGCCATCTATGGGGTCACACAGAGTCGGACATGACTGAAGTGACTTAGCAGCAGCAGCAGCAGTTGTCATTCTAAGGATAGAATAAAAACTGAAAGTAATATTGACTACAATAACAATAAAAATTTTTGTTTAGAATTTGTCTGAGAAGTGACATAAAACCCAAACTAATTCCATTTAAGCAAAACAAACAAACAAACAAAATTTAAAAAGTATTTATGTGGTGGATACATGTTGTTGTATGGCAAAACCAATACAATATTGTAAATTAACCTCCAATTAAAATAAATAAGTTTATTTAAAATACCTACATATATTGTGGGACTTCCCTGGTGGTTCAGTGGTTGAGAACTTGCCTTGCAATGCATGGGACTCAGGTTCAATCCCTGGTTGGACAACTAAGATCCCACACGCTGCAGAGGCTATAAGCCTCAACTACTGAGCCTGCACAATGAAGGCAACAGGGAGTCCCTCCACCACATTTAAAGATCCTCTGTGCTCCAAGACCTGATCCAGCCAAATAAATACATAAATATCTTTTTTTAAAGGCAACAAAAATTAAATAAGCAAACTACACATTAATATGAAATAAATTATACCCATAATACAAAAGAAGTCTTACAACTTAAGAAGAAGGCATACAACACATTAAAAAATGAACAAAGTATTTCATGGATATTTAACAAAAGAAGATATGAATAAACACACGGAAAATGCTAAACATTATTAGTCATAAGAAAATGCTAATTAAGACTCTTCACCTGTATTAAAATGTCCAACATTAAAAACAAAGATAATTCAAAGCATTGGTCAGGATCTGGAACACTGGGAATGTGCATACATTGCTGATAAGGTATAAAACGGTATTACTGATTTAGAAAAGATTTTGAAAGTTCCCTATGCAGCTAAACATGCAATAACCCTATTACCCAACAATTAAACTTCAGGCACTTATCCAAGGGACAGGAAAACATATATGCACAAAAACTCAAAACCATTTTGTTATTGTTCAGTCCTCAGTCATGTCCAACTCTTCGTGACACCATGGACTGCAGCACCCAAGGCTTTCCTGTCCTTCACCATTTCCTGGAGGTTTCTGAAACTCATGTCCATCAAGTTGGTGATACTATACAACTATCTCATCCTCTTGTCATCCCCTTCTCCTCCTGCCTTCAATCTTTCCCAGCATCAGGCTCTTTTCTAATGAGTCAGTTCTTCTCATCAGGTGGACAAAGTATTAGAGCTTCAGTTTCAGCATGAGTTCTTCCAATGAGTATTGATTTCCTTTAGAATTGACTGGTTTGATCTCCATGCAGCCCAAGGGACTCTCAAGAGTCTTCTCCAACACTGCAGTTCAAAAACAGCAATTCTTCAGCACTCAGCTTTCTTTATGGTCCAACTCTCACATCCATACATGACTGTTGAGGTCCTTTAATGGACTGGAACCTGGTGGTCCGGAGTCGACGATAAGAAACTAAAAGAGAGAGAAAGAGGCTGATATTCCTTGGTTTATGCAGAAAAACAATAAAGCCTTTGACACAAGGCTTGCACTGCTACACGTAGGCACCAGGCACCCTCTCGAGGGGGTGAAGGCACAGTGTGCCTTCACGAGAGGGTCTTAGAAGCCTGGGCAAGAAAGTGAGCTCAGGGAGCTTCTGCACTCCAAAGAATCAGCCTGAGAGAGAGAGAGAGAAAGAAAGACACAGGGACCCAAGCTCTGATGGAGCAAAGGTATTTATTTCAACATAGTGTGGGTTTTATACTGTCTTACAAGGTAACTATTTTCAGCAAAGATAATAATCAAAAGTCCAGACTTATAAATTATCATAACACAATCCATATCAAAGAGAGAGGGTTGTAAACAATCACTTTTACCATATGGTTCATAAAAAGGAAGAGGGTTGTAAATAGTTACTTATCACCATATGGAAAAACTAAGGAAGGAAATGCATGCATCCTTCAGCCCTGGGAGTAGTTTGCTACTCCACTTAATTCCTGAATATTCAGGAATTAATAAGGGACAGAGAATTCATGGCAGATCCAAAACAGCACACAGGAAGCCTCCTGTTAAATGCTTCCTGACACATGACTACTGGAAAAACCATAGCCTTGACTAGATGGACCTTTGTTGGCAAAGTAATGTCTCTGCTTTTGAATATGCTGTTTAGGTTGGTCATAGCTTTTCTTCCAAGAAGCAAGCATCTTTTAATCTCATGGCTACAGTCACCATCTGCAGTGATTTTGGAGCCCGAGAAAATAAAGTCTCTCACTGTTTCCACTGTTTCCCCATCTATTTGCAATGAAATGATGTGATGCTGGGAGGGATTGGGGGCAGGAGGAAAAGAGGATGACAGAGGATGAGATGGCTGGATGGCATCTCCGACTCGATGGACTTGGGTTTGAGTGAACTCCAGGAGTTGGTGATGGACAGGGAGGCCTGGCGTGCTGCAATTCATGGGGTCACAAAGAGTCGGACACGACTGAGCGACTGAACTGACTGACTGATTGAACTGATGGGACCAGATGCCATGATCTTAGTGTTTTGAATGTTTGAGTTTTAAGCCAGCCTTTTCACTCTCCTCTTTCACTGTCATCAAGAGGCTTTTAGTTCTTCTTCACTTTCTGCCATAAGGGTGGTGTCATCTAAGGTTCTTGATATTTCTCCCTGCAATCTAGATTCCAGCTTGTGCTTCATCCAGCCCAGCGTTTCTCATGATGTACTCTGCATATAAGTTAAATAAGCAAAGTGACAATATACCGCCTTGACATACTCCTTTCCTGGTTTGGAACAAGTCCATTGTTCCATGTCCAGTTCTAACTATTGCTTCCTGACCTGCATACAGGTTTCTCAGGAGGCAGGTCAGGTGGTTTGGTATGCCCATCACTTTAAGAATTTTCCAGTTTGTTGTGATCCACACAAAAGTTTTAGCATGGTCAGTGGAGCAGAAGTAGATGCCCTGCAATTCTCTTGCTTCTTCTATGATCCAACAGGTATTGGCAATTTGATCTCTGGTTCTTTTGCCTTTTCTAAATCCAGCTGAAACATCTGGAAGTTCTCAGTTCATGTACTGTTGAAGACTAGCTTGGAGAATTTTGAGCATTACTTTGCTAGTGAGTGAAATAAGTGCAATTGTGTGGCAGTTTGAGAATTCTTTGGCATTACCTTTCTTTGGGATTGAAATGAAAACTGATCTTTTCCAGTTCTGTGGCCACTGCTGAGTTTTCCAAATTTGCTGGCATATTGAGTGCAGCACTTTAACAGGAACATCTTTTAGGGTTTGAAATAGTTCAGCTGGAATTCCATCACCTCCACTATCTTTGCTCGTAGTGATGCTTCCTAAGGCCCACCTGACTTCACACTCCAAGATATCTGGCTCTAGGTGAGTAATCACAATGTTTATCTGGGTCATTATGATCTCTTTTGTATAGTTCTGTATATTCTTGCCACCTCTTCTTAATATCTTCTCCTTCTGTTAGATCCATACCATTTCTGCCCTTTATTGTGCCCATCTTGGTATGAAATTTTCACATGGTGTGTCTAATTTTCTTGAAGAGATCTCTAGTCTTTCCCATTCTGTTGTTGTTTGTTTTTTGTTTTTTGTTTTTTGTTTTTTTTTCTATTGATCACTGAGGAAGGCCTTCTTATCTCTCCTTGCTAGTCTTTGGAACTCTGCATTCCGATGGGCTTATCTTTCCTTTTCAGTTTTGCCTTCTGCGTCTCTTCTTTTCTCAGCTATTTGTGGGCCTTCCTCAGGCAGCCGTATTGCCTTTCTGCATTTCTGTTTCTTGGGGATGGTTTTGATCACCACCTCCTTAACTATGTCATGAACCTCCATCTACAGTTCTTCAGGCACTCTTGTCTATCAGATCCAGCCCCTTGAATCTATTTGTCACTCCCACTGTGTAATTGTAAGGGATTAGATTTCAGGTCATGCCTGAATGGCATAGCTGTTTTTCCTACTTTCTTCAATTTAAGTCTGAATTTGGCAATAAGGAGTTCATGATCTGAGCCACAGTCAGCCCTCAGTCTTGTTTTTGCTGACTATGTAGAACTTCTCCATCTTTGGCTGCATATAACCAGTCTGATTTCAGTATTGACCATCTGGTAATGTCCATGTATAGAGGCTTCTCTTGTGTTGTTGGAAGAGCATGTTTGCTATGAGCAATGCATTCTCTTGGCAAACCTCTGTTAGCCTTTCCCTATCTCATTTTTTAAAAATTAACTGATTTATGTTAATTGGGGGATAATTACTTTACAATATTGTGATGGTTCTGCCATACATTGACATGTGAAGGGGGAACATGTGTCCCCCATTCTGAAATCCCCTGCTACTTCCCTCCCCACCCTGCTTCATTCTGTACACCAAGGCCAAACTTGCCCATTACTCCAGGTGTCTCTTGACTTCCTACTTTTGCATTCCAGTCCCCTATGATGAAGAGGGCATATTTTTTTGGTGTTACCTCTAGAAGGTCTTGTAGGTCTTCACAGAACCATCCAACTTCAGCTTTCTCGGCATTAGTGGTTGGGGCCTAGACTTGGGTTACTGTGATATTGAATGGTTTGCCTTGGAAACAACCAAAGATCATTCTGTCATTTTTGTGATTGCACCCAAGTACTGTACTTCAGACTCTTTTGTTGACTATGAGGGCTACTGCATTTCTTCCAGGGGTAGAAGATATAATGGTCATCTGAATTTAAATACACCCGTTCTGGTCCATTTTAGTTCACTGATTCCTAAAATGTCAATGTTCACTCTTGCCATCTGTTTGACCACTTCCAATTTACCTTGATCCATGAACCTAACATTCCAGGTACCCATGCAATATTGTTCTTTACAGTATCAGACTTTATTTCACCACCGGACACATTCACAACTCGGCATTGTTTTCACTTTGGCTCTGCCTCTTCATTCCTTCTGAAGCTATTTCTGTGCTTTTCTCCAGTAGTATATTGGGCACCTACCAACCTAGGAGTTCATCTTTCAGTGTCATCTCTTTTTGCCTTTTCATACTGTTCAAAATTACTGTTTCAAAACTACCCTCAATAGCAATAATAGTAAAAAACTGGCATCAACACATGTTGACTAACAGGAAAGTAGATCAATAAATGTTGGTGTATTCTTTCAAAGCATTTATAGTTGGTAAGAAAAGTGGAATAAATGTTATGGATAAATCTCAAAAATGTAATTCTGTACAAAAGAAGCCAAACTAAAGAGTACATACTTTATAATTTCACTTATGTGATGAAACATAGTTTAAAATTTCATTTACATGACAGGAAAGGCAAAATCAGATGTTACAACAGTAGTTACCTATGAGATATGGAAACTGAATGAAAGAGATATAAGGGAACACTGGAAAGATCATACATCTTTATCAGGATGATTCTTAAATGGTTGTTTGAACGTGACGTGAAAGTTGCTAAGCCATGTCCAACTCTTTGCGACCCCATGGACTATAGCCTGCCCCGCTCCTCTGTCCATGGAATTCTCCAGGCCAGAATACTGGAGTGGGTGGCCATTCCCTTCTCCAGGGGGTCTTCCCAACCTAGGAATCGAACCCAGGTTTTCAGCATTGCAGGAAGATTCTTCATCTGAGCCACCAGTGAAGACCAAATGGTGTTTATATTGTCCAAATTCTCAAGACTTAAATTTTTATCTTTGTGAAAAAAAATACCATCATCCTTTTTTCCCAATTCACCATTGATGAGTACAGAGAGATGTCATTATGTTTGAAAGAGGTAAGGAGCTGTTAAGCTAGAGTGTTAGATTGTTTATCCAGATGACTATTGCAATCACTTAAGGGAAAGACAGAATATAGGATGGAGAGGAAAAATAGACTAGTTATGTGAAAAGAATTAACTCATCTCTGTTTAGATTTTGAGCGTGACGAGGTCTGGGAACTCCACCACCCTCCATATCTGACATAAGTAGTAACATCAGCCAAACTCATAACAGCTAACACTTACATGATATTACTATGGTCCAGATGTGCCTCTCAGAACTTTAAATATATTAACTCATTCATAGGAAGTACCAAAATCAAAATCCACCCTATTTAAAAGTATCCAAATGCATTATAGAAGCTAGTTATGCAATTTACAACAGACGTTGATCTCATTGTGAGACATGCATACCTGATGCATTGCGGTACTAATATATCATAACGGATGAGGCAATATATTGTTTTTATATTCAAAATTGAGAATACCACTGTGTTAAAAGAATGACGGAAAACACTAAGTGGCAACTGACAGTCATTTCTTTAGTCGTTAATCTATAGAATGCTGTTTGTTCATCACTGATGTTCCTACAGTGCCTGTCATTCTACGGAAACTTTAATCCACTACTAGGGCTTGGACTTTCCTTTCAAGGATTCTTAGTTATGTCACAGACTCCTGGAAATGCATCAACACACGTTCTCTTATGAGTGTGATTTCAATAGAGAGTGTGACATAAATGTTGCTATGGTAAATTTCAAAAGTTAACCTTGCCATTAAGGCATTTTTCTTAAGAAGCTTTCATCCAGGAAATAACCAGGGCACACCTAGGATCTGGCTTGAGGCAGATGTGTCTCTTAGTACATTGTGAAAGAACTTCTAAACATAACTGCCTTGTTCAATTTTGAAGTTTTAGAATGCCATGTGTGTGTATGTCTGTGCTCAGTCATGTCTGACTCTTTGTGACCCTATGGACTGCAGCCCACCAGGCTCCTCTGTCCATGGAATTTTCCAGACAAGAATACTGGAATGGATTGTCATTTCCTCTGCCAAGGGATCTTCCCCACCCATAAGTAAACTAAATGTCAAAAGTTTTTATTTCTCATGAACTATCAAGTACATAATTTATTATTTCATTTAATACCCAGTAATACTCATTTTATATGATATCCATCCCTGAATAATTCTGGAAAAACTAATTAATTAAAAAAAAAATACGCCACATTGGTTTGACTGAGCCAGTATAGGATTCTGTATACTTATCAAAGGGATGATTAAAATAGTTGACAAATTGCTCCAGTGTATCTCAGAGACATCTGACCGTGGCTCCAACATTGGGCTATGGCTTTCGCTTCTGTATGGACTGTCCTCAACATTCTCAGTATTTAAAAGACCATAATTCTATGTGTTGATGACCCTTTATTAGTCTCATATTATACTTTTTCTCATGAGCATGTGCTGAAAATCTTGTATAGAGGTTAAGTATAAATTCCAATATCCATCCCTTGGTTTACTTCCAATATTTAGGTAATATCAAGATGACCTTCATAAGCTGTAGGAACTTTAAGCAATATGAAGGTTGGTAGTTTTAAATCATGTAACTCATTTTGGGTTCCTGTCAAGCCAAAAAAAAAAAAAAAAACAAATAAGCAAAACATCAAACACTTGTCTGTTAGAGAAGGAAAATCAAATGTCTGAAAGTAGCCTGAAGAGATCATAATGAAGAATTCAGAGAGAGGAACGGCTTTGGGTAGTTTTTACAGCAGATCTGTGAGCAAACAGAGTCGAAAAGTCAAGCACTTGAGTGAACAGTTCAACAAAAGATTCCTTACTGGCTGCTGTCCGAGGCTGTGGTCAGACACCTCTGCCACAGAGCCAGCTGGGCGAGAGAATGACTTAGTGCTGCATACAAATCGATGGCACTGCCTCTGTGCATACTCAGTGGGTGGCTGGCAGCCAGGGACAGAATGCCAATCACCAATGCCACTTCTTCATTTACATCGCATTGGGATGCAGATGGTGGCTGAAGACCTGAAAAGTGAATTTATTGTTGCAAGAAAGTCAATATTTCACAATAACTCTAGGCAGGGATTTAAAAGGCTATTTTACGCACCCCATTTACTTCTTCACACGTGTATATTGCTATTCATCCCGGCCAATACCTAGGAGCAGAGTGGTTCCACGAGGCTACTTCATTTGAAACTGAGTCTTTACAAAGTAACACCCTATGTTTCATCAGAAAAACTAATTGATTAGAAGAAAGTTCTCTGAACTTCAAGACAGCCTATTTACTTCTCTTGCCCCCTCCTCCCCACAGCCATTTTGCTCTTTTTTCTGAAAGGATGTTTTATTTTTAATAAAATCTGTCACCTAGTCAAGAGTGTCACATTTATCCTTCCTACAGATGACTTGCCAACATGATGCTGTGAGAACAGACACAGATAACAGAATGTAAACTTGACTTTTTTAAAATGATATGTTTTGATGGAAGGAAGAATATATTTATAAATCTCAAATAAAGCTAGGGTCCTTTTCTGAACTAATCTCTTCTTGCTTGTTTATAAAAGGCATAAAGTTTCAAAAACCAGAAGTATAATTTTATTTATGGTTTTTGAACCTTTATGCCTTTTAGATGAATCTACCTTAAATAAAGAGACTAAGATTTATCCCAGGTGGTGCAGTGGTAAAGAATCTGCCTGCCACTGCAGGAGACCCAGGTTTGATCCTTCGGTCAGGAAGATCTTCTGGAGAAAGAAATGTCAACCCACTCCAGTATTCTTGCCTGGAAAGTTCCATGGACAGAGGAGCTTGGCAGGCTACAGTCCATAGGGGTTGCAAAGAGTCAGACATGCTGGAGTACACACACATGCTGAAGATATTTTATATAAATTTGTCCTTCATGGCACACACACACAAAATTAATTTTAAAATAGCTTTTAAATTACTAGGACAGATAAAGAAATGAATCCATCTGATGCAGCTGATGGTCTTGTAAACTCCTTCTTCCCTTTTCCCCCATTTTCCTTTGCAGAGTATAAAAAGGATCAGAATATACCTGTTTGTTAACTTAAGTTTCACACATATGCTGGTGTCAAAAAGTAGCTTCTCTCTCCATTTATTTTTTCATTATTAAAAAAGCCAACTTTGTGGAAACATATTGTCAGCTCTGAGGTTAAAACTCTAAAGAAGATGTTATCAGAGAAAAGAAACACAGGGTCCCTCTAGCCTATTTTCTAGCCTCTTCAGTCAGTAAAAGCACACAACCAGGCACCCCGCCTGCCCACATGTGTGCGGCACTTCGCGTTGACCTGAATGGTGAAGTTTGCAAAAGGGAAAAGTGAAGTTACAGCCTGTGAGCCGCAACTACAGAGGGTGTGTGCTGCAACACCTGAAGCCTCCACGCCTAGAGCCTGTGCTCTGCAACGGAGAAGTGACCCACTGCAATCAGAAGACTGTGCACCGCAAATAACCGTAGTTCCCACTCACCACAATGAGAGAAATCCCTCGTGCAGCAGTGCAGACCCAGTACCACCAAAAATAAACAAATAAGAGCTGCTACTGATATGACGGGGCCAAAGAGAAAGTCCCACAATTATACTTAACTATTGAAGGGATTGCCAGTCTATTTACGTCTAACTAGCATGCTTATTTAACTTATATGCAGAGTATATCATGAGAAATGCTGGGCTGGATGAAGCACAAGCTGGAATCTAGATTGCGGAGAGAAATATCAAGAACCTCAGATATGCAGATGACACCACCCTTATGGCAGAAAGTGAAGAGGAACTAAAAAGCCTCTTGATGAAAGTGAAAGAGGAGAGTGAAAAAGTTGGCTTAAAGCTCAACATTCAAAACACTAAGATCATGGCATCTGGTCCCATCCCTTCATGGGAAATAGATGGGGAAACAGTGGAAACAGTGTCAGACTTTTTTTTTTTTTTTTTTGGCTCCAAAATCACTGCAGATGGTGACTGCAGCCAAGAAATTAAAAGATGCTTACTCCTTGGAAAGAAAGTTTTGACCAACCAGGATAGCATATTTAAAAGCAGAGACATTACTTTGCCAACAAAAACGCGTCTAGTCAAGGCTATCGTTTTTCTAGCGGTCATGTATGGATGTGAGAGTTGGACTGTGAAGAAAGCTGAGTGCCGAAGAATTGATGCTTTTGAATTCTGGTGTTGGAGAAGACTCTTGAGAGTCCCTTGGACTGCAAGGAAATCCAACCTGTCCATCCTAAAGGAGATCAGTCCTGGGTGTTCATTGGAAGGACTGATGTTGAAGCTGAAACTCCAATACTTTGAGCACCTGATGCGAAGAGTTGACTCATTGGAAAAGCCCCTGATGCTGGGAGAGATTGGGGGCAGGAGAAGAAGGGGACAACAGAGGATGATATGGCTGGATGGCATCACCGACTCGATGGACATGAGTCTGAGTGAACTCCGGGAGTTGGTGATGGACAGGTGCTGCGATTCACGGGGTTGCAAAGTGTCAGACACAACTGAGTGACTGAACTAAACTGAACTGAGCATGCTTATTTGAATCATTGCCTTTGCTACTCAAGACTTGGTGTTCTAATTATAAATAAGGTCTGTTTGAGTGGATTCAATGTGAAAAGGGGTTTCTTTGAAGGTAGAGAAGGAACGATCTATGAAATTTGCTCTCTGGCCACTATCGAATAATCTGGTCGCATCTGGAAGCTCTTCCCCTAGGGTCTGCTCCATTGTTCTCTGGCTGCAATTAAGTGGACCAGAGGTGAGGCCATCACTGAGGTCATCGTTGAGTGCAGCTTTGGAATACAAATCAGTTCAGCCTGAAATTGCTTGAGCACAAATGGCAAAAGTTACAGGGAAAATTAATTTTAAGCATCACTTTAAATCTTGTTACTGAAACTATACGGGCTCCTTTAGGATAAAATTGCCAGAGCTTTGGGAAATATTGAGTGTCAGTGGTGATATTTGTTGAACAAAATGAAGAATAGCAGGAGACTTAGAAAGGGAGGAAGTGGAAGAGAAGATGCTCCGAGAGCAAATCGCACCAGGAGCTTTTAAGACAATCAAAGGCTATAAAATACTGGGGCATATTAGATAAATCCAAACGCATTTTCATCCATCATCCCTCTGAGAAATGGAGCACGTTTAAACAAGAGGACAAATTGGCACTTGTAGAAGCAAACTTTCCAATCTCTCTGCGGCACTCATCTCAAATAGTGTTTGGATACCTCTCAATCAGCGTGGTGCTTGTACCAAAAATGCTAAGTGGCAAACATCTACAGGGCCAGGAGTAGAAGGATAAATGCATCCTTTTGAAACATCTAAAAGAGAGAATTCTAATTTACAAGCTACCATTTATACAGCAGAATGAACATAAGAGAAGTACAGATTTCACCAAGAACAAACTATTGAGACTATTAAGACCCAAAGATATTAGACTGAGTGAAAGGAAATGAAAAAGTGCATACTGTATGGTTTTACTATATGATGATATTAAGTTCTAGAATGTGCTAAGCTAATTAATAGTACTAGGAATCAAATCAATATTTTTACTACTTTATAAGTTGGGAGAGTGATGGGTTACACGGAATTTGTCAAAACTCCTTGGGACATTTAATTAGATCTGTGCATTTCACTCTATATAAAGTATGCCTTCATTAAATTATGCATAGAGAAAAGTTACAACACAGTTGAAAGAAAAATATTAGGCCCCAGGGACAAAATTTCTTTCACAAAATATAAAAAAATGACAATGTATTCAATAAATATTTACTGGATCCTTTTTAAGTGCTAGAAATTATTTAGGGCACTTATGATACATCAGTAAACCAATTAGAAAATGATCGATGCCTACAGTTCAGCAATCAAGAGAAAAATAACAAAAAGAGAAAAAAATCATAGAAGTAACTTTACAGTATCGTAGTAGTACTTGTTGTTTAGTCATTAAGTCTTGTCTGACTCTTTAGTGACCCCATGGGCTGTAGTCTGCCAGGCTCCTCTGCCCATGGGGTTTCCCAGGCAAGAACACTGGAGTGGGTTGCCGTTTTCTTCTCCAGTGGATCTCCCTGATCCAAGGATTGAACCTGCGTCTCCTGCCCTGGCAGGCAGATTCTCCTACCACTGAGCCTCCAGGGAAGCCCGTAGAGGATAGAAGCAGAAGATAGTAATGCCACGGAAAAGTAAGAAGGTACAGGAAGGTGCAAAGGATCAGAAGGGCTGGTAAGGGAAGCAGAGACTGGGTTTCAATTTTAAATAAAAGGCCGGGACAGGTATCACTGCGAAGATGAGCTGCTCGTGAACTAAGCCTTGCAGCAGGGCAGGTGGCTCCCCGTGTGGATGCTACAGGGAGCAAATACATCCAGTATAAAAGCACAAGGTGGGAATGTGCACCAGCTGTCTGAGGAACGCCTGGGAGACGAGTGTAAGCGGTGGGGACCAATTCAGGTGGAGACAACCAGGAGGCGAAGTCAGAGAGGCCGCGCAGGGTCAAGCGTACAGGTGCCTTGGAGGCTCAACATAAGAACTTTGGCTGGAAGGAGGTGGGGAAACAATGAAGTTAAAAAATACATGTAATGCACTGGCAATCTGGCGGTGAGTCTTGGTTAATGGGACATAGAAGAAAAAGAAACCTGTTGTTACCAGGAGACGGTGACAAGTGAGGTATTGGCTGACCAGAAGAATATAAAATTACAGCTTAGGAACAAATTTTAAATTAAGAATCAAATTGAATCAAACTACACAAAGTATTATTTCTTACTATGAAGTTCAATATGTGTCAAAACATTGCTTGTTGTTTTCAACCAACACTTCATATTTTGTTAACTGAGTAGCTTTCTATAGGTGGCATTTCTAAATATACAGTGAATGGTGTTTTATATAGATACACATGGTTATATATATGTAAATATAAAGTTAATAGATAACTTTAATAAATATCTTTTCTTAAGGAAAGAGTTCAAGAAATAAAGAAGTAATGCATATTATGAATTTTTGCCATGCTTTATCGCTGGATAAAACTTTTTTTTGCTCTTAAGTTGTGATAAGTAACATCAATTTTATTTTTGATTTATTGTGACTTGCTAACGTTTCTAATCTATCTTATCAATATTTGTTATATTTTTGTATACTTATTTATACCCTGAGACTATGTAGAGAAGAATCTGTGGATTTATTTATTAAACAAGAAATATTCTTGTTTAATAAACATTGTTTTAAGACAAAAGTCTAGTTAGTGGATGATTTTTTTCTAACAACATTGAGAAAAAGGACTACTGATCTGAAAAAGCTGAAATTTCTACATTATATAGAGGATAAGAACTGTACAAAGAAAAATAGCATACTTCTTGCTTTGGCAGATTAAAATCAAATAAATCTTTAATGTGTGCATGTGTGTGTGTGTGTGTGTGCATGCTAAGTCTCTTCAGTCGTGTCCAACTCTGTGTGCCCCTATGGACTATAACCCACCAGGCTCCTCTGTCCATGGGATTCTCCAGGCAGGAATGTTGGAATGGGTTGCCATGCCCTTCTTCAGGGGATCTTCCTGACCCACGGATTGAACCTGTGTCTCTTACGTCTTCTTCATTGGCAGGCGGGTTCTTGACCACTAGCGCCACGTGGGAAGCACTAATATATGTATAAACCATCTCAAAGCAGAAAAACAAACTTGTTTAGAGCTTCTTAGCACAGACATCTGTATTGCTCCTGGAAAAATACTCTACCTCCGCTATTAAACTCGTAGGAAACCATTACAATCACAGAATACTATTAAAATTTATCATATTTTAGGAATAAAATATAAAGGATGAATAAGTTCATTTGAATGAAAGTGGTAATCTATGAGACAACAAGAAATGTAATGAAAGTGCATCCAAAACCCCAGCCTGATAAAAGAAAGTAAATATTTACCTTAGTGATAATGCTCAGGCTAAAGTACCTTTTATTCCTAGTTTGACTGTGTAAAATGGTACTGTGAAAATAACATTTTCACTTGTCAAGTACTCTTATCTGGTGTAGCTAATGGTCTACTGAGAGTTTCAAACAGGTTCACTTGCCCTGTGACCCATGATACTTATGGGGGCAAGAATCTTTTACTCCTTTGCCTTCATGGTTAAATTTCCATTAGATCAACATTAATAATGTAAACATGCTAGGTTCTTTTCTGACTTTTAACTGGAGAATCTTTTAATAAGCTTCATAACTGAAAGATCCAGCATTTCTGGAATGTCCATTGTTTACTAGAAAATTTGTTCTGTGTAAAATAATTTTGGGGTGAAAATATGTTCATTACTCCCAAATAAAGCCAATAGTGTACAGGAAATGTACACAGTCAATGGAAGAATCTGTAACTAAAATTATATTTTTTATATATTTCTAGCCAAAAAAATAAAAATTACAAGGTTTCATCAATTGCATTAAAGAGATAATCTTACTTGTCAGAAGATAGCTCTGAGGTAACCAACCTAGACAGCATATTAAAAATCAGAGACATTACTTTGCCAACAAAGGTCCGTCTAGTCAAGGCTATGGTTTTTCCAGTGGTCATGTATGGATGTGAGAGTTTGACTATAAAGAAAGCTAAGTGCAGAAGAATTGATGCTTTTAAACTGTGGTGTTGGAGAAGACTCTTGAGAGTCCCTTGACTGCAAGGAGATCCAACCCCTGTCCATCTTAAAGGAAATCAGTCCTGGGTGTTTATTGGAAGGACTGATGCTGAAGCTGAAACTCCAGTCTTTGGCCACCTGATACGAAGAGCTGACTCATTTGAAAAGACCCTGATGCTGGGAAAGATTGAGGGCAGGAGGAGAAGGGGATGACAGAGGGTGAGATGGTTGGATGGCATCACCGACTCAATAGACATGAGTTTGGGTAAACTCTGGGAGCTGGTGATGGACAGGGAGGACTGGCATGCTGCTGTTCATGGGCTGCAAAGAGTTGGACACGACTGAGCGACTGAACTGAACTGAACCACTGTTGAAACCAATACTGTCCTTTTATCCTTTCTGCATCAGTACACACCAAACCATGTCTCATTATTTGCTTACTTATCTACTAACAAGTCCTCAAAAGCCACCTCTAGCCAATACTCTCTTTCGTTGTTCTCAGGGAGTTATAAGGAGGCAGAGTTGAGTATGGGAAGCTTTATAGGATATTCTAAGTAGAAGGAAGAGTTTTCCTTCTCCATCAGCAAGTGAATAAAAGCATGAAGTGAGCTTTACTAGGAGCTGGGGTAAGCTAACCATTCACAAACACTGGGCAAAAGGTCCTACGCTTTGGGTCAAGATACCCCAAGGCACATGCCTGGTGTTGATATACAAAAGAGTCCAAGACATGGGCCCCCCATGTTATTCTACATTAACATTTGCTTTCTAAAGTTAGAATTTAGCATCTTGAAGACTCCCAAAGTCAGAACCTAAGGAACACTTTGCCTCAGGGACATCTTTGTCCATGGGAACCATGGGAAGCCTCGTGGGTCCATGAACGAGAGAGTAAGTATGAAATCCTAACGATGAATAGGAACTTTCGCCCTGGGCTTGTGTGTACAGAGGAAGCTTTTTCTGGGTCCACTTTCTGTCTGGATTCTAAGTGTTATCTTACTAATCAGAATGTGCTGGTTGGGTGGGGGATGTCGGAAAATAAAATGTGACTCATTAACCAGACTCTTCAAATAAGAAACCCATTAGATGGTCTGTGATACGTCATGCAGTAAATTACAGAACGTAGTGGAAACACAGCACGTCTGGTTTTATGGCCCATCCTGTCACAAGCCATTAGTAACTCAGTGAACCACATTTAGAATCAAAGGGTAGGGAGGAACATAGAGCAACCGTCAAGTAAAATGGCAAGGTGAAACCATGGCGGCGCAGTCCTCTGTGTAAAATAGAGACAAGCACCAGTCTGGGAGAGAAGGCAACCCCAGCAGGATAGATGGCTTGTGGATGCCAGACACTCTCATTCGTTAGGTGCTGGGCAGAACACTGACTCTGAAACATCAGCTAAGTGCACAGGTTACTTAACTAAAGCTTCCCTGGTAACTGAGATGGTAAAGAATCTGCCTGCAATGTGGGGGACCCGAGTTTGATCCCTGGGCCAGGAAAATCTCCTGGAGGAGGGCATGGCAACCCATTCCAGTATTCACGTCTGGAGAATCCCCATGGACAGAGGAGCTTGGTGGGCTATAGTCCATGGCATCACAAAGAGTCAGACATGACTGAGCAACTCACTCACTCACTCACACAGGTTCTTCTGAGAAAAGGATTTAATAATCCATCAACTCTCTTCTAACATTCATGGTTCTATTAAAAGACCACAGATAATGAGAAAAAGTAGATGGCAGTGAAACAGAAATACAAACATAACATTGGAAGGTCAAGGAACAAAAAACGTTTGCATATGATTGTTGAGACTGGAAAGGGCATGGAAGCATATCAAGCATGGGGTGGGGGGTGAACTGCTTTCCCCAAGAAGCAAGGACACATGGGGAAGGGCAGAGGTAGAGATACCAGAGCAGGGACTCAAAGTGTAAACACTGCAGTCTTATTAAAGGGATGCCTATCAGATAATGCAGGAGACCAGAGGGAGATGAGTCTAGGTCACAGGGGACATTTCATTTCAGACTAAGCTATTGGCTTATTCTTTATTCCACTGACGACAGGGGATTTTTAGAAGTTTTAAGGAAAGAAGTGACACAAAGATAATTGTGTCTTAAATGATGCATCTTGGGTCAGGAGAAGAGATAACCTAAGACTATTTTGCAATCTTCCAGGGGGGAATGTATTGAAGATCAAGCCTGGAGGGGTAGCAGGAGGAAGTGAGGGCAGGTGTCAAGTGCAGGACCTTGTGAATGATGAAATGCAGGGCGTGGAGGACAAGAAGGACTCAGAGATGACTGAGAAGCCAGCTTACAGGATAAGTATCATTATGTTATTATCTAGTAATGGAAAGAGGGAAATGGGGATTAGGAAATCTTTGAGAAATGATGGGACTGATTTTATGGTTACTCTCTGTGATAGTCTAAAGAATGGAAAAGGATTTTTCTAAGTAGCTTAGAGGTTAAGAGTACAGGCTCTGGAGGCTGCCTGCCTGCATTCAAACCTGGGTTCCATGACACACCGTCAATCTAACCCTGGGCAAACAATTTACCCTGGGTGTGTCTCCCCTCAACCTTGAGATTGAAGAAAATGCTAGCAACTGCTTCATGTTTATTTTGCTGTGCTTTGTGACTCTCAAGTAAATGAATACTGCTTTCAATAATACCTAAGTCATAGTGAGCTTTCAATAAAAGCTGACCATTGTTATTTCCATTATTTCTTAGTTGGTCTTTAACCGTCTTTTCCTTTAACATGGGGCTTCCCTGGTGGCTCAGACAGTAAAGAATCTCCCTACAATGCAAGAGACCCGGGTTCAGTCCCTGGGTGGGGAAAATAGATCCCTTGGGGAAGAAAATGGCAACCCACTCCAGTATTCTTGCCTGGGAAATCCCATGGATAGGGGAGCTTGTGGGCTACAGTCCATGGGGTTGCAACTATCTTAGATCTAACTTACTCCTCTGTAAATGTGGAATATGGTTGCTCACATTGCTTTCTGATACAGACCCCAAAATAAATTCATCTACTCTCCATGCCTATTTCTACTTTGTAACAAACTCTGTGACTTTCTTCCTCTTAGACAAAACTAATCTCACAGAATGCATTTCCCCAAAAGTATCCATATAGCTACTAATGTTTACTACTCAACACTATTGTCTCAAAGCTTTGTGATATACCATATTATTCTACCTGAATAAATAATGCCTTTGCCTCAAAAGCCAAGTCCTGTAGAAATCATGTTTAGTATAAAATCTATTAAAATAGGCAAATTTTTCTAGAAAATGAGAAAAGCGGAGTCTATCACTTACATACACGCCCTGATTGCATTAGAGAGCAGGAGAAATTACGCATGTTGCACAGCCCTGTAAAACGATGTGTTTGTCTCACGTGTCATTTGTACTTGACCACACTGCTTTCCACGTGCACACAGATCCCTTCCACAATCCATGAGACAGCGCGTCTCCAAGTCACAAAGCCAACCCAGCACTTCTCTTGTATTGTTTCAGTAAAGTCTGGGCCCTTCATCGCTCTCAGTCCCTACACAGAATTTCTACTGATGTTGCTCAGAGATGTGCACATGAATCAAGCCTCCTAAATGATACATAATAACAAGGAGACTGAATTGCTCCAAGGATTAGTAATGTACCCCTGACCTACAGGTCAACCATTTGAATCCAGACTCAGTTAACAGTAGCTAAAAAATCCTACAATCTGGTTTCCAATTGACAGTCAGTGAAAGGAGATCTACAGCCTCTGTGGAATTCCAAGATAACAGGTGCCCAGCACAGACTCCCCGAAAGAATGGCCAAGTTCGGAGGTCAAAGAGTAAACCCGCATGGAAGCCTGGCGGCTCTGAGCAGCAGAGGACGTCCCGGCAGCCCTCCCTGTGTACCGATGGCGAACCACCTCCTTCCTCTGCGCACAAACGGGACCCTTCTTCCTTCCCTGACGGTGTCGGCAGAACAGCACCACAGAGCACCTGGGAAAATTAAGCTGTGCGTGTGCTCAGCGGGTTTGTCTGCCTCTGGGTTTACATTAATTTCACTTCAAATGCAGTTGCTGCGATGGAAGGGATGCAGTGTTTTCACAGAACGGACATCATATGCAAAAATAAAAGCCTTTTCTTTACATGCGCACACACACACAACACTGAAACAAGGAAAAAAAAGATCCTTCACAGGTGAAAACTAAATGAATGTAAGCTCTGTTCTTTAACAAGTACCTTCACTGTTACTATATTTTCCTACTGATGTTATCATACAGGTTTACTTCACAGGTGATCTGTCTCCTAAGAAGCATTTCAGGAGTGCTATACATAGTGCTGCACTCCTAAGTCACAACAGTTATTGAACATTTACTATATAGATTGTTATACATAACATTTGCTGATAGAATGACTACTTACTTTAAGCATTCATTGAAAGCTCTGCATATCCATGTGCTGACTGGATATCACCAGATCAAATTTCTGATAATAACCAAGAAAGATAAGTCTGCATCATTTCTCTGTAAAAGTAAAGACATTTATAGGTGTTTGTAAATTTCTAATATAAACTTAACCTTGAATAAATATGGATATATTCACAGTAAGAAGAAGACTGGAAAATGCATTCTTATTCTTCAATATAACATGATTTTGAAGAAATTTAGGCCAAGATTTATATATATATATATATGTGTGTGTGAGGGGGTAAATATGTATATGTATATACATATATAAATATGTATATGTATGTATTGGAGACTGACTTCCCTGGTGGCTCAGAGGTTAAAGCGTCTGCCTACAATGCAGGAGACCTGGGTTCGATCCCTGGGTCGGGAAGATCCCCTGGAGAAGGAAATGGCAACCCACTCCAGTATTCTTGCCTGGAGAATCCCATGGACGGAGGAGCCTGGTGGGCTATAGTCCACGGGGTCGCAAAGAGTCGGACACGACTGAGCGACTTCACTCACTCACTCTTCACTCACTCACTCTTCACTCACTCACTCTTCACTCACTCACTCTTCACTCATGTATTGAAGAAGGAAATGGCGACCCACTCCAGTATTCTTGCCTGAAAAATTCCATGAACAGAGGAGCCTGGAAGGTTACACTCCACGAGGTCACAAAGAGCTGGCCATGACTGAGTTAATTAACACATATGTATGTATGTATATATATATATACACGTACATACACTTAACTACATCTGGAGAGTATTTTCAAATTGTTAAAACATAAATGACATAACACTATACATAAGAAATATAGAATCATTTACCTTTTAATATTTTGTCCTCTGCATACCTAAAATTATTTCATAGTACAGATTTTTTTAACAACTCTACACCATTTTCTAATCATACTTGGGACCCGAAAGTTATAAAGCAAGCTATTTTCACATGGACTCTAGCTTTTCTCATAACATCCAGGGTTTTTTTGTTTTTTTTTTTTGTAAAATATAAAAGAATCCAAATTATAAGCA
>SJYQ01000303.1:481644-492180 GCA_006410935.1 Redunca redunca
TATCTACTATGAAAATAAAATATATATTTATCTAAAATTATTCAAGCAATTTGCAAAGACCCTAAATATTCTGAGTATGATGACTTGATGAAACATTTTCTGTATCATAGTGCTAAAAGAAATGAAAAAAGTCAAATATGATATATTTGAAAATTTAAGTTCAGTAATATTTCTGTTTCTACTACATTTGGATTACTTCTCAACTCACATTAGAAATGACCCACTTTATTTTTTATAAGTGTTCTAAATCATCTTTGCTTTGCTGACACAAAAATGCGGCTTTCTGTGCCTGCTAATAAGATGATTTATTTATAGAAAGACCAGGAAGATAAGCCTACAGATGCTATGCCCCCCAAGCCTTACAAGTGGTTTGCAAAAGGTCAGATATCATTGACCTTTCAGATGACTGGAGCAGTTGATCTCATAAAGAGACCACTTTTCTATCCCTGATTGAATCTGAGATTGCCTTTCTCAACCAAACCATTATGAATGGATGCCTGTTAATATGTTCAGTAGCCTTGCTATTTTTAACATCTAGAAATTTTAAAAATCTCCAACCCTAATATTAACATTTCTGCTTCTGATAATAGGTACTATTTGCCACTGGAGATTAGTCGGTTTGAAAATGCAAATCAATTCTTTATTTTATAAGCACACAAATTGAATAGTAGCATCTGATGCTTAAGTACTTTCAGACTTATTAATTCTCTTTGTATCTACTTGTTCTTTTAACCTCTACTATGCCTCATTTCAAAAAGACTTTAAGGTGAATCAGAAATATGTGCAATATAGGAAGACAGTGGCACAAATCCAAAAATGACAAATAGCAAAATTAAGCAGCAGAGGTTGCGAACTTACATGCACATCCGTTATAAAAGGCTCAGTGCACACATAATGATACATATCCACGTGCGTTTGCACACACACACATACATGAATACAACTGACTCAGGGGAACTGAGCCTTCCCAGCTCTCAGCTCTGGGACACAGTAATCTTCTGGTCCTTTCATTGAAACATTAAGTGGTGAAATTAGTGACAGCATCAACTCTCTCCCAGTGGTGAAGCCAATGACACTATCAGAAGGTGACTCTTTTGTTGAAAGCCAGGTAGAGAAGACATACTCAGCTCAGACTGCAGGGAACAGAAAGAATTAAGTCCCAGATACTGTTCACTGATGATCAGTCGGATGACAGTATAAAATTCAGATTGGTGATTCTTACACTTCACTGTGCAAATGCCCTGAGTGGTAGTTAAAATACACATTTGGGGGCACTGCTACCAGAAACTTTAAACTGAAGGGAGAAAGGGAGTGTCCCCTCCTGTTTTATAAGCACCATCCAGATTCTGTACAGGTACCACTGGAGGAACAACTGAGCAGACAGATGGATGCGATGCTTGCAGACCTGCCCTCCAGTCTCCCGGAACACTGTTTGCAACAACTCACATTAAAAAAAAAAGGATAGTCAAGTTTTTAATCTGTAGTCTGGGAAACAGGGACTTAAAATTAATGAAGGGCAGATAGTGCATTACAACATCCCTTAGGTCTCTTTAATAGGAGAATAACAATCCAAATCAGAGAAGGTGATGGTCCCTCTTTATTTATTTCTCTCAGCTGTATCTGCAATGCTAGGTTCACATTTTTGGTGACACGTGTATGAAGGAGACTGATAATTTATTCAACAGAGCCTACAAATTGTGTTTTGTCCAACACAGCTTGATTATGGCCTGATGGTGCTTATTTCTGGAATTGAGAGCACACTCACAGTGGCAAACAAACGAGAACCAGCGTGGACTGTGCCACTTGAGGCCATGCAAAGGAGACCAGCTTTCTCATCAGAGCTGTGAGCCTGGAGCCTGACTCACTGAATTTCACTCATGGTTCTGCCGCTTACAAATTACTGAGCCGTGTGTGTAACCTCCCTGCACCCTATTTTCCCCATTGCTAAAATGGATATAATATCAGTACTGACCTTATAATCAATAAGTTTCTTATAGGAAAAAAGTGTTTTATATAAGTACAATACTTAGAATATTTGCTTGTCATATAGTAAACACTCAATTAAATGTATCTATTACAACACCAAGAGATAGTAGAGGACAGAGAAGCCTCGTGTGCTATAGTCCATGAGGTTGCAAAGAGTCAAACATGATTTAGTGAACAACAGCAATTATCTGTTAAAAGCTTGATAAAAAGCATCATTAGCCCATCATCTTAATAAGTCTGATAAGGTAAGATTTTCAGAGTTCACTTTAGGATCTCTCCTGAAATGTTTAGTATGTATTTGACTTCTCATTTTAAAATAAGATTTAAAGAATATTATTGACTAAATATATACAACTTGGCTTCTTTTCAGATTGATATACTTGAATAGGTGTCCATTCATTCTCACTTTGCCACTTATCTGACACTCTGTACTATTCTGGAAAAAAAAAGTGTAGTTGTTCAGTCATGTCTGACTCTTTGCATCCCCATGGACTGTAACTCACCAGGCTCCTCTGTCCATGGAATTCTCTAGGCAAGAATACTGAATTGGATTGCCATTCCCTTCTCCAGGGGATCATCTCAAACCAGGGATTGAGCCTGGGTCTCGCACACTGCAGGCAGATCCTTTACCATCTGAGCCACAGGAGAAGCTCCTGGTACCTGTCAAGTGTTCCTGCCATTAATTAGCTGGAGCCTACAGTCCAGAAGATTAAATTGACAAGTAAATGTAAAGCTACTTAGCAATGTGATTTTCGCTACAATAGTTGTAAGCATGGGGGATTAAAGGAACATATGAAGATAAGATGTAGAGGCTGGACTAATGAACTTCAGAAGAAGCTCCCTGAGGAAATTATCCTCACGTGAGAACTGGAAGGTGCTCAGAAGTGAGCCTGTTGTCTTGTGGGACAAGCATCCTAAACCATGTCACAGAGTGAGGAAGAGACTGATACTTTGGACTGTGACTAGAGCAGGGTAAGGACAACACGGCTAATAGAAAGCGGTGATGAAGCTCAGGTCGTGAAGAATCTGGCAAAGTCCTGCAGTTAAGCATACAGTCTAAAAAATTAAGTCATGGAGTTTCAGCCTGGAGATGTTCCGTAATCTGCAAAATCCACAGTATATCTGAAATTAGTATAAAGACACTACTAATTTCTTACTCTGAAATAAGAACATGGACTGTACAACAGAGGATGAGATGGCTGGATGGCATCACTGACTTGATGGACGTGAGTCTTGGGTGAACTCCGGGAGTTGATGGACAGGGAGGCCTGGCGTGCTGCGATTCATGGGGTCGCAAAGAGTCGGACACGACTGAGCGACTGAACTGAACTGAACTGAACTGAGACAGCCGTCAGTCTAAATGGTTTCTTGTCACCATCTAATATGATATAGAAACTTAAATAATGTAATGATAAAATATCCAACATATTTTTGTGGGTTGAATCATGTGCTCCAAAAGGATGATGTCCTATGCCTCAGTACCTATAACTGTGACTTCAAATGGAAATAGTTCTTTTTCCTTATGTAATGATCAACAGACATGAGTTTGAGCCAACTCCAGAAGATAGTGAAGGACAGGGAAGCCTGGTGTGTGGCAGTCCATGGGGTCGCAAAGAGTCAGCCACGACTGAGCGACTGAACAACAGCAACAAAGACAAGTCAGACTCGGTTAGAGGGGACCCCCGAATTCTATGACTGCGGTCTTTCTGAAACAGCAAGGAGAAATCAGAGACACAGACCCAGAGAGAGAACCATGTGATGAAGGAGGCAGAGACATGGTGAGTCTCCAAGTCAAGAGAAGCCAAGGACTTCCAAGGCAGCCAGCAGAAGCTAGGAAAAGGCAAGAAGGGTGCTTCCTCCAGAGCCTTCAGCGAGTGCTGGCCCTGCAGACCATTGGATTCAGATTTCCAGTGCCCGGAACTATGACAGAACAAACTCCAACTCTTTTAAGCCATCATGTTTGCAGCGATTTGTTACCTAGGAATACAAACCCTTGCAATGCGATCTCTTTTCCTTCTACTCCAGTTTTAAATGGCACTACTAGAAAATCCCATGGACAGAGGTGCCGGGTAGGCTGCAGTCCATGGGGTCTCGAAGAGTCGGACACGACTGAGCGGCTTCACTTTCACTTTCCACTTTCATGCATTGGAGAAAGAAATGGCAACCCACTCCAGTGTTCTTACCTGGAGAATCCCAGGGACGGGGAAGCCTGGTGGGCTGCCGTCTATGGGGTCACACAGAGTCGGACACAACTGAAGCAACTTAGCAGCAGCAGCAGCAGTGGTAAAGAACTTGCCTGCCATGCAGGAGAGGTAAGAGATGCAGGTTCGATCCCTGGGTCAGGAAGATCCCCTGGAGGAGGGCATGGCAACCCATTCCAGTATTCTTGCCTGAAGAATCCCATGGACAGAGGAGCCTGGCAGGCTACAGTCCATGGGGTCGAAAAGTCAGACTGAATTGACTGAAATGACTGAATTGACTTGGCACATATGCATATTGATGATATGAATCAACATGTATGCACACAAACTTGTGCAACTGATGTCTGTCTTCATCTAAGTTTTCCCCAAAGATGATACTGGAAAAAAAAAATAAGGTTTTTGGTGCTGCTGCTAAGTCACTTCAGTCATGTCCGACTCTGTGTGACCCCATAGACGACAGCCCACCAGGCTCCCCCATCCCTGGGATTCTCCAGGCAAGAACACTGGAGTGGGTTGCCATTTCCCTCTCCAATGCATGAAAGTGAAAAATGAAAGTGAAGCCGCTCAGTCGTGTCCGACTCTTCGAGACCCCATGGACTGCAGCCCACCAGGCTTCTCCATCCATGGGAGTTTCCAAGCAAGAGTACTGGAGTGGGCTGCCATCGCCTTCTCCGTTTTGGTGCAAGCAGACTATTTGAGAGATGATCCCAGGAGCAAGGTGAAAGAATGGGAGTAAAACAGAGAAAGCAGGTACGAAAAGAAGGCTGAGGTCAATGAACAGGTTACTGCTGGCGGCTGAGAGACTGTATGAAACACAACTCTAGATTGGACCATAAATATAAAAGACAGTTGGCTAGTCATCCACCCACTGTTGTCCCTCCCTCATTAGCTGATGGTTGATACCTTAAGGAAATCAGTCTTTTGAGTGTTCATTGGAAGGACTGATGTTGAAGCTGAAACTCCAATACTTTGGAACCTGATGCAAAGAACTGACTCATTTGAAAAGACCCTGATGCTGGGAAAGATTGAAGGCAGGAGGGGAAGGGGACGACAGAGGATGAGATAGTTGGATGGCATCATCGGCTCAACGGACATGAGTTTGAGTAGACTCTGGGAGTTGTTGATGGACAGGGAGGCCTGGTGTGCTATGGTCCGTGGGGTTGAGAAGAGTCAGAGATGACTCAGCGACTGAACTGAACTGAACTGCTGCTGTTGCTGCTACTAAGTCAGGTCAGCCATGTCCGACTCTGTGCGACCCCATAGACAGCAGCCCACCAGGCTCCTCTGTCCCTGGGATTCTCCAGGCAAGAACACTGGAGTGGGTTGCCATTTCCTTCTCCAATGCATGAAGGTGAAAAGTGAAAGGGAAGCCGCCCAGTCATGTCCAACTCTTAGCGACCCCATAGACTGCAGCCTACCAGGCTCCTCTGTCCATGGGAGTTTCCAGGCAAGAGTACTGGAGTGGGTTGCCAGCGCCTTGTCCAAACTGAACTGAACTGGAGGCATTGGCAATTCAGCTCTAGACTGATGCCCTTAGGGGAGAGGCAACCTGCTTGAGGAAGGAAGCTAGGGCATTTAAGGAAACTGCATAACAAAGCTATAAGTTGCCTCCAGATGGGAGCTGAGAGGACATGGCTGGGTATTCAAAATAACTACACTGTCCATTAAAAAAAACATTAATTAATATTACTTACAGTCTGGCAAGGGCTTCCCTTGTGGCTTAACTGGTAAAGAATCTCCCTGCAATGCAGGAGACCTGGGTTTGATCCCTGGGTTGGGAAGATCCCCTGGAGAAGGGAAAGGCTACCCACTCCAGTATTCTGGCCTGGAGAATTCCATGGACTGTATAGTCCATGGGGTTGCAAAGAGTTGGACACAACTGAGAGACTTTCACTTTCACAGCCTGGCAAAGGCCTCTGTAAAGTTAACCTTGCCCATTGTTGGTAAGAATAAATTATACTGATAAATGAACTTATCTACAAAAGAGAAATAGAATCCCAGATCTAGAAAACAAACTGATGGTTACCAGGGGGGTTGGTTGTTGCTGTTTAGTTGCTAAGTCGTGTCCATCTCTTTTGTGAACCCATGGACTGTAGTATGCCAAGCTCCTCTGTCCATGGGATTTCCCATGCAAGAATATCGGAATGGGTTGCCATTTCCTCCTCCAGGAGAGCTTCTGACATGGGGGAAAAGTGGAGAGGGATAAACTGAGAGACTGAGTTTGACATATGTACACTATTATGTATAACATATATAACTAATAAGACCTACTGAGTAGTACAGGGAACCCTGTACTTTACGATNACCTTGCCCACTGTTGGTAAGAATAAATTATACTGATAAATGAACTTATCTACAAAAGAGAAATAGAATCCCAGATCTAGAAAACAAACTGATGGTTACCAGGGGGGTTGGTTGTTGCTGTTTAGTTGCTAAGTCGTGTCCATCTCTTTTGTGAACCCATGGACTGTAGTATGCCAAGCTCCTCTGTCCATGGGATTTCCCATGCAAGAATATCGGAATGGGTTGCCATTTCCTCCTCCAGGAGAGCTTCTGACATGGGGGAAAAGTGGAGAGGGATAAACTGAGAGACTGAGTTTGACATATGTACACTATTATGTATAACATATATAACTAATAAGACCTACTGAGTAGTACAGGGAACCCTGTACTTTACGATGGCCTACTTGGGAAAAGAATCTAAAACAGAGAGGATGTAATGTATCACTGAGTCTCGGTGCTGTACATCTGAAACTAACCCAACACGTAGATCAACTGTACTCTAGTAAAAATTTTTTTAATTAAGATTATACAATAGTAAAAACAATAAAGGAAGGTGGAAATTAACCAGCCACACACAAAGAACGTACCAAACCTTGCTAATATAGTGACTAATTTTCAAATATTTGATGAAACTATTACCATCAAGATCTATTACCATTACTCAAGACCAAGATCATGTCATATTGGAGAGTGTTTATAGGTCTTTGCAATTAAAACTATTTAGCCGTCTATGGGGTCGCACAGAGTCGGACACAACTGAAGCAACTTAGCAGCTGCAGAAGAAGAAACATGTTATTAAATAATCACGTGAACACTCTAAGTGTTGTTATGTTATGGTATATCGTTTCTAAGTTGAAGTACAGAGGACAAAATCAAGTTCATTTTTGGTGATTCATAAGGAAATGTCACCCTTCTTAGTACTTAAATGATAACCATATATGCATGGAAACAGCATTCCTTTCCTTCTGGGAGACCTTCTAGTGTAGGGAATCGTGTTAATCCTGTTAGGAGCTGGGTTGTGTTTGTGATTTATTGTTGCTATGGTTACTAACAGTGCAGCAAAGGCTTCAAATTCCAGGACATTCCAGGAGAATGGTTTGACAGAACCACCTCTGTTTGATTCTGAGCTTTAGGGCCTCTCTTTGTGTTGGACCATGAGTGGGTCTCATTTCAAGCACCTGCTCCTCTACTGGCGTCCTCTCAGCGGTGTTCTACCGTTACTTGCTATTTGAAACTTCTCAGCTTATGAAGGGTTGTAGAAGGTCCTAGGCTCTGCTCTGATCAAGGCTCTGCTACAGGCGTGCATAGTGCCCTGACCACGGGGCGGTGACCTCCTCCATTCTCCTCCTCCTCCCCAGGCTCTGTGGGCTTGGGACTCACTGATGCTGCTCTTCCAGGAGCAGAGTTCCTTCTTTCTCATCCCCATCTGCCGTGATTATTTACTGCAGCCCAAGGGCTAGCCTCTTTGCCCTTTCACCCTACTCTCCACAAATGAAGGCTTTTGTCCAGTATGGACATACAAGAAGAGGAGAGAGGGAGGTCCTGGAGACGGAGTTTCCTGTTTCTCACATGGTGTACTTTCCCTGCCCAGAACTACAGTATCAGTGCTCTTTGATCTCATCTGGGATCGCCCGGTGAGAAAGTGTGTGCAGGCTCCTCAAATGTCTCTTACCCCTGGGATTTTGTGGTGTTCCTCCAGCCACACTCAGCCTTGCCCAGTGTGTCAGCTCTTGTAGCTGAGCTCTCGGGTCCCTGGTACCCTCTTGCACTGATAATCAGTAAACAGCTGTTCAAGTCTCCCTGCTCCCTACAGGCAACATGACTCTTGGATTTTCTTCCTGTTTTTTCCTTTGCAATTTCAGCTATCATATAGGTTTGAAAAAATCATCAACTCAGTGCTGGTCTGGGTCTTTTTTACTGTAAGGATTTTCCCCACTTAAAAAAAATGCACATGAGAGTTGTGAATCAAGTTTTATTTGAATCAAAATAAGGACTATAGACAGAGAGGCACTTCAGATAGCTCTGGGAAACCGTTCTGAAAGGTCAGTATATGTGAGATTTTGGTGAAGGGGGAATATATGCATTCAAGCATTTTTTTTTTTTTTTTTTTCAAAAGGTTTTTGCTAGTCACCGTGAATGATATTAGTGCTTTTCTAGATATGAGAACATACAAGACTTTTAAAACTGGTTCCAGAAAACATCTAACTATGTGAAGACCTGTCTGCCTGTTTTTCTTAGAGCACAGAGTGCTTCATTCCTGATCTCGACTCTGAACTTCTTTCAGAGGGTATTGAAAATCAGCAGCTGCAGCAGCACATGACTTAAGCTTTGTAGAGGTAGATGAAAAGTGTCAATTTATAGTTGACAGGATGGAACTCAGCTGTTTTCAGCTTTCTACATCCCAGGAAGCCAGAAATCCTAAACTCAACTTTAATATAGTCTACAATTGCCCTTTAATTTCTATTACCTTGTCAGTTACAACATATCCCCAGTTCTACTCCCCCATCACAAACATACATTTTGAAAGTTAGTTAATGTGAAACAAACATGGAATATGTGGATTGGATTAATGGATAACAATTGCTTTGTGCTGACTAATGTTTTGCAAATTAATCTTGAAAATCTTATTTCAAAGCTATTTGGCCATATAATGTCTTCAAGATTATAAAATTTCCATAGTTATTTTATAACCCATGATTAATGACTTCTAGTTAAATCCATCACATCCCTCTATCCTTTGTCTAAAAGTTAAGTAGATAATAGTCATCCATCTACAGACACTGAGATGCCAATTTTTCCTACAAATAGATTCTTCCCAATCTAGAAATAGAAAGACAAAATAAAATATGTAACTTCACATTCACATAAGTCTTTCAAGAGCAAATTAATTGTATATTAATACTGACATGAAATTTATTTTTAACTTTTCCACTAACACATTTTACTGGCAGGCCCTGAGCCTGGGACACAACAGAGCCACCACTATTCATATTATAAATGCATGAATTAATTAATGCAGGGACCTTTTGAAGGTAACTATCTTCATTACCTCCACCATAGTTTGGTTTCAGGTCAAACAACTGGGAGGGGACACAACCTCATCAACAGAAAACTGGATTAAAGATTTACTGAGCATGGTCCCACCCATCAGAACAAGACCCAGTTTACCCCTCAGTCAGTCTTTCCCATCAGGAAACCTCCATAAGCCTTTTATCCTTATCCTTCAGAAGGCTCTAAGCCACGCCCTGAGGGGCCACCCAAGATGGGCGGGTCATGGTGGAGAGGTCTGACAGAATGTGGTCCACTGGAGAAGGGAATGGCAAACCACTTCAGTATTCTTGCCTTGAGAACCCCATGAACAGTATGGAAAGGTAAAATGATAGGATACTAAAAGAGGAACTCCCCAGGTCGGTAAGTGCCCAATATGCTACTGGAGGTCAGTGGAGAAATAACTCCAGAAAGAATGAAGGGATGGAGCCAAAGCAAAAACAATACCCAATTGTGGATGTGACTGGTGATAGAGCCAAGGTCCGATGCTGTAAAGAGCAATCTTGCATAGGAACCTGGAATGTTAGGTCCATGAATCAAGGCAAATTGGAAGTGGTCAAACAGGAGATGGCAAGAGTGAATGTCGACATTCTAGGAATCAGCGAACTAAAGTGGACTGGAATGGGTGAATTTAACTCAGATGACCATTATTATCTACTACTGCGGTCAGGAATCACTTAGAAGGAATGGAGTAGCCATTATGGTCAACAAAGAGTCCAAAATGCAGTACCTGGATGCAATCTCAAAAATGACAGAATGATCTCTCTTCATTTCCAAGGCAAACAATTCAATATCACAGTAATCCAAGTCTATGCCCCAACCAGTAACACTGAAGAAGCTGAAGTTGAACAGTTCTATGAAGACCTACAAGACCTTTAGAACGAACACCCAAAAAAGATGTCCTTTTCATTATAGGGGACTGGAATGCAAAAGCAGGAAGTCAAGAAACACCTGGAGTAACAGGCAAATTTGGCCCTGGAATACGGAATGAAGCAGGGCAAAGGCTAATAGAGTTTTG
>SJYQ01000303.1:500253-514713 GCA_006410935.1 Redunca redunca
AGTCAATAGTGTTGGACATTTGTGTATATTTGGCACTACTCTACTGAATCTATAAAAAATTAAGTATTTTCATTAAATATTTTTAAGGAGAATTTCATCACAAGATCATTAAAACTGGAATCTTTGACATCATGTCAATATAAAGGAATATGCATATTCTAATGACTTTGTGAACTGTTTTTAAGATAATATTTAAATGTGCAGAACAAATCTACTCTAACTTTGGGATTATGTATAGCCTTCAGTTTTATTTATAAGTTATATCCCAGATTTCTCCATAGAGCTGATATAAACTGTTTTTACCCTACATATAAAGAATGATTATTTTAGAATTCCATTTAGTGAAGTAACATATTAGCCAACTTATATTTCCAAAAATATATGATCTTTACTGTAAAAATATTTGGGTTTTCTCTTTCCTTTCTGAGGGCTGGTGTCAGTTCTATGTGGGAGAGTTCGTGCTACACAGGTCTCGGTGCTAATGAAGTGTAAGTGATGCCATCGAAGCAGCTGCGAAACACGCTCTGTGGGTCCTGAACACGGAACACTGGCCCCAACACAGGGAAGGCTTTGAGGTCATCTTGACAACGTTCTTTTCTTTCCATTTTCAAGGCTAAATGTAATGAAATGGAAGTTTGGGATTCCAAACAGGCTTTCTTAGGGCTTTTGAAACAACTTCAAGTCATGTTTAGTGGATATATATTCTAATCTTCTCATAAGCCTCTCTCAAGATGGTGTATGACAACGATTAGTGTGAAATTCAATGTAGAATCTCCTCTAGAAGAAGTTTAAAGTAAAATATATTCACAAAAGAATATCACTGGCAATTCGTAATTCCTGCTGCTCTATACTTGCAGGTGATAGGAAATTTTTCTTTATGCTGAAGGACTTAAAAAGTTCTTACATCCATTGCCAAAATATATTGTCATCAATTAACTGAGCTCATGAACAGGATGTGAAGAACTGACTCATTCAAAAAGACCCTGATGCTGGGAAAGATTGAGGGCAGGAGGAGAAGGGGACAACAGAAGATGAGATGGTTGGATGGCATCACCGACTCAATGGACATAGGTTTGGGTGGACTCCAGGAGTTGGTGATGGACAGGGAGGCCTGGAGTGCTGCAGTTCATGGGGACACAGAGAGTTGGACATGACTGAGCAACTGAACTGAACTGAACTGAAGGAAATATTGCTTATAATTGCACAAAATAGAAAGCATAAGTAGAAACAAACATGTTCTTGGTTGCACTCTTTTTAGAAATTTGGGTATTTACTGTGGCATGTATTGAAGATTACTTAATATGATTACTAATATTGTATAAGGAAACAGGGTGACCTCTTAGACCTTATGTATAATGCCTTAAAGGTCACATGAATATGTACTGAATTATATAATATTTCCTGTAATAACAGCTGTTAATCTCTTCAAAAAACTGGTCCTTAGGGTAAAGTGTTGAAAGCTGTCAACAGAGAGTAAGACTCCACCACCTGCTTCAGTTTATTTTCTGTAAGTGTTCAACTAAGCTTTTCTCTTAAAAATATGCTTTAATGTGACTGCAAGTGGTTGCCTCAGAACTCATCAAATTATAAGTAGGCGATATGGATTTGTTAGATGCATTCTCATTTTCAAATATATATATATATATATATATGGCAATACTTAATCACAGAAGTAAAATGATAGGAATAAAATAAGATGGCATAAACCACTTGATTAAAACCATACACAATTGTAAATGTGTATGTATGTCGAGGGTTGAGTTTAGTGGAAATAACTTTGGTTGCTTTATCATAAATTCTCCTCATTAATAAATGTGCTAAAATGGCCAATTCATTCTTAATGCAATTTAACATCATTTAATTTGCACCTTAGTAAAACTGAGGTGCAAATTCTGGCCTAATTCGTTGATTAACTGAAACTAATAATCCTTGCCAACGTCATACTGATATTGCAAGGGTAATTCATTTTAGGGTTATGAAAGATGATGCTGTATTATTTAAGCTTGTCTGTGTGACCACTATAGACTCCCTTTAAACAGAAATCCTGGTTATCTTCAATGACTGATTTCAACAAGCAAATCAATCAAATATATATCAAAAGCTTGTTAAATCTGAAACTCAACATGAAGTATTTTGAGCAATATTAAGATGAATAGTGGGTATTACTAGTATTTAAGGAGTGTTTAATTTAGTTGAATCACTTTGGCTGCAATGAGCAATTCACAAGTCACTTAGTTCTCAAGATTTCATTCCAAAATAATCAGGATTCTTTATTGAGAGAAACAGCAACCAAGATTTATTCACCTGGAAAGAAGCTACTTTAGCCATGAACTGTTAGGAACACTTTATTATAATTTTTACAAATTGCTGGAGTCTGGGTGTGGACTATAGTGGAACAGTGAGAAATATAGGGCTGCAGACTGTGGGCGACTTTGGACTGTCTACCTAAAGAGTTCCACCAGCTTCTCCTAATAAATATCCAAGGAAAGTCCCCTCCTGACTCTGCCCAGGAAAGGGAAGAGTCAACACAGCAAATCCAGAGACTTCACATCACAGAGGCCTTCCGAGTACAATTCTGAAACACTGTCTCAGCTCTAGGAAGGGAATTCTCCCCACCCTGACCCCGCCTAGTCACCCTCTATTATGCAAGAGGGAAAATGTGAAGAAATAAAAAACACACTCAAATGGCAATAAGGCATCACAGAAATAAATCGTGACTGCTACAGCCAGGAAAGTGTTTCCCAGGTGGCTTGGTGGTAAAGAACCCACCTGCAGTGCATGAGGTGCAGGTTCGATCCCTGGGTCGGGAAGATCCCCTGGAGGAGGAAATGGCAGCCCACTCCAGTATTCTTGCCTGGGAAGTGCCATGGACAGAGGAGCCTGGTGGGCCACAGCACATGGGGTGACAGAAGAGTGGAACACGACTTAGTGACTAAACAACAACCATGTACCAAACACATACATTGGTCTTGCCTATTAGTGCCAAATTCTGAATTTCTGTGTAGCCCAGGGTAATATAGCTGATAAAAGTCTGCACTAAGTATCGTGTAAATGTTTTTCATTTCAAATATTTGTATCTTGTTAGCCTATACTCTTTCAAACTTGAGTCTTAAATAAATATTTTTTTTAAATCCCTGTGTGCAAAAGAAGTGTGATTTTCTGTCCATCACCAATATCATTCTATGCTTTCACTTACTAAGAAAATTTAAACAACAAATACACAATTGTAGGCTGAAGAGGATTAAACTGACTTTCAAATTGTATTTTGCATATTTTTCTTTCTTATGCTAAATGCCGGGCAGGATTATGCACAAACTGGAACCAAGATTGCCGGGAGAAATATCAATAAAGTCAGATATGCAGGTGACACCACCCTTATGCCAGAAAGCCCCGTGATGAAAGTGAAAAAGGTGAGTGAAAAAGTTGGCTTAAAACTGAACATTCAGAAAACTAAGATCACGGTATCTGGTCCTATCACTTCATGGCAAATAGATGGGGAAACAACAGAAACAGTGAGAGACTTTATTTTCTTGGGCTCCAAAATCACTGCAGATGGTGACTGCAGCCATGAAATTAAAAGATACTTGCACCTTGAAAGAAAAGCTATGACCAACCTAGAGAGCATATTAAAAAGCAGAGACATTCCTTTGCCAACATAGGCCCGTCTAGGCAAAGCTTTTGTTTTTTCAGTAGTCGTGTATGGATGTGAAAGCTGGACTATAAGGAAAGCTGAGCACAGAAGAATCAATGCTTTTGAACTGTGGTGTTCAAGAAGACTCTTGGATCCAAGCAGTCCATTCTAAAGGAAATCAGTCCTGAATATTCATTGGAAGGTGCCAGGGGCCAGCATGAGGAACTCCACCCATGGCAAAAGTCATGAGGAAGGAGCCTTGGCATACGCAAAGACGTGATCAAGCCTCAGGAAACCCCCTGTTCCCGAGAGCATCTACCCCAAAATCAGAGTCTGTTCTATGCTCTCACCTACACCTCTGACTTTACGGGGGACTCTCCACCATAACCATTTCTCTCGGAGAAGGAGTAAACTCTGCAGCTCCAAGGTCAATAAAAATTCCTGGGTGTGACAAGAGTGTTTCAGCTTAAGGACTCCTCTGAAGGTTATCTAGCCCACCTGTATAGGTTCGTCCAGCCACATGTGATTGTTTACAGCCTCCCAACCTGAGAGGCATGAGATGTTTTAGACTTACTAAAGGCAAATTCTTTTGGGAAATTATTAGTATATTATTAGTATTATTAGTTGGTTAGGAATTATATTGGTGAAGGGTTTTTCATTTGTTGTGCCAATAATTGCTGCTAATTCCCTGCCCTGGGTGTGACAAGGGTGTCTTAGGTCAAACCTCTCTGCTGACAGACTAGCTTGTGTGACAGGATTATCCATACTCCTGCCACTACCACATGATTGTTTCCTACCTCTCAACCATAAACAGCACAGAGAGTTTTGGAGTATTTTTAAAGTCTTAATTAGCATAGGGCTTTTCTCATTGTTGAGTCAATGATTGCCGCCAGGCCTCCATATCCTTAGGCACCTGGGAATATATTAATCAATGTATTTGGAATATAGAAAAGGAAATATAGTAGTTTTAAGGTTAGCAATACTAGACTTTTTGAATTAATGAATTTTCTCTTTTGTAATAGATCACTGTACTTTGTTATAAATCACTGTGTCCTTGCTATGTAAAAATGTAACTTTGTCACTATCTTAAGACTAAATAGATCTTAAGGGGAGCATTGGTGAAAGGATTTTCATTTGTTGGGCAGATGTTTGCTGCTAAATCTCCATATTCCCTGCCCTTATAATGAATATAACTAACATATAGGAGAAATAAGTATTAACCTTTAAGCATATAGGAGAAATAAGTATTAACCTTTAAGATTAATCACGTTAACCTTGGGTTAAATAAATTCCTTTCTTGATTGTAACTTGCTACACCCTCATCCTATAGGAATGTAGCTTTATTTGGAGGGTGGTGCCTAGTTTAAGAAAAAACACCCTTGGAAAAAATAAGTTTTTTGGTTATCAGAAAGAAAGGATCATAAAATGTCAGCAGGTCTCATGGCCAGAAGATGATGTAAAATCCCTAAGACCTTTTTATGTGAAGCACCTGATTTTGATAAAGGTCAGGACTGCTGACCCCCGTGTGACTCTGTATTCATCCCTATATGTAACAAAACGTATATAAGCAAACCCAAAAATAAAGAAATCGGATCAGTTTCTGGAAAGACTGATTCCCTCATGTCATTCTTTTCTGCTCCCCAATTTTCTGGCTGAATTCCCATCTGGAGCATGGGTGCCCGCCACATCTGCTTACTTGCCCCAGTTTTCAAGCCCATGCAAGAAGGTGCCCAAGGAGGGGCACCTTCTGAGATTCAAGTGGCACCAGTAGCCTAACGTAGATGGTGCAAATTCCTTGTCTTGGAATTTTATTGGTATCCCATGTAAACCAAGTTATTCAGCCTCTTTTTCTCTCCTACTATTTTCTGGCTGAATTCCCATCTAGTGCATAGGTACCCGCCAAGCCTATTAATTTTTCCTGGGCTTCTAAGATTGGACCGGGAGGGCCTCAGTGCCTCCTCTCCTTCGGGAGAACAGGAAGATGCCTGCGGCCTACATAGGTGGTGATTGGTATTCCATGTGAACCAAGTTATTCAGCCTCTTTTTCTCTGCTAATTTTCTAATCCTTCTTTATCTGTAATTAAATAAGTTATTTCCAAGGACGCCGTCCCCACCTTCAAATTCCCTGGATCCACCGGGGCTCGATGCCAGCAGGAAGGACTGATTCTGAAGCTGAAACTCCAATCCTTTGGCAACCTGATGTGAAGAACTGACTCATTTGAAAAGACCCTGATCTTGGAAAGATTGAAGGTAGGAGGAGAAGGGGATGACAGAGGATGAGATGGTTGGATGGCATCACCAACTGGGTGGGCATGAGTTTGAGCAAGCTCCAGGAGTTGGTGATGGGCAGGGAAGCCTGGAAGGCTGCAGTCCGTGGGGTCGCAAAGAGTCAGACATGACTGAGAGACTGAACTGAACTGATGCAATACTAGGTGTAAACCATGCAATGAAATTCAGTTTTGTGGGTTTTTTTTTTCCTTTTCTGCAATTTCATGTATAGATCTGCCTTTCTTATCATACAATATTCCCTTGCATATGTATATTCAGTGCCGGTTTTGCATTAGGTTTGGCAACGTGAAAACTATGGAGAAGGAAACGGCAACCCACTACAGTATTCTTGCCTGGAAAATCCCATGGACATGGGAGCCTGGCGGGCTATAGTTCATGGGGTCTCAGAGAATTGGACACAACTGAGCACACAGTAAAATTTGAAGTGAGGAAAAATATAAAAATTTCTCTGTTACTGGAATTTCAGTGAGTACAAATTCCATGGCTTTTTGTTGTAAAAGTGGATTTGTGCAGAATAATCTTAGCTCTCTTTGTGATGTTTAGGGGTATCTCCAACTATTATATAGTATGAATGAATAAAGCAAAGAAAATGGAATATTTATAAGTAAATTACACATTCTTCTGTTTAACTATTATACTATATAACCTAACAATGAATTATGCTGTGATTTAGCCTGTATTTAGAAATCTTAAAATCTAAAAATATTTCTTCCAAATACACATGTTCTTGGTTTAAAAATCCATGCATCTCCTGAATCTTGGATATTAATGCCCTACACCTTTAATCTTTGTTTAAATTTAATGTATAATTAATAAGTTCCCACATCTATACTGTCATTCTAAATTATTTTCACTTTTTAAGCACTCGTTATTCAAAGTGATTCCAAAACCCACAATCATTTCTTATTTTGCCCACCACTTTATTACTATATTGAATCCTCTAAGAATTGTTGATAGGAATAATTATGATTTTGTATACAAATTGCCTAAAAAGCTTTTAAATGTCACAACATTTTGTATGTTTCCCTTTAAAAGATATTTTAATTATGTGAGTGCTACCTCACAGGTACAGGAATATGCCAACCTGAAATAACCAGGGGTAAACTGGCAGACAGATATACCTATGTCCAAGAAAATGTTTGATGTCAAATTTACAATTTGGTTTTTTATTTAATAAACATAAAATAAACGTTGTGTGTGTGATGGACAGCATCCTTAACAAAAAGTCATCATCCATTTGCCCATGTCTTACATGTAGTAAAGTTAATCCCAAAGCATTCCTGTACTGAACTGACTTCCAAAAAGTAAACTTTCATTAGTTTAAGAGCTCTTAATGTTATTTGCTTTTATTTCAATGTATTAAGTTGTATCATTGATACCTGTTTCCAGTTAACTGCTAAGGACTTTTGAATAGAGCCTGGGTCATTCTTCTTCACTATCAACTCGTGTAATCTGTTTGCATTAAAAGCTTGCTATGGTCACATGGGGCTCTTTTGTGGTTGGTCAGTCACTAAGTTGTGTCTGACTCTTCACGACCCCATGGACTGCAGCACCCCAGGCTTCCCTGTCCTTCACTATTCCCACAGTTTGCTCAAACTCTAGTCCATTGAGCTGGTGATGCCATCCAACCATCTCATCCTCTGTTGCCCCCTCATTGCCCTCAATATTTCCCCCATGAACAGGGCTCTTTAGAATTTCCTAGATAGATCGCTTTTTTAAATATATATTTTACTTTATTTTACTTTACAATACTGTATTGGTTTAGCCATACATCAACATAAATCTGCCACGGGTGTACACGTGTTCCCAATCCTGAACCCTCCTCCCACCTCCCTCCCCATACCATCTCTCTGGGTCATCTCAGTGCACCAGCCCCAAGCATCCTGTATCCTGCATCAAACCTAGACTGGCGATTCGTTTCTTATATGATATTATACATGTTTCAATGCCATTCTAAATCATCCCACCCTCTCCCTCTTCCACAGAGTCCAAAAGACTGTTCTATACATCTGTGTCTCTTTTGCTGTCTCGCATACAGGGTTATCGTTACCTTCTTTCTAAATTCCATATATATGTGTTAGTATACTGTATTGGTGTTTTTCTTTCTGGCTTACTTCACTCTGTATAATCGGCTCCAGTTTCATCCACCTCATTAGAACTGATTCAAATGTATTCTTTTTAATGTCTGAGTAATACTCCATTGTGTATATGTACCACAGCTTTCTTATCCATTCATCTGCTGATCTCAAAAATATACAAGCAACTCCTGCAGCTCAATTTCAGAAAAATAAACAACCCAATCAAAAAATGGGCCAAAGAACTAAATAGACATTTCTCCAAAGAAGACATACAGATGGCTTACAAACACATGAAAAAATGCTCAACATCACTCATTATCAGAAAAATGCAAATCAAAACCACAATGGGGTACCATTTTACGCCCGTCAGAATGGCTTCGATCCAAAAGTCTACAAGCAATAAACGCTGGAGAGGGTGTGGAGAAAAGGGAACCCTCTTACCCTGTTGGTGGGAATGCAAACTAGTACAGCCACTATGGAGAACAGTGTGGAGATTCCTTAAAAAAACTGGAAATAGAACTGCCTTATGACCCAGCAATCCCACTGCTGGGCATACACGCGGAGGAAACCAGAATTGAAAGATCGCTTTTTATCTCCATTCTTATACTAACGGCCATGGATAGCTCATACTGTGAGTTAAGCATCCTCTTGACACATGGTTGTCAGCTCCATGAATTCTTTCCCAGTTCGTGTATGTATAATGTATGTTTCTAGATGCTTCCATTTTCCTCCACTCTGGTTCCAAGTCTGCTCTCCATGGAGGAGCAAAAACAGCATTGATGAGATTTAGGAACTGCATTTCTCCTGTTAGCACATTCATCATGTGATTCTGAACACGTACTTTGATATTTCCCAAATCCGGTTGTCTCATCTATAAGGTAAATATTTTGAAAAAGATCACCTGGGAGTCTCTGACCCATGCCCCAAACTCCATTATGCCAAGCAGTTGTGGGCTGCTCAGAAGCAGGTCTCCTGTGTTCTGACTTTTGGTTTATTTGTGTATTTTTGTCATTCCTGCTGTGCTTGGTGCATATACTAAACAGTCTTAATTAAATAAACGCTCATGGAATAATCTTATTGCACCAAGAATCTTCCTGGGAATGACTCCATCTAGCAAAATGAGCGCTGAGTGCATTTGTGTGCTGAAATCCCCTGGGTTGCAGAAACATAGTGGCCCCTTTGAGTCAAAAGCATTTAAAAAATCAGAACCCAAGTCACTCAAGCAACTCGAAACTGTAGTATTGAAAAGTGAGTTCAGATCTCTGTTTCTACCATGAGTAGATGCTGATGCAGAAACTAACTTTATGCTATTTCCAAAAGTAAAAGCAAAAACAAAAACCTTTAGCATCTTCAAAAAGAGATGAAAACCTGAGCATCAAACATGAACAAAAAGGCCTATCCTTCATCACAACCTAGACTCACCATCAAGGAAAACAACAAATAAATCCAGAAGAAGGAAGAAAAAGATTCAATTCATTTAAAAAATAAATTTCACTCTAAATCTAGTTTTTTTTTTCTTTTTAAGACATTCCAAAGGGTGCAGTGGCAAAAGTCAACATGATTCCAGTAAACATTACATAATGTCCAAACAGAAACACCAAGGAAAGCTCACAAGATCAAATACAGTTTATAATTTTCGTGCCTTCCACTCTATCATTCACCAGTTTATTTAATTTTTTTCCCCATCTCATATCCAAGAGAGCCTTGGGGCTTCGGCCAAATGCTGCCTGGATAAGAAGTTCTTTGTGGCTTGAGTGAGTTGCATCATTTTTGAGCTATCTTCCATTCAGCATGCCTCGCGCTCTCGGGACAGCTGAAGATAGATGGGGGTGTCAGGCTGCAGTAAGTTCGACATTAATCCACGCTCCCACTGCAGTGACAGGTAACTTTCCTTGATGGGCGATGGGAAGGAACCATGATGCAAGCGCGTATGCTGCCTGGCTTTTTCCATTTTTCACATGGCTTGCTAGCTCCTCTTGAAATGATGAGAGGATGCTTACTAAAAATCCATCCAGCGGGAAACAGGCTCTATTTCACAGGCGGTTACTGTTCTTTCTTTCAGTGACATTTCCTTAGGCTTCAGGTACATTTTAATTTTACTAAATATTCAGATAGACGATTTTTCATCTACCTAGATGGAGGTATGTTTTATCCTCCAAGAATCCAATGTGTTTCCATCCACAAGTCACATGAAAACCTTAAAAGCAAATGGACTTACTTTATTTTACTGCTTATTGTATAATCTACTGCTCTCCTCTATCTTTATTTGTATTTATAAGAATACTGATGCAAAGATTAACGCCATGGTTTTAGTTGAATCATGTACAAGATCACTTTACAATAGTGATATCATCTTAGTTTAATTTTTCCCCTTTGTTCAATCAAACTCTATTTTTCTATTGTGTCTATATTTAAATAACTGAATGCATTTAACATTAAATACCAAAGATTATTGCCTAAGGCAGAGAACAATTTATAAAATTTCAAACATAACACTAACTCTTATACAAAGTCTAGCTGTGAATATTTAATATACTAATCATAATAATAATTAAAGACTGAGCATACCCATGTTATAAAATCTGAAAATAAATCAAAAGAAAAAAGCAAAGTTGTTTAGACCAACAGTGAATTTTAAAGCTAGGCCTCTAAACTGAGAATACTTGACTGATTCTTTTAAACATTTTTTAAACCCTTTAAGGCATTAGATTGCGGCTTCCCAGGTGGCTCAGTGGTAAAGAATCCACCTGACAATGCAGGAGATGCAGGAGAGGTGGGTTCAATCCCTGGTTTGGGAAAATCCCCTGGAGGAAGATATGGCAATCCACTCCAGTATTTTTCCTGGGAAAATCCCATGGACAGAGGAGCCTGGCCGGCTACCGTCCATGGAGCTGCAAAAGGGTTGGTCATGACCGAGAGACAGCACACACACAGGCATTAGCTCTTGCTATTTATGGCATAGAAATATAGCCCTTTTGAAGCTATATTTGAGCTTCCATGATGGTTCAATGTAAACAATCTGCCTGCAATGCAGAGGAGGCAGGTTCAACATGCCAGTTCAACTCCTGGGTTGTGAAGATCCCCTGGAGAAGGAAATGGCAACCCACTCCAGTACACTTACCTAGGAAGTCTCGTGGGCGGAGGAGCCTGGCAGGCTATAGTCCATGGGGTTGCTAGAGTTGGTCACAACTTAGCCACTAAACCACCACCAGTACCAATACAGCCCTAAGCACAGACTGGTTTAAACCAAGGAACCAATCACTCTGGCCAGAAGGGTGGAATCATGTAATTGACCTGTCATGGGGTATTTAACGCCTGTTAGTGCTGGAAGGTCGGGTCCGATGCCCTAAATAAACAAATCAGGCCTGGTTACCATAAGATGGAGGAGGAGTTGATATCAGTAATGGGTTGAATGATGGCCCCCTCAAAAGCTATGTCCAATCTCAGAATCTGAAAATGTGATCTTATTTGGAAGAAGGATCTTGGCAGATATGATTATGTTAAGAATTACAAAATGAGATCACCCTGGGTGGATGATCTGGGTGGAGCCTAGGTCCAAAGTCAAGGAGGAGAGGGAGACACAGAAACAGAGGACAGGGCATGTGAAAAGTTGAGACAGAAACGAGTCATACAGCAACAAGCCAAGGAATGCTCGGAGCCCCAGGAGTCAGAAAGGCCCACGAAGGATCTCCCCTAGAGCCTTCAGAGGGAGCACAGCCGACGGCACCCTGATTTTGGACCTTTGACCCCCCCCAAAACAGTGAGGCAATACGTTTCTGTTGTTATAAATCACCAAGTCCGTGGTCATTTGTGACTGCAGCACTGAACCAAACACAACATCCAGACAAAGACTGGGCAGATAGGAACTTCGAACTTATATTATCTAACTCTTCCTTGAAATTCTTTTGGGATTCTGAATAAAATTGCATTTACTTGAAAATAAATTTTGGAAGTAGTTAGGGAGTTTGTGGTGGTCATACACATACTGCTATATTTAAAATGGATAACCAACAAGGACCTACTGTGTAGCACAGGGCCCTCTGCTCATTATTTTATGGCAGCCTGGATGGGAGGGGAATTTGGTGGAGAGTGGATACATGTATATGTATGCCTGAGTCCCTTCACTGTTCACTGGAAACTGTCACAACACTGTTAGCTGGCTATATCCCAGTGCAAAATTAAAATTCAAAAGAAAAAACCTCTTAAAAAATAAATAAATTTGGGAAGGATTGACAATTTCCAAGTGTTAATTTAGAAAAGTGGAATTTCTCTTCATTCATATAATTTTTGATTTTGTGTCCCTAAATAAATTTTATAATTTCCATTATGAGCATCCTGCCTTTTTATTGGTGAATATAATCAAATATCTTTTTTCTATTTCCACTTACAGTCTGTCTTAGAAGTTATAATTGCATTATTTGGCAAAATTATTCTGTCTTCAGACCCCACATTAGTTTTAATATTTATCACATCTAAGTCTCTTTATATATCGTACCTTTGCAAACAATAATATAAAGAGGAGTGAAACAAGAAAATAATCAGCATTATATTACCAGCATTCAGAAGTCACAATCACTTAATATTATTTACTATCAAAATCTACCATGTGTCTGGTTCTGTTTCACTCCTGAACATGGAGGATAAAACATCCTGTGCTTTTTAGCCTTATCTAGGTCTCGGTTGTCTTATCAATTCAATTTTCTACTTCCCTGACTTGATTGTTCTACATTAGGTTAGGATTTAAAAAACAATTAAGACTTAAATTCTGCTAAATATAAGACTATATGATCCTCTAGAATTGTGGTTTGCTAGTCATAGGCAGAAATGTTCTACATCTCTCAATTCAGTTCAGTTCAGTCATCAGTCGTGTCTGACTCTTTGCATTCCAAGGACTGCAGTACATCAGGCTTCCCTGCCCATCACTAACTCCTGGAGCTTACTCAGACTCATGTCTATTGAGTCGGTGATGCCATCCAACCATCTCATTCTCTGTTGTCCCCTTCTCCTCCTGCCCTCAATCCTTCCCAGCATCAAATGAGTCAGTTCTTCACATCAGGTGGCCAAAGTATTGGAGTTTCAGCTTCAACATCAGTCCTTCCAATGAAAACTCAGGACTGAATTCCTTTAGGATGGACTGGTTGGATCGCCTTGCAGTCCAAGGGACTCTCAAGAGTCATCTCCAACACCACAGTTCAAAAGCATCAATTCTTCAGTACTCAGCTTTCTTTATAGTCCAACTCTCACATCCATACATGACTACTGGAAAAACCACAGCTTTGGCTAGATGGACCTTTGTCAGCAACATAATGTCTCTGCTTTTGAATATGCTGTCTAGGTTGTTCATAATTTTTCTTCCAAGGAGCAAAAGTCTTTTAATTTCATGACTGCAGTCACCATCTGCAGTGATGTTGGAGCCCCAAAATATAAAGTCTTGTCGGGAGCCACGTTAGGCATTACTGACAAAATGGAGGCATGGTCCCAGGCCCCCTTTCCTCATTCCACAGGCACGGATCCTGGGATGAAGGAGTTAGGCCTTGTAATTCTGACTTGTCTTTTCCTCTCCTTGGCTGAGTTGACTGAAACGGAATATTAAGGTGCTTATTGTTCTTGAGAGGTGCATGAGAAGACACAAAGCCTTCTGCAGCTGTGCTACATTTGTTTAAGGACTTTTACAAAAGAGTGTTGCAGGATGAACACATAGCCTGCAGCTTGAGGCCATGGAAGGGATTGCTATCTGAAGCTTATTTGTGAGGAAAATGTTTATGGCAAAGGAGTTTACTGAATTTAGGGCTTAGAAATAATTAAAATAGTTAGAAGATAAAGATTTAAGGAAAGTTGTAAAGTTAGCATATTTTACTATAGCTTACAGAAGTTAGGAATTTTTAGAGGCATTATAGCTAGAAGCTATAGAAAAGGCAGAGGAACCAGAGATCAAATTGCCAACATCCGATGGATCATGGAAAAAGCAAAAGAGTTCCAGAAAAACATCTATCTCTGCTTTATTGACTATGCCAAAGCTTTTGACTGTGTGGACCACAATAAACCGTGGAAAATTTTGAAAGAGATGGGAATACCAGACCACCTAACCTGCCTCTTGAGAAATCTGTATGCAGGTCAGGAAGCAACAATTAGAACTAGACATGGAACAACAGACTGGTTCCAAATAGGAAAAGGAGTACATCAAGGCTGTATATTGTCACCCTGCTTATTTAACTTCTATGCAGAGTACATCATGAGAAACGCTGGACTGGAAGAAACACAAGCTGGAATCAACATTCCTGGGAGAAATATCAGTAACCTCAGATACGCAGATGACACCACCGTTATGTCAGAAAGTGAAGAGGAGCTAAAAAGCCTCTTGATGAAAATGAAAGAGGAGAGCAAAAAAGTTGGCTTAAAGCTCAACATTCAGAAAACAAAGATCATGGCATCCGGTCCCATCACTTCATGGGAAATAGATGG
>SJYQ01000303.1:514850-525363 GCA_006410935.1 Redunca redunca
GGAGTTGGTGATGGACAGGGAGGCCTGGCGTGCTGTGATTCATGGGGTTGCAAAGAGTCAGACAAGACTGAGCAACTGAACTGAACTGATAGCTAGAAGCCTTTTTAAGAGATAGTGAGCTCAGGATGTTAGGGGCAAACAGGATTTAGGAAGATAAGTGGTAAACTGAGGAAAGTATCATTGAGTTACAATGTAATCACAACTATAGGATACATTAGAGGAGGTAGATAGTAGATGATAAGGCTGATTCCAAGAGAATCACTGAAGCAGGAACTCTGTTTGAAGAGCAACAATGATTTATGGAGATAATAAATCTGGGAGAGGGGGAAGTGAAAATGTTGAACCTCTGGCCATCCCTTGGACTGCAAGGAGATCCAACCAGTCCATTCTGAAGATCAGCCCTGATATTTCTTTGGAGGGAATGATGCTGAAGCTGAAACTCCAGTACTTTGGCCACCTCATGCGAAGAGTTGACTTATTGGAAAAGACTCTGATGCTGGGAGGGATTGGGGGCAGGAGGAGAAGGGGACGACTCAGGATGAGATGGCTGGATGGCAGGAGATGGTGATGGACAGGGAGGCCTGGCGTGCTGCGATTCATGGGGTCGCAAAGAGTCAGACACGACTGAGCTACTGAACTGAACTGAACTGAATGTCTTTGTAAAAGTATGAAAGAGAATCTTAAACTTGGAATAAACAGGCAGTCCATAGAAAACTGAGAGGCTGTCTCATTCGCTGACACCATTCACCTCTTCAGGTTGAATTCCTGGCTGCTGGTGTTGGACTCCGGCAAAGTCTATCACTGTTTCCATTGTTTCCCCATCTATTTGCCATGAAGGGATGGGACTAGATGCCATGATCTTAGTTTTCTGAATGTTGAGTTTTAAGCCAGCTTTTTCACTTTCCTCTTTCACTTTCATCAAGAGGCTGTTTAGTTCTTCTTCTTCACTTTCTGCCATAAGGGTGGTGTCATCTGCACATCTGAGGTTATTGATATTTCTCCCAGAAATCTTGATTCCAACTTGTGTTTCATCCAGCCCAGCATTTCTCATGACGTATCTGCATATTAGTTAAGTAAGCAGGGGGACAATAACACAGCCTTGATGTACTCTTTTCCTGATTTGGAACCATTCTGTTCCATGTCTGGTTCTAAATATTGCTTCTTGACCTGCATACAGATTTCTCAGGAGGCAGGTCAGGGAGTCTGGTAGTCCCATCTCTTGAGGGACTTTCCACAGTTTGTGGTGATCCACACAGTCAAAGGCTTTAACATAGTCAAATAGATGTTTTTCTGGAACTCTTGCTTTTTCAATGATCCAACGGATGTTGACAATTTGATCTCTGGTTCCTTTTCCTTTTCTAAATCCAGCTTGAACATCTGGAAGTTCATGGTTCACATACTACTGAAGCCTGGCCTGAAGAATTTTGAGCATTATTTTGCTAGTGTGTGAGATGACTGCAGTTGTACAGTAGTTTGAGCATTCTTTTGCATAGCCTTTCTTTGGAATTGGACTGAAAACTGAGCTTTTCCAGTCCTATGGCCTATATCTATATCCCTATCCCTTCACTATTCTCATATTTTTTTTGAGAGTTCATCTTCAATTCATATTTATAAGGTACATTATTTTAGTTACATTTACCAGAGCTCTTATTACTTACAGCAGGGTTTCTAAGCAGGAGTATTACAGCCACTGGGAATAAGACAACAATATGTTGTTTGAGGAGCTAGTACCTAAATCAGTAAAAAAGAAAAGAAATAGTTAAGAAAACTAAGTATTCTTAGTGTACATATCTAGTTCCAAAACTCTTGGTTGGTTTACATAAACAACTCTTCTTCACTCTAATCATTGCTTTTCTCCTTGGGGCCCATTCTCTTCTTTATTATTTGTCTCCAATCAGGTTGATCATCCTCACAACTCATGATTTCCCCCTATTATCTTGGAAATCCACAGAAATCATGTAGTTGCTTCAATTGCAAAATTACTGGGCCTATCTATAGAAAGGACTCTTTCTTAGCCCAAATGTATATGTATATGGAGAGAAAGTATCATGTATTTTATTCATCTCAATGCACTTTCTAATATTTCTTGTTTTTCCTTTTTTGACCCATTGTTTTCTTTCTGCTCTTTTGGCTGTGCTGGGTCTTTGTTGAAATGCTGGCTTTTCTCTAGTTCCAGGGAGTGGAGGTTACTCTCTAGCTGCGGTGCCCAGGCTTCTTATTGCAGTGGTTTCTGTTGTGGAGCACGGGCTCTAGGGTGCACGGGCTTCAGTGGTTGTGGTACACCAGCCCAGTTGCTCTGTGGCATGTGGGATCTTCCCAAACCAGGAATCAAACTCGCATCTCTTGCATTGGCAGGCAGATTCTTTACCACTGAACCACCAGGGAAGCCTGACCCATTGATATCTTAAGAGTGTATTATTTAAGTTCCACATACCTGTGAACTTCTCAAATTTCTTCCGGTTAATTGATTTCTAATTTTATTCCCTTGTAACTGGAGAACAACTTTGCACGATCTCAATGCTTTTAAATTTATTAGGGTCAAAAATATTATGTCTAAAGGAAAAAAAAAAAATCTGTACTTGTTTTTGTGGTCCTGCTTAAAAAATGATTAAACAAACTTCCATGAAGGGCCATGTCTCTTATTGGGACCCAGACTTGTGTCTACATTGATCAAGAAGACAATGACAGTGTACATGTATTATAGAAAGCCAAGTTGACTGCTGAATTTGTGTTTGATTATACTGTTCATTGCTTTCAGTATCAAGCCACAACCTATTTATGAGAATTATATTTCATGAGTCATAAAACTTAAAATAGCTGATGTTACTTAAATTTGAGTTATTTTAATTAGTTTAATAACTTTTGAATATCAGGTAATATTTATCCATTAGGGTCACACTTTATAATAAAAGAAATCATGCCCTTCTTTTTTCTGTCTGCCCCAATTTGTTTTATTGTTAAGAGTTTTCTCAAATGACGTAACATGAAGAAGACTATGCTGAAAATATTGGAGATAATGTTTTCCAACACTTCATTCCAACGAGTTTAAATAAGAAAATAGCCTCAACGATTTTTTAACAAATGCACAATGTGAGATGTGAGGTTAATAACAGAGCAGTGTGATTTATTCAAAAACAGAAACAAAACTGTCTCTCGGTTCTATAATTTCTAGAGGAAATCACTTACTTCAGGTTTCTGTACAGTCAGCTCATGGCGAGAAGGGTATCTGTGTTCACCACTCTACCTAGACTTACACAGGTAAATATGTAATAGGAGGAATATAGCTTTCTGCACTCTCTATTGGTAGAGTTTTAAAACTGATGATTTGCTATTTACTCTTTTGAAAGTAGAAGTGAAGTTCACATATCTCTAAACACCTAATTCATCATGCTCCTCTAATTCATCACTTAGCTGAGTTGCTAAATCGTGCCCGACTCTTTGTGACCCTACAGACTACACAGCCTGCTGGGTTCCTCTGTTCATGGGATTTCCCAGGCAAGAATACTGGAGTGAATATAAAGACCTTTCTTGTATCTCCCAATCCCTTAATGTAAAGTACAACGTAGGACATCTTAGAAGGTCTTTATCTCCGCTTACCCTTCCCATCAGAGTTGTTAGTGTTGCCACTTTAACTTTTCTTTAAAAAGACAATTAGATTTTAGCCTCCTCAATTTATTCAATCATCTGGAAGAATCAGCATATTTACATTTTCTTTGTTTTTCACTCCATCTTGGATGTGTTTGTATCATTTTTCTTCTACTGGAAACTGGTTTCTTAGAATTCGCATTGCTAATGATGATCTTCCCAAAGTGTGACAGACAAATTCATCAGGAGAAGAGCAGCTATAGACCTCTGTTTATCTCTCTGGAGTCTTGTGTTGCTTAAATTTCACCAGACAATTTCTATCAGTATTATCCCCTCTTCACACTTTTAAGATTTGTCTTACATGTATCTAGCATTTTTAGTTATGTTCTGAAGAATGGTTACACTAAAATCACCTAACCTAATATATTCATGAAAACGATTGACTTTTCTGGGATTTTCTCTCAACTTGCTTCCATTTTTTTTATATTATAAACATACTTCAATTTTATCAGATATTTGTTTAGGTTTTATTTCTTTTATTAAACTATGAGCTCCAAGTGGGCAGAGATATGTCTCTCTCTGTCCTTTTTTTTTTTTTTTAATCATTTGTCTCTTGTTTCAGGAGAATCTCCCTAGTTTGAAAACAGAAACTCAAGCTTATGTTTAATAGACATGTATATATCTGAATGTGTGTTAAGACCTTTAAAAGCTCATCACACAAATATTACTACCATGATACAAAATACTGTTTCAGATTTCCACTTTTATTTTATTTTATTTTTGTCTGAGCCACCAGGGAAGTCTTAAATATTGTATACTGACACATATATATGGAATCTAGACAGATGGTACTGATGAACTTATTTTCAGGGCAGCAATGGAGAAGCAGACACAAAGAACATTTCCACTTTTAAAATAGTGCTGAAGAACAATGCCACTTTCTTTTCAATATCTTCAGAAATTTTACATTTGTTCTTTGAGTGTGAATGTTATTCATTACAAACACTTGAAAATAATTTGAAACCCATTTTAGTGATTACAGGAGTAAGCTAACAGACCATAAATAAACTTTAAAATAGACTTTTTCAAGGCATCAGTGCTAAACCGATTTTGCCTGAAATTCCAAATCCCATAATTTCATGATAAGACTCATTTAGTAAAATAAATGTGGGTAGATTTATTTAAATGTCTCTTTAACATAAAGCTGGATTTTGCAGATTGATGCATTCAAGTAAACGTTTCTGTATTTTCATTTCATTATGCTCAGAGACTAGACAAATGAGTATTCAGAAACATCTGCTTCTGAGTTATGGAAACTTAACTTCTTCTGCTTCCATACTCATACATGGCAGACATGATTATGTCACTGTTTTGTTTTTTTTTTTTTCCTTATATAGCAGTTCAGGTGATCATGAGATACACTGATAATGCCAGCTACTGGTCTTAACTGACAGTTTATAGTTTCCATTGCTGTATTCCAAATTTAATATATCCACAATATTTAAACACATAAAGATTATTGAAGCATTCAATATTGAATTTTAAAAGGGTGATTTAGGTTTACATTTGAGAGTACGTGCTGCATGTGGAAATGATGTGCTCATGTCTGTAGGGGTCAACTTATCAATTATTTGGGGAATGGGCTGCTAACTGCATCACAAATTTTAGGCTCTAATTTTTGGAATTGAATACACCTCTGAGGATACTGTATCCATGAAAATCAGGAGCAAACTGTGATGTGCACAAATAACATTAACTCACTGAAGAGTTACATTTACATAGGAGGTTACACTGTTAACGAAGATACCAAGTTCACCTATCTACAGCCACAAAACATTACATTTTTTAAAATTAAATAAGTATATTAGTAAGTAGAGGAGAAGGCAATGGCAGCCCACTCCAGTACTCTTGCCTGGACAGTCCCATGGACAGAGGAGCCTGGTGGGCTGCAGTCCATGGGGTCTCGAAGAGCCAGGCACGACTGAGCGACTTCACTTTCACTTTTCACTCTCATGCATTGGAGAAGGAAATGGCAACCCACTCCAGTGTTCTTGCCCAGGGACGGGGGAGCCTGGTGGGCTGCCGTCTCTGGAGTCGCACAGAGTCGGACACCACTGACGCGACTTAGCAGCAGCAGTAAGTAGAGGTTTATTGTTATTGATGTGTAATTTCCAATTTTATGAATTTATATAGGAGCATGGGAAAAATGGAAAAGCCTCTGATGCAGGGAAAGATTGAGGGCAGAAGGGAAACACAGAGGATGGGATGGCTGGATGGCATCCCCGACACAATGGACATGAGTCTGAGCAAGCTCCTGGAGAAAGCAAAGGCCAGAGAAGCACTCCATGGGTCACAAAGAGTCCGACAGGACCAAGTGACTAAATGACAACAGAGGCAAAAATGCCAAAGGCAAAATTAAAGAGAAAAAAACCAGCTACTTGTGGCAAGTGTAGAAGAGCGATCAGTGAGTTGTGCACTGGAGATGCCAGTTGACTTCTAAAATTTCCTTCAAATTCTATGGTGTCATGAAAAATATGTATATCTTCTATTAAATAGTTTGACTATTGGCATTTCTTCTACTACGGTATGCATTGGGGCGATTGCCTTCGTTAGAACCTTGGGTTTTCTGATCCTGTGATTCTGTCTCTTTCTTCCTAATCCCACTGTTTAAAAGAAAACAACAAAAAAAAAAATCATGCATGAGTGTTTATTTGTCTCTGCAAACACTGTGAATGATAAGAAGCAGCAGAGAAGCCGGAAGTGCTCAGGGCACCGCGGCTCCTCCCATTACATCTGGGCAGTTGAGATGGCTAATTGCCTGTCATGGCCGCTGAGCCATGGAGCCGGCGGGCTGCCACCTCCTGTTTGGTCAAGTTGTCATCTCCTATTAATCGGAACCCTGTTGTTTTCTTCCACTGCCTCAACTTTCTCAACCCAGACAGACTGTAAATTTATGACCTCACTGTGATATGAGTGTATCAAAATTTTACTTTTGAAGAAAAGGCTGTATCAAAAGGACTTTAAAAAAGAAAAAAATGAATCTCTCACCAGGACAGCATGGCATGTTTTCTACCATGCTGATTTAGAGGCTTCATGCCATTTTCCTTTCCACCAGCTGTGTTCTGACTCAGCTTTTTTCATAGAGCTAGAGGTTATCTGGTGAAATTTTGCAAACTGAGAGCAAGAACAAAACAAACAAAAAAAAAACATATGCAAATGCAGGGGAAGTTGTGAGGCCAATTTGGTAATGGTCAGAAAGTTTGTGTCGCTTATGGGTTGCTACAAAGTATTACAGAAAACGGGACCAGAGCGGGACTGGAATCTCATTTGAAGACCGTCAAAGCAGATCCAGCAAAAGGCCAGGCAAGGAGAACACCCTGTATCACAGTAAACCCATCAACACCACTAAGTGGGGGTGGGGGGGGGAGCAAACAATTCACTAGCAAGCAATCTTAAGAGTCTTGCAGGTGGAAAAACTCTTGAACTACAGCCTCTGTATAATCGGGTAAGAAGGGTCTACAACACTTGTGTTACTGTTGCTTGCTGTCATTCTAGAGGGCCAGTCTAGAATTCTTTTGTTTTGCTTTTCTGAGGGTGTGGTGTCTCAGCCTGCCTAAATTTATTACAATCTCCAGTTCAGTAAAGGGCTTCTGAGGTGGCTCAAGTGGTAAAGAATCTGCCTGACAATTCAGGAGCCAAAGAAGACACAGGTTTGATCCCTGGGTCAGCAACATCCCATGGAGGAGGAAATGGCAACCCACTCCTATATTCTTGTCCTGGGAAATCCCATGGACACAGGAGCCCAGTGGGCTATGGTCCATGGGATCGCAGAGTTGGACACAACTAAAGCAACTGAGCACAGCACACACACACCAGTTCAATAAACATGAGGCTCTGACATGAAAGTGGTCACAAGAATCAAGCTAATTTGACTGGTTTCCTAAAGCTGAGGCAAAATTCAGCTGCAGTGTCTGCACAGATAAATCTCTTCCGTGAAGATCACATAGACTCAGTTTAGTTCAGTTCAGTTCAGTTGCTCAGTCGCGTCCAACTCTTTGGAACCCCATGAACTGCAGCACGCCGGGCCTCCCTGTTCATCACCAACTCCCGGAGTTCACTCAGACTCACGTCCATCGAGTCCGTGATGCCATCCAGCCATCTCATCCTCTGTCATCCCCTTCTCCTCCTGACCCCAATCCCTCCCAGCATCAGGGTCTTTTCCAATGAGTCAACTCTTCGCATGAGGTGGCCAAAGTACTGGAGTTTCAGCTTTAGCATCATTCCTTCATGGACTCAGGTTGTGGCAAAAGTGATCACTTTGCCTGGATGACCAGTTTAAAAAGTCATGCAATAACCTTCCAAGTACCTGAGTGTGTGTACAACCAACTAGGTGGCCAAGCCTGATAAGATGGTTGAAATTAACATGCCTGACACTTTCTCTTAAATGTTAAAGATTTTGCATAGGGAAACAGACCCATTCCCCCATTTCCACCATGCTCCCCTGCAGAGGCTCTTCTGGGACTAGCAGAAGCCCATTATCATTTGCTCACATAGCCCTAAAATTAGTCAGATCAGGACATTAATGAACTCCACGGTCCTGTGTGAAAGCGTGAAAATATGAGTCACTCAGTCGTGTCCGACTCTTTGTGACTCCATGACTGAAGCCCACCAGGCTCCTCTCCAGGGAATTCTCCAGGTAAGAATACTGAAGTGGATAGCCATTCCCTTCTCCAGGGGATCTTCCTGATCCAGGGGTTGAACCCGGGTCTCCTGCATTGCAGGCAGATCCTTTACTGTCTGAGCCACCAGGGAAGCCTGTTATCATTTGTTCATACAATCCTAAAATTGGTCAGTATAAGACATTAATGAATTCCAGGGCTCTACCTTACCCAAAGGTTGAAGATTTACTCTCAGTGCTAATTTATGTTCCAAATGACTCCCAATCTGTCTGTCCTATATTTTCTACTAGGTTAGGCAAAAAGGTAATATAAAGTTCAACATATTTGATGTACAGATGTCTCAAAGCAAAGCTCTACTTTTAGAAAATTCTGAAAGAGAAATTTTAGATCCCCAAACTACTCCCTTTATAAGTTAAACTTCAAAGAAAGTTTCATATGCCAGCTTCAAAGTCCAAAAATAAAATGACCACACGGAGGACATCCAGTATTAATTTTATGCTATTATCTAACATACATCACACCTAATGTTCTCCAAGTATCCCAATATTGTCCTCTAGAGGTGTCAGTTTTTATTTGTTTTGTTAATCCAAGATGCAATTAAGGTTCATGGTTTGCATTTAATTGTCATATCTTTTTGGTCTTTTTTAATCCAGCAGGTTTTTCAAGGTGTTTTTGTCTTTTATAAAATCAATTTTAGTTGTTTATTTTTATCTCTTGGTTTGCTCATGCTTAGCTACAAACTAAAGCCTTCTGGCAGAAATACTATATGGGTGACAACTTTGTTGTTAATGTACCTTATCTTCCTGTGTCTTCCTGGAATCCTAATTCCATAAATCTATCCAGCATGTTCTCCAAGAAAACAAGTGACACTTCTATCCTCATCCAGGCGAACTGGGTCATCTGAAAGCTCATCCAATTGTCCTTTGAGTATTGTACTTAATCTTCTCGATATTTCCCTCTGAAATTGGCTCACATTTTTACCAGTTCCTTAGAACAATGGCCCAAGTGTCCAAGAAGATCCTCTAACTGCACTGTGCAGCTTTAAAAATGTGCTTCTTGGTAGAATCTAGGCAGCTTCCTGGGGACTCATTCCTGACTCCTTTCTGCTGCTGCTGCTGCTGCTGCTAAGTCGCTTCAGTCGTGTCCAACTCTGTGCGACCCCAGAGACGGCAGCCCACCAGGCTCCCCTGTCCCTGGGATTCTCCAGGCAAGAACACTGGAGTGGGTTGCCATTTCATTCTCCAATGCATGAGTGAAAAGTGAAAGTGAAGTCATTCAGTCGTGCCTGACCCCTAGCGACCCCATGGACTGCAGCCCACCAGGCTCCTCCATCCATGGGATTTTCCAGGCAAGAGTACTGGAGTGGGGTGCCATTGCCTTCTCTGACTCCTTTCTGAGTCCTACTAAATTATCTGGGGCCCCAACCATCCTTGCTGATGTAATAACAAGCTGAAACAGCTCCTTGTGTTTTAAATATGCTGCTTGAGGGCTTTCAGACTGTAGGGGATGCTTTGAGGTCTTCCTTTTCTTCCGTGTAGATCTAGAATTACTTCGAAAATCCGAGGTCTCTTGACAGACATCCATCTGTTCAGTCATGTCTCATTACAGATTTCCTAGTTGGCCCTGTACTTTCTTTCTTTCTTTTTTGATTGAAATTGTTTCCAAAGGAGAAATACGAGAAGTTGGGAATAGGTGTGCCCTTAATACCCCATATAGTAGATATTAATGACTTCCCTGTCCTTCAACACATGAACTTGGAGGTAAATGTGTCTTGGGTCCCCCAGAAACAAAGCCTGAGATGGATCAGAGAGCACAAGATTTACTGAGGCTGTGAGAGATGGACCTGATGTACAGGGAACTCAAAGGACAACTCACATCGCAAGACTGTCCTTTCTGGAAGACAAAGGGTTTTGAAACCTGTATCAGCGTGTTAGGGGAAGCACGCTGATTTAAACCGCCCACCCTGGCCAGGCGCCATAGTAACCATTTGCATGAGTTGTTTTATGACAGGAGGTCTGTGGGGCCCTAAATGGGAAACCTTAAAATAGAAACGGGCGAGCTTTGCGGTTGGAATCGGAAACTAAGATGGCGTCTGGCAGAAGAGATGGGGGCGTGGTCTATGTTGTCAAAACTTCTGATTGGCTCTCTTGATTTCTGTGCAGTGGACAGCGCCTGATCACCATAGACTCCTGTTATAATGATGGCACATGACAATTTGACCTTTAACGTGATTGGTGCAAACCCCTCCA
>SJYQ01000303.1:539419-563163 GCA_006410935.1 Redunca redunca
ATATATATATAATAAGCAGGAGAAGAAGAGTAAAAGAGGTCTTTGTCCCTGCTTTTCTCTTATGTTACAAGATCTCTTCTGTTGAAGCTGCAGGCAGTAAGAGCTTGGAGGAAAGCTCTTTTCCTTGAATATTAACGCTCCTTTAAAATTCCCAGGTTTGTTTGTTTCTTAATATCCTTTTCTATTTGTCTGTCTGATTTGCTTTCCTCCTGCCTGGAGGTTGCTCCCAGGTATGCTCAGTTTTGTGTTAAGTAAGTTTCTGAGCCATACAAATAGATTGTTTCACTTGGGGATATTTCCACATTTGTCTTCCTCAATGATAACTGCCTAATGAAAGCATTTAGGAAATACTACTCCTGTTGAATGACTTTTACCTGTGGTATCACCCTAACACAAATGAAAATCCTCCTTCTTCAAGTAGGGATCTCTGCAAAGTCAGGTGCTAATCCAGACTGACCCTTCCAGGGTGTTCTCTAATTGTTGATGACAGCAAGTGAAATGGGACTGGACGCAGAGCAAATTGCTTCGTTAGCAACATAGCCTAGCATACCTGTGGACTTACAACCTGCATTTCCAAATACATGGGCCATGAAATGTGATCATTTAACTCCCACAATTTAGACACACATTGTCTGCTCAAACTGGATTTTTTTTAAGTTTTAGTAACTTGTTACAATGAAAAATGATTCCATTTTCCTAATTTTTTTAATATTCTAAAATAGTACACAGTGCTGGTACAAACAACAAAATGGTTAACAAAAATAATGCAAAACTGCAAATAATTGATGATAGTGTTTATTTAATAGTGTATACCCAAAGGGGGCATGCATTAAGTGACAAATTTGTACTCTTTCATTTCTGTGAGTGATTTATGAAATGTACTAATTCAACCAGGACCAAATGGATGTAATCATTTTAAACTATGACTTGGTTGGCTTTAGCAATATTTCCTAACTGCAGAAATGAGTGACAAATTAATACCATAACTAAAATATTTTTCAATATATATGTCCTTAATCCCCAATAGCTAAAAGCTCGGATGCAAACTCTGGAAGCAAGGTGAGAGAAAAGATAGTGCACAACTTAGAGAAACTGCACAGAACAGCCTCTCAAAAATGGAGAAGTGGGACATTTTTTAAAATGAGAGTTTTCGTCCAAAGAAAGATCCTATTCAACAAAAGACAAAAAGTATTAATAACACTGCCCTTTTTAGAAGTTAAGAAGTTATAAATTATACAAATGGATGACAACATAATCAAATTCATTTCAAATATTCCTCTAGACTTAGGAGAGAGAGAGAGAGGGACAAAGCCAAAAGTATCTTTTGTCAAATATTACAATAATAAATCATCTTAATTTTAATCACAGAGTACCAGTAGGCAAACTCTTTTTTTTAAAGCACTGGGTGGTTAACATATTAGGTCTGGTGATGCAAAAACACAGCTCAGTCATTTTAGCCCAAAAGCAGTCACAGAAATATATAAAGAAGGAGTGTGATTGTGTTTCTACACAATTTTATGTTCAAAATCAGGCAACAATATTTGGTTGTAGGCCATATTTACTAGAACTATCTATTCCAGAATAACTTTAAGAGATTATTATTTTTAATTAATTTATTTTTTAATTGAAGGATAATTGCTATAAAGACTTTTGTTGTTTTCTGTCAAACCTCAACATGAATCAGCCATAGGTGTACATATGTCCCCTCCGTCTTGAACCTCCCTCTCCATCCCATCCCTTTAGGTTGACACAGAGCCCTTGTTTGAGTTCCCTGAGAAATACAGTAAATTCCCATTGGCTTTCCATTTTACATAAGGTAATATAAGTTTCCATGTCACTCTCTTGATACATCTCACTTTCTCCTCCCCTCGCCCCTTGTCCATCAGTCTGTTTTCTTTCAAGAGGCTCCACTACCCAAGTTAAGTTCTTAAACCAAATAAAATGAAGTTAGGATTGATGAAAAAGATAAAAGATATTCTAGGACATTCTATCCTAACAGCTCCGTTCAGTTCAGTCGTTCTGCCATGTCCAACTCTTTATGATATCATGGACTGAAGCACACCAGGCTTCCTTGTGCATTACCAACTCCTGGAGCTTACTCAAACGCATGTCCATCATGTTGGTGATGCCATCCAACCATCTCATCCTCTGTCATCCCCTTCTCCTCCTGTCTTCAATCTTGCCCAGCATCAGGGTCTTTTCCAAAGAGTCAGTTCTTCACATCAGGTGACCAAAGGATTAGAGTTTCAGCTTCAGCATCAGTCCTTCCAATGAATATTTAGGACTGATTTCCTTTAGGTTGGACTGGTTAGGTCTCCTTGGAGTCCAAGGGACTCTCAAGAGTCTTCTCCAACACCACAGTTCAAAGGCATCAATTCTTCAGCACCCAGCTTTCTTTATAGTCCAACTCTCACATCCATACATGACTACTGGAAAAACTAAACCTTTGACTAGACAGACCTTTGTTGGCAAAGTAATGTCTCTGCTTTTTAATATGCTGTCTAGGGTGGTCTGCCATCTATAGGGTCGCACAGAGTCGGACATGACTGAAGCGACTTAGCAGTAGCAGCAGCAGCAAGGTGGTCATAGCTTTTCTTCCAAGGAGCTAGGGTCTTTTCAATTTATGGCTCCAGACACCATCTGCAGTAATTTTGGAGCCCAAGAAAATAAAGTCGGTCACTGTTTCCATTGTTTCCCCATCTATTTTTCATAAAGTGATGGGACCAAATGCTGTGATCTTAGTTTTCTGAATGTTGAGCGTTAAGCCAAATTTTTCACTCTCCTCTTTCACTTTCATCAAGAGGCTCTTTAGTTCTTCTTCCCTTTCTGCCATAAAGGTCATGTCATCTGCATATCTGAGGCTATTGATGTTTCTCTGTGTTTCATCCAGGCTGGCATTTCACATGATGTACTCTGCGTATAAATTAAATAAGCAGGGTGACAATATACAGCCTTGATGTACTCCTTTCCTGATATAGAACTAAGTCTATTGTTTCATGTCTGGTTCTAACTGTTGCTTCTTGACCTGCATACAGATTTCTTAGGAGGCAAGTAAGGTGGTCTGCTATTCCCATCTCTTGAAGAGTATTCCACAGTCTGTGGTGATCCACACAATCAAAGGCTTTGGCATAGTGAATAAAGCAGAATTAGATGTTTTTCTGGAACTCTCTTGCTTTGTCGATGATCCAACAGATGTTGGCAATTTGACCTCTGGTTCCTCTGCCTTTTCTAAATCCAGCTTGAACATCTGGAAGTTCATGGTTCATGTACTATTGAGGCCTGGCTTGGATAATTTTGAGCATTACTTTGTTAGTGTGTGAGATGAATGCAATTGTATGGTAATTTGAACATTCTTTGGCATTGCTTTTCTTTGAGATTGGAATGAAAACTGACCTTTTCCAGTCCTGTGGCCACTGCTGAATTTTCTAAATTTGCTGGCATTTGAGTGCAGCACTTTCACAGCATCAACTTTCAGGATTTGAAATAGCTCAACTCGAATTCCATCACCTCCACTAGCTTTGTTCCTAGTGACGCTTCCTAAGGCCCTCTTGACTTCACATTCCAGGATGTCTGTCTCTAGGTGAGTGATCACACCATCATGGTTATCTGGGTCATGAAGATTTTTTTGTATAGTTCTTCTGTGTATTCTTGCCACCTCTTTTTAATAGCTTTTGCTTCTGTTTAGGTCCATACCATTTTTGTCCTTTATTGTGCCTGATTTTGCATGAAATATTTCCTTGGTAGCTCTAATTTTTTTGAAGAGATCTCTAGTCTTTCCCATCCTATTGTTTTCCTCTACTTCTTTGCATTGATTGCTGAGGAAGGCTTTCTTACCTCTCCTTGCTATTCTTTGGAACCCTGCACCCATATGGGTATATGTTTCCTTTTCTCCTTTGCCTTTAGCTTCTCTTCTTTTCTCAGCTATTCATAAGCCCTCCTCAGACAACCATTTTGCCTTTTTGCATTTGTTTTCCTTAGGGATGGTCTTGATCACTGCCTCCTATACAATGTCACAAACTTCTGTCCATAGTTCTTCAGGCATTTTGTCAGACCTAATTCCTTTAATCTATTTGTCATTTCCAATGTATAATCATAAAGGATTTGATTTAGGTCATACCTGGATGGTCTAGTGGTTTTCCCTACTTTATTCTATTTAAATCTGAATTTTTCAATAAGGCGTTCTATTCTATCAAATGAGTTGAATTCCTATGTTCACAGCAATTGATTTAGGCAGTTTAAAAGCATTGACAGTGATACAATTAAAAAGTGTTACTGGTACAATATTTCATGTTTGCAAATTATCAGTCCATCCTGAATGAAGGTACAGAGAAAGGGTGATGACCAACACTTCAAGTTACACATTCAAGTTCATTAAAAAACACAGATGCTTTTCTCCCCTTAAAGAAATTGGATGAATCCACACAAAATAAGCTGATTTTACAAACACTATTTTCCTAAATAGAGACAAATATATTTTCTTTGTAGATCATTTCAAATCCAAAAATTCTGTCATTACAAGCTTTCATCAGTTTGGTTGCCAAGTCTTTCATTCATTAACTAATAAAAATAACACAAAACAAATCACTAACAATACGAGCTACAATTTATCTGCACAGTATCTCATTTATCTTTATATTTTAGAAATAAAGAACATTTAGATTTAGGAATTCAGGTAATTGTCAGATATGTGACATATCCAATCAGGAATAGCATCAAGATTTAAGACAAGGTCCCTTTGCAATTTTAAACTTTTCTCACTACAACATATTAAAAGGGTTGTATCTTGAATCTGGTGCATTCCGTACAAAATTTTAATCTCCAATAATCTTGCAAAGTTAGTGCTGGTATATCTCTTGTCTAACTGGAAAACTATATGCAAATAACTCACCACGATCAGAGAGCTACCAGACCCTGAACTGGAACTTTTTCTTCTGCCTCCAGACCCACGCTCTCCCTGCTAAGCCAAGTTGTTGGTACGTAAATTGAGATGTGACCATATATTTCTACCAGACTAATTTAATGGTTAGATTTGCAAAAGCAAAGGCTAGTTGAGATTAATAAAGAATAATACAGGGTGAGATTCTGCATCTATGAGGATAGAATTAAAGAGAAAAGAGATGTTTCAAGTAGAAAACAAAATAAGGAAAACCAAGAGATTTACCAATATTGGCCATTGAACTGAAGATTGATGTTTTGAACTGTGGTGTTGGAGAAGAGTCTTGAGAGTCCCAATATTCATTGGAAGGATTGATGCTGAAGCTGAAGCTCCAATACTTTGGCCACCTGACGCAAAGAGCTGACTCATTAGAAAAGATCCCGATGCTAATTAAGATTGAAGGCAGGAGGAGAAGGGGACAATAGAGGATGAGAGGGTTGGATGGCATCACCGACTCAATGGACATGAGTTTGAGCAAGCTCTGGGAGTTGGTGAAGGACAGGGAGGCCTGGCGTGCTTCAGTCCATGGGGTTGCAAAGAGTCGGACTTGACTGAACAACTGAACAACAACCATTGTATCAACTTGAGTGAATGACTTAACAGTGAGGAGTCTGTTGATTCATCTTCAAAAGAAAAGTAATGAGATAGATACAAAATGTATTGATTTGAACATTAGATGATAACCCACATAATATGAATTGCAAGAAAAACATGCATACATCTTAACGTAAATATATACAAATAAATAATGACATATTCTATATATTTACTTTAATCTTTTTTAATAATTTTTGTTAAGTTTTGTCTTATATCTAATGTCCGGGAGTTAGTGATGGACAGGGAAGCCTGGCATGCTGCAGTCCATGGGGTCGCAAAGAGTCGGACACAACTGAGCGACTGAACTGAACTGAGACCGTGCTACTTCAGTAAGCAACACAGCTTGAATTGATTCCCCCTCTCACTACTGAGTTGGTTCTCTGTTTCCACGTCTACTCTTAAGCACCACTTAGCTGATCTCCATTTCTAAAATGAAACTTCACTTGTGTCCACTTTAATGTCAGGGAAGTTTGAAAGCGTCAAATCAATCTATTTAACTTGTCCTTTCAGAAAAGTCTGTTTAGACATACATGGTAGGACTTTTCAGTGGCCTCCAGGCATCCTAAAATGATCCTTTCCATCTTAACAAGAAGCATTAAGTTCCAATTTTGTCTAATCATTACCATGGCTGAGTCAGAACTTTCCCATAGGAAGCCAAATGTAAACAGTGCTTTGTATAAATTACTTTCTTTTCTCTCTCTCAGCTGAACATCAGAGTGATGTTGAAAATAAATTTCCTTTGTATTTATTTGTTTAAATTTCCAAATGAGCTTAAACAACAAGAAGAATGGTTATGTCAGTACACATAGTTAAAGCCAATCATGTTGTTTTTATAAACATCACCAAATTTGGAATGAAAATATAAAAGAAACTACCAAGAGTTGAATACAACGTCATAACACATCTTTTGTCTGTCATTTTCACATGTCCATGCTGAAATGGTACAGTTATAAAATCTGTCCAGGCAAGAGTACTGGCGTGGGTTGCCACTTCCTTCATATCCTTCTCCAGGCGATCTTCCCGACTCAGGGATCAACCCTATGTGTGTTTCCTGTGTCTCCTGCATTGGCAGGCGGATTCTTTACCACTGAGCCATCTGAGAAGCAGCTCTTACAGTACTCATGGGTAAAACTAACCCCAACTAATACAGATTTTGGTACCTGGAAATTAGGGACCAAACATAAGGAAATAAGAGGCTACATGTAATAGGACTGAAACTTGAAGTCTTTACTTAGTGGAATTGATCAAGTGGGACATCTCATTAATCGAGTTATTGTTTCCTGATGGCTAATTATACCCAGACTGAACACTGATAAACCTAGCTCCAGCTGTTTCTTAGGCAGATGACATGTCAGTATTCTAACATTAGGGAAAACACTAAGAGATCTTACGAAAACGCAGATGATTAATTTTTGCTGGCTGTTCCTTGTCACTTTTGGCAAAGCCTTGAGAAGAGATGAAGGTTGCCTCTTCTGGCCTGTCTGCATGCCACTATGGGGGAGTGTAAGTGAAGCATCTCTGTCTGTCCAAGTTGCCCTGTAAACAAAACAAGAATCCAGTACATGCATGCTCAGGCGCTTCAGTCATGTCCAACTCTTTGTGACCTCATGAACCATGCCCACCAGGCTCCTCTGTTCATGGGATTCTCCAAGCAAGAACACTGGAGTGGGTTGCCATGCTCTCTTCCAAAGGATCTTCCCAAGCCAGGGATGGAACCCGGGTCTCTAACTTCTCTTTCACTGGCAGGAGGATTCTTTACCACTAGCGTCACCTGGAAAGCCCTACGAATCTAGCAAACCTCAGTTTTGCAGACTGAGAAAGTAGCATGCCTCCCTTCTCTGACTAGAGTAGCTACCATCCATGGCTCTTAAATAGCAACCTGGCTAGGAGATTAAGACCCAGAGCTTTCATTTCAAGTACCTTCCATTAAATGTTTTATGCCCTCTGTACCATTTTTCTAGACTCCACATATTTCCAGAGCAGGCACAGAAATGCAGACACAGAGAATGGATATGTGGACATTGGGGAGAGTGGAACAAATTGAGAGATTAGGATTGACATGTATACACTGCCATGTTTAGAGTAGACAGCTAATGCAAAGCTGCTGTATAACACTGGGAGCTAAGCTCTAAGCTCAGAGCTCTGTGATGACCTAGACGGGTAGGATGTAAGGTGGGGGGGTGGAAGGGAGGTCCAAGAGGGAGGGGATATGTGCATACTTATAGCTGACTCAATTCATTGTACAGCAGAAATCAACACAACATTGTAAAGCAACTATACTTCAATTAAAAAAAAAAATTCTAAGCCAGACAATGGGGGTGAAACCAACAGCAAACTCAGATTAAAAGTGTTGGCTTTCCATTCAAGCCCCTTGTTTAAGAAATCCTCAAAAGAGTGTTAAGCAGAGAAGCAACATATTTGTGTGTGTATATATATATATACACACATATGTAGGTGTATATATCTTATTTGCAGATATATAGAAATGTATCACTATAGATACACAGATATGTAGGTATAGACTATCACAGATATGTAGGTATAGACTATTTACTTATCACAAGAAAGAATACAATCAGAGGTCTGGCTGAACTAGCTCTAAGTCTCCTGGATAAGTATTCAGGAAAGCAAGATCACCATTAGGCTGGAAGCTGCAAACTTGGGGTAAAACGTGAAGTCCACAGCATAGGCAAAAGCACAATTATAGATGTAGCTGCTGCTTCACATCACGGAGGTGAATCAGCAGGTAAGCAGCGGTGCGGTGGGCCCACAGGTCAGAACAAAGGGACCGCGCAGGTCCCAGAAGGTAGAGAACCCTATGGTTTTCCTGACATTTTGTCAGGGAAGTGGGAGGAGGGGAAAGAAACCAGTCAGTAATATCCTTGACTTGAAAGCTACGAGCTCTGAGTACATGCTCAGGAAAGGGCCAGGAGCAAACAGCAGAGAAGTCTATAAAATGTGTGAAACAATTATATTTTCAAGGAACCAGCGAGCCTGACATCTAGAACTGCAGTTTGCTCACATCTGAAACACCCTGGGGTCTCCAAACTCACACCCTCAGAAAGCTGGATAGCTCCCATGAGCAGGTTCCCCGGTTGGCAGTAGGTGTGGCTGGGCGTGGAGAATAACGGAGGGGAGGGGTCTCCCAGACGCAGAGCCAGCTGCTCACAGAGGACAGATGTGGAGGAGATCTGCCCAGAAGTCAGAAACAGAAGCAGCCAGAAGGTCAATAGTAGCTGACTCCATTGTCCACAATGAAGGAGTCATTAACCCATCCTTTGTGGATCTGATAACTGCTAAGGAGTAGTGACTGCTTTTCCAAGTGAGAGTTTTTCATTGCAGTTATCCTGTTTTTGCATATTAAAAAGCGGAGACATTACTTTTCCAACAAAGGTCCGTCTAGTCAAGGCTGTGGATTTTCTAGTAGTCATGTATGCATGTGAGATTTGGACTATAAAGAAAGCTGAGCACTGAAGAATTAATTGATGCTTCTGAACTGTGGTGTTGGAGAAGACTCCTGAAAACTCCTTGGACTGCAAGGAGATCAAACCAGTCAATCCTAAAGAAAATCTGTCATGAATATTCATTGGAAGGACTGATACTGAAGCTCAAACTCCAAAATTCTGGCCACCTGATGCAAAGAACTGAGTCATTAGAAAAGACCCTGATGCTGGGAAAGATTGAAGGTGGGAGGAGAAGGGGACGACAGAGAATGAGACGGTTGGATGGCATCACCAACTCAATGGATGTGAGTTTGAGTAAACTCCGAGAGTTGGTAATGGACAGGGAAGTCTGGTGTGCTGCAGTCCATGGGGTTACAAAGAGTCGGACATGACTGAGTGACTGAACTGAACTGATACTGTTTCTATGGATGATTGCGCTTGTATGCTCAGTCAAGTCCAGGTGTTTGCAACCCTGTGGACTATAGTCCACCAGGTTCCCCTGACCATGGGCTTTCCCAGGCAAGAATACTGGAGGGGGTTGCCATTTCCTCCTCCAGGGGATCTTCTCAACCCAGGGATTGAGTCCATGTCTCCTGAGCCTCCTGCATTGCAGGCAGATTCTTTATTGATGAGCCACTAGGTGTATATTAGAAGTGGTGATAGCAGATGACTTGTCTTTGCATTTCATATAAATGAGGTTTCCGAATAAGACAAGTTTCCGTATACCATCCACCAAGAAATGCCTTATCCAGGTATTCTGGAATCTGAGCTGGATGTGATAATTGGACAGGAGAGATGAGTGGCCAGCTGGACAGTCAAGTAGCTGAGACAGCTTCCCATCTTCCAAGTGGTAACATTTTACCTGGATCATGTCTTCCGGAAGTAAAGGTTACTTTTCTGTCTAACTTGCAACTCATTGTGGTCATACAACTAAGCCCTGCCCGAAAGGATGGAAGCAAAAGCATTGCATGTCAGCTTCTAGAAAACTTCCTCTAAAGATAAGGGGCATGTGGGTATGTTCCAGTGTCTCCTAGTTTGTAGTCTATGGGAACTTGAATAGAATTTGTATCCTATTCTTGTGTGAAAACTGCATAAATCTTAATTATGTTAAATTGGTTCATAGTGCTTTTCAGGTCAACTATATCTTTCTCTTTCTTTGTATATCCATTCTATTAATTTCTGAGTTTGATATTGAAATGCCAACTAAAAACCTTAATTTATTTACTTAAAAACTAATTGGATTATATAGTGGAACAGTATGTAACCTTGTTCTGTATTTTCCAGGTCTTCCATAAATGTGCTATCATACTTTCCTAATTTAAAAAATAAAAAGAGAAGAAAAAAGATAAGTGGCAAGCACCTTCTATTTTTACCTTCAGTGTCTGTGCCTCCATTTCACTACTGGAAATGCAATCTGAGAGTGGCTGCCTCTGTCCACGAGTTGGGGGGCACAGCAAAGTGCTGGTGGGGTGGTAACCTGAGAGGAGCCTGGATCCCTGAGACTTCACTGAACAACACTCTTTAATAGCACTGACCTTCCTGATCCAGACATTCATACTTGCCAAAATAACATAATTCCAAACCCTACTGAGGAACAGTTTTACTACCATGTCTCTAACGATGCAATACTTGCCTTTTATCCGTGTATCACTCCTCAGCAACCTGCACCCTGCTTCATTTCTTAAGGTGCTGCCCACGGTTTTACTGAATGGTGCTTCAAGCCATCTTTCTCTTGTCCATCCTGTGGGTAGTCACTTATAGCCCCTTCTTGGGGATTTCTAAAATGAACATTTCTACCCATTCGTTACAGAACTGTGTGGAGGCAAACACTGATTCAGCTCTCTCACTTGGGCTACAGAGTCTCACATCTCATTTTTGTGGACACTGTCTTGCCGTTATGTTTAAGCATGGCTCATGAGTTACATTAATTAAACTGTTCATGAAGGAAAATGTAGCCCAGGCATCTTGTAAAGGCTGCTGGTTGAAAGAGTGTTAAAACCAAACAGGGCTATACAGACTTTGTTATATCTTGAGCTGGATGGCATGCTATCATTATATGGAAGTCTTGCAGGCTTCCATAACCTATCTAGCTATCTTCATTCAGTTTTCCATCTTGATTGTTACTGAAGAGAGTTTTGTGGGATCACCGACTACAAGATGGCAACTTCACCCACAAAGATGATCTTTAAGATAATAAAACAATTGTAGAAAACAATATTGGCAACTGCACATCAGATATATCCAATTTTAAAGTGGCTTTAATACCAACATTTCCAAAATTCTGTCCTCATGGTAAAGATTTGGCCACATATGTACAAGTTATATGTTAAAAAAAAAAAAAAAAAAGGAATTCTGTAACAGTAAGTTTGAACAAGAGTGTTAAATAAAAGTTAATAGGTTTTAAATGTGTTAGATGCCCTTAAGGTAGTGGTAGTGGTCGAGTTGCTAAGTCAGGTCTGATTCTTTCAACCCCATGGACTATGGCCTGCCAGGCTCCTCTGTCCATGTAATTTTCCAGGCAAGAATACTGGAATGTGCAGCCATTTCTTTCAACAGGGGATCTTCCCTACCCAAGGATTGAACCCAAATTTCCTGCATTTCAGGCAGGTTCTTTACCACTGAGCCACCAGGATGTCTCCACAGTCAAGGCCATCTCTGAGCAGTGGAGGTTCAAGCTGTTGTGTATAGGTGAGATGGCGTTTCTCAAACTCACTGGACTAAGAATCCTGCTTCCCTCAATAGCCCAGGTGCTGTGACACGTAATTGGTACATGCTATGTTGCACTGTCAAGACCCTTTGACCTTGGGCCATCACGAATCAAATGTAGCTCCCTGGGACTTTGGCATCCACAGTGGTCATGGCACAGTGAGCAGCAACTTACTAGTTGTTTTCTGTTCACCCAAGTCATGGAGTCAGGTTTAATAAATAGGTCTTGTATGTAAATTTATTGGAAAATGCTTAAATCATAAAAAAGTCTGGAGGCTAGTATTAAACTCCAAATCTGACCATCCAGAAACTGTTAATGTTCGGAATAGTGTCCACAGCTCTCTGGAGCCAATGACTGCACTCAGCAAGATCAGCCCAGGGTTGTCATAAATCATGGGCTGTTTGGCCAAGATGCCCAATGAGGCATACAATCTCAATAAAACTGAAGAAGTCTGAGTGCAAAAAATCTCACGCACCAGGGAAGGGTGACAAAGACCTTCACTGGGAGAATATATCTCATATGCGGTATTTTGTGTACAAGACTGATCAGATCTTTTACAATAAAAGATGACCTCTAGAAGGAATTGTTGTAGCTGTTTATTCTCATGTAAGGCAGGTTTGCCAATTTGACATTTTAATGAAAATCAAAGTCATTCCGAAGTTTGTATAATAGAATAAAACCCCCAGTATGAAAAATGATCTAACCTCACAGTAAATTGGACCCTGAAACACCTAATCACCTTATCACCATCCAGTTAAAAGCCATTATTGATGTCAGGAGCCGTTTCTCATTAATGGAGACCCAGAGAAATCAAACCCCACACTTGTATAACTGTGTGTATGTGAAGTGGGAGAATGGGGTCAACTATTTTGGTTGCAAATCAAATTTGATATTTTTCTATATTTATAATACATAACCTCCAGAGTTGTGGTGATTTCAAGATCAGCAAACCACAATTTTTCTGCCCACAATTTTCAGCTGTTCATTTCTCCTCTCCATACCACTTTTCATCAATAAGAAACTGTGGTTAAAATATATATATCATGGTTAAGACTGTGTCTGATTGCCATTAGCAAAAAAAAAAAGATAGTAGTTCTACACTGGCAAATTTTGTTACCTCCTGTCTTACTCACAGAAGAAAGGATTGTAGAGCTTCTCAGCTGTGAAGTAGATTATAAATATTAAAGTAGGTTCTTTTTTTCCTCCAGGCTGAATAAACAGGTCTAATATAGTTAATTTTATTTAGAAAGGCTTAAAAAGTCTCTGGAAAGGACCTACGGTATATTTTTCTTTCTTCCTTACCCAGTTCTTCCTGGCTACAAATTCATATTACCATTCTAATCTTTTTCTTTCTCCCTCACATAGTCACAAATCCAAACTCTCAGGAAAGAAAGAAAACACAAGAGACAGACCATAGAACAAATTACTTACAGACAAAATATAGAACAACTCCCCTTAACTCCACATAGCTCCACGGCTAAAACTAAGTCAGTTAAAATTACTAATATAGTGAAAACCAAAGAATCTTCACAAAACTTTTGATAAAGAAGCTTCACATTTATCAACTATCTGGGATCGACATCCTACATCTCATTTCTAGATCATCATGTCTCAAAGTTTTGTCACTGAGGCAAGATTTATCTGTCTTGGTGGGGGCATGGCAGAGATGGGCGAGAGGTTACCAAAAATGCCAATCACTGATCCCAGACCTACTGAGTCAGAAGCTCAAGGTATGTCCCTTTGGGACTGGTCCACCTACTGCTTGTAACCTGTTTCTTTAGCAAAGTGGTGCTCACATTTTGGTGGTTTGGAATTACCTGGTGTACATGTGCAAACCACTGGTGTCCTGCCCCACCATGGAAACAGCTCATTAATCAACTGGGTTCTGAGCATTAATAATATGAACAAACTTTCCAAATGACCCTGACACTCCCCCTGCATTTCAGGATTGTGCCTTTACATCTATGTCGTATAAGCTGAATGGCCGTAAGCAGGCAGGGAATAAAGATTCAATTAGGAAAGCAGCTACCCAGGTTTTCCTCCAAGTGAATAGGCAAGACTTGAGATATATCCCATTTCAGTTTCTATCAATACAAAAGTAATTTTTTTAAAAAATACACCTTTTATTAATAATAAATATCTTCCAAAAGATATGTATAGCAACACATATATATTACAACAAAATTAAAAGAAAGGGTTATTTTAACACTAAGGTGGTTTGTTGACTACTAAACGATTTACTTAGCTCTCTTTCCTAGAGTTTGGCGACAGACCTAGAGAACACAGCCTGGCTTGTATGCAGTGCGCAAGGTCTCTCAGTTCACTTCAGTTCAGTTGCTCGGTTGTGTCCAACTCTTTATGACCCCAAGAACCACAGCACGCCAGGCTTCCCTGTCCTTCGCCAACTCCCAGAGCTTGCTCAAACTCATGTCCATCGAGTCAGTGATGCCATCCAATCATCCATCCTCTGTCATCCCCTTCTCCTCCTGCTTTCAATCTTTCCCAGAATCAGGGTCTTTTCCAGTGAGTCAGCTCTTCACATCAGATGGCAAAAGTACTGGGAGTTTCAGCTTCAGCATTAGTCCTTCCAATGAATATTCAGGACTGATTTCCTTTCGGATGGACTGGTTTGATCTCTACAAAGTCTAAAGGACTCTCAAGATTCTTCTCGAACACCACGGCTCAAAAGCATCAATTCTCCGGCGCTCAGATTTCTTTAAGGTCTGCTGCCGCTGCTGCCACTAAGTCGCTTCAGTCGTGTCTGACTCTGTGCGACCCCATAGAAGGCAGCCCTCCAGGCTCCCGCATCCCTGTTTTCTCTAAATAGAGAAAGCCCTTAACTGTTACTATTAACAAGTATTTAACAGTGTAACAGCAGGTGCTGGAGTGCTTGCTATCTGTCTGTCTGTCTTTCTACGTCATCCCTCCCCACCCCCACCCAGCAAGCCGCTCACTGCCCATATCTAGTAAACAGGATTTCTCTCCCTGACTACACTCTGCAATAGAGAGATGTAAAAACTCCAAACGTCTCCCTCCTTTTTTCAGAACAGGCACCAGGGACTTACTAAACACTCCGCCAACAAGCTCCAAGTGCCTGAGTCTCTTTCTGCTCAAAGTCATAAAGTCGTTCCCTCCATTTGGCCCTGGGTTTTGAGCCCTCCTTCTGACCCCTGCACCCTACTGTCCAGGGACTGGCCAAGCCCAAGTAGCTGAGCGGCTTCCCAGCCCGGTAACCACCTGTCACGTGCTGTATCCACCCCCTTTCCTCACCAGGTAACTGGCCACAAGGGACTGGCTTCCTTCTGGCTGGCATCTTACCTTCAGTTAAGTCGATAAAACAAACAAGCCATTGGACTAATGAGGTTCCAGTGGTCTGGGAGCCTACAAACAAACCAAAATCCAAGTTCCTAAATGCCTCAGGGTAACGAAATCTAAACGCTGTGCTGTGTGCTATACTTAGTCATTCAGTCATGTCTGACTCTGCAACCCTACGGACTGTAGCCCTCCAGGCTCCTCTGTCCATGGGATTCTCCAGGCAAGAACACTGGAGTGGGCTGCCATGCCCTCTTCCAGGGGATCTTCCCAACCCAGCGATCAAACCTGGCTCTCCTGCATTGCAGGTGGATTCCTTACCATCTGAGCCACCAGGGGAGCCCTAGAATATTGGAGTGGGTAGCCTGTACCTTCCTCAGGGGATCTTCCAGACCCAGGAATTGAACCAGGGTCTCCTGTATTGCAGGCAGCTTCTTCACCAGCTGGGCTACCCGGGAATATGTCAATGCTACTCTTCCAATCTGTCCCACCTCCTCCACCCCACTCCCCCAACGGTGTCCACATGTCCACTCTCAGCTTTCAGCTACAGCTGATTAATAATGTCCTTACTTCCTCCTGCCTGATTCTATACTCTGTCTGCCATTCTCTCCACTAGAAAGGTGATCCTAACCACTTCCACCGTGACACTGACTGGTTCCAGTCAATTTTGCTCAAATGCATTCTTACAATTTTTGATATTCCTCATTTTCTCTTTTAACAATAGTTATAGAGGATTCATAGCCTAATGGTTAAGATTCGGGCTTTCATTTCTGGGGCTTGGTTTGACTCTTACTCGGGGAACTAAGATCCTGCAAGCTTGTGTGGTGTGACCAAAACAAGACTTGGGCTTCCCAGCTGGCACTAGTGGTCAAGAACCTGCCTGCCCATGCAGGAGACGTAAGAGACGTGGGTTCAATCCCTGGGCTGGGAAGATCCGTTGGAGGAGGGCAGGGCAGCTCATTCCATATTCTTGCCGGAGAATCCCATGGACAGAGGATCCCATAGTCCATGGGGTCACACAGTCAGACACAGCTGAAGTGACTTAGCATGCATGCGTACAGCATTCACTAGATATTAAGCACTTGAAAATATTCACATTAATAGTACAAAAACACATGAGTGCACATCTGCGATATAAAATTAGGCTGATTTCCATGCCTTAAGTTCTCCACACCATCCAGGTAGAAAAATTCAACGGTTGTGCAGATCAATGTAAGTACCGCCATATTTTGTCGATTTTGCTCTCTTTGCTGAAGGATGGAACACACAGCATCACCTCCATTCCAGTCTCACTCACCTGGCATGTTTCAGTGCCTTTAGTTTTCCCCATCTCGCCAACCCAAACGAAGTGGCCTGCTAAGGAGTATGTGGGGACTTCCCTGGTGGTCCAGTGGCTAAGACTGTGCTCCCAGTGCCGGGGGCCCGGGTTCTATCCCTGGCTGGGGAACTAGATTTCATATGTCGCAACTAAAAGTTCACATGATGCAACTAAAGATTCTGCATGCCACAACTAAGTCCCAGCACAACCGAAATAAACATATATATATATATATATATATATACACACATATATTTTAAGGGATGTGTAATGCTCTCCTTCCAGAAGCCTACATATTTCACTGATGGAGGTGGCAGAATGGACATCATCATTTACTATTCACTGTGAGTTGTCTTATGAGCACCTAAATTCAGTATGCTGAGAAAGGTCAAAGTAATCAAAAAAGGTGAAAGCCCAAAGAGCTTAAACCTTCGCACAACCCGAAAGGATGTCTAATGGCCAAGATCTCATTAAAAGATAAGGTCTGCATGTAAAGGCAGACAAAGGCAAGAGAGGCAGTCCGCCTGTGATTGACGGCGCACCTGCAGCCTTTGCCTACCCGAGACCTGCACGCAGGGGTCAGAAGCCAAGGGCACCAGGCACTTCAGTTCAATTTAGAACAAACAGCTTTATCCTCCTTCCTTCCCTGGGCTCCAGGTGCCTGAGTTCTTCTATACAGGTCACTTCATCTCATTATCTAAAGAAGTTTAAAAATCCACTTATGTCTTCAAAAAGACTTCAGTCCTTGACACTCGGTGTGAATGCTTTTAAAGCAATTAAGGTCCCTGTAGACAAGTACCGTTAAACTCAAGATTTAGGAACACAAGTGCAATAAACAAGAAACACACACACGATGTTCCAGTATGGTCGGACTGTATTTCTACATCCCATGCCTTACTTCTAATTTACTCTGCCTCTTATTTCAATAAAGAACAAAAGGATGTTAGAAAATATGCTTGATTTGCCAGCGTGATTTTCCAAATCATGACTTTACTTTGTTGCTGCCACTGTCAAATTCATACCCCAAACCTCTTTCTTCAGTGTCCCATGACTGCACTTGCTGGTCTCATAAGAGTTTGGCTCTAGTCCCAGGTCTGCTAAACGACCAACTCTAAGGCACTGGGGTAGAGACTTCACTTTCTTAGGATTTAGTGGGATGAACGGAGTTGTAGTAAAAGCTTTCATATTATTTTGGGAGCATGTATTTTAGCATCTTCTATGTCAGAAGCTCTGCAAAATATGTGGAAAATATGACAAGTGTGATCAGTCGCCCAGAAGAAGCTTAATTTAATAAGAGAATCAGAGAGAGCTGACCATTACAGTCCATCATGATCACTGCTGTGGCGTCATCTTGCCTGACCCTCTATTATGTTAAATCCAATTCAACTCACTTCGATTTGATTTGATTTGATTCATCACACATACTCAAGTGGCCACACCAGATACCTTGTCATCTTCACAACTTCCCCATATTTATAACAAAATTCTAACTCCAACACTCTAACCTTCCCATTTCATTACTTAATTCGTTCTAACATAATAATTACTCGCCTTGTGGTGGTTGTTCAATCGCTAAGTCGTGTCTGACTCTTTGCGACCTCATGGACTGCAGCATGCCAGGCTCCCTTGTCCTTCACTGTCTCTGGAGTTTGCTCAGGTTCATGTCCATTGAGTCAGTAATGCTGTCTAACCATCTCATCCTCTGCTGCCCCTTTTGCCTTCAATCTTTCCCAGCATCAAGGTCTTTTCCAATGAGTTGGCTCTTCTTATCAAGTGGCCAAAGTACTGGAGCTTCAGCTTCAGCATCAGTCCTCCCAATGATTATTAAGGGTTGACTGCTTAAAGGATTGACTGGGTTGGTTTTTGCCTATCAAGATCATACTGATCCACTGGCCCATTTAAATTTCCCTATACTAAAGTATAATATTACTGGATGTATAAAATACTCAATAAAATTAAGAACAGAAATCAATGAAATAGGAACCAAGGTTTAAATAGAAAAATGTTAAAAACTCAAATTATGGTTTGCTAAAACAATAATAAAGTTAATAAAATCATAACTAGATTTAAAGAAAAGTAAATTCAAGGAATACAAATGAAAAAGTCAGTATAGACATTAATACATAAAATATTCAATATATAAAAAAGAATAAATGAAGTTTATGTCGCTACATTTGCTAATTTAGACAAAATAAAATTTATTTACAAACAAAATTTACAAAAACTAAAACAATAATAGAATTCTAATCCTACATTCATTTAAAATTAATACCTTTCATTAAAAACTTCACATAAAAATATTTCAGACCCAGTTGGTTTTCCTGAGAAATTCATCATGGTATTCAAGGAAGTAATAATTCAATCTTACATGAAACCCTTCTAGAAAATAATACATAAAATGAAAGACTTACCACCTCATTTCATGAGGCCAATATAAACTTGATAACCCAAATTCACCAAGATCATTACAAAGAGAGAAAAGTACAGGGCAATTTTTCTCAGTAAAGATATAAACCCTAAATATAATACTGGCAAAGAAAAATCTAACGACATATTAAAAGGGAAATCCATGACAACCAAGTAATTTTGCTCCTATTAACAGAATAAAGAAAGAAAACATGATCATCTCAAATTCAGTAAAAATCATTGATGAAAATAAATGCATATTTATATTTTAAAACTTATCAGCAAACTCAGAACTACAGGAAATTAAATCCCCTCCTACTAACCTATTTTCCTCTTACCTCCCACATGAAAATATTTCCAACCATTTAATCCACATTACCTCTGCTTTTCTTCATCTTCTATTTTCTACAATAAACAGCCTATTTTTCTTACTATTTTCCCCGTACTTGCTTATCTAATACATGTAATGAAATCTGAGTTTTCTGCAGTATGTGGATGGTCTCTCAACTAACTTATCACCTCCTAGAGGTGAGGGCCTATGCATAAAACACCCATTTAAGAGATTAAAAATAAATCATTTTCTTTCAATAAAGTTGGACAATGTCTCAGGCACTAACTTTTGTGTTCTAAATAGCCAAAAGACACAAAGCTTGCCCACAAGAAATTCAATCTAGAAAAGGAAACAAATATATTAAAGAAAATAAACAATAAACCTAATAGGCAAAGTCAAAGAACAGTGTAAGAACAGAAAAATATAACTGAATTTGCATGTATGCTTAGCTGTGTCCAGCTCTTTGCCACCCCATGGACTGTAGCCCACCAGGCTTCTCTGTCCATGGGGTTTTCCAGGCAAGAATACTGGAATGGGTTGCCATTTCCTCCTTCAGGGAAATCTTTCTGACCCTGGGATCAAACCCACTTCTCCCGCATCTTCTGCATTAGCAGGCGGATTCTCTATATGACTTTTTGGGCTTCCCAGGGGGCTCTAATGGAAAAGTACCTGCCCGCCAATGCAGGAGATGTAAGAGACTCGGGTTTGATCCCTGGGTCAGGAAGATCCCCTGGAGGAGGGTGTGCCAGCCCACTTCAGTATTCTTGCCTGGAGAATCCCATGGACGGCAGAACTCTTTGAGGCACAAAGTCTCAGAGTCAGACACAACTGAAGCGACTTAGCACACAAACACTCATGATAAGACTTTAGACCTTAGCTTCTATCTTAGTATTTACTGAATGGAAGAAATATAATTTTCTCTATATGGTCTCTAAATTAGGTATATGCAAATAGTACTACTTACATGTCCCTGTTATTCCCTTCATAGGTTGACCTAATGCAGTTCTTCTATCAACAAATAATTTATGCCTTAAACAAGACCACATGCGTATTGAAGAGGAATTCTAAATTAAAAAAATAAATAAATAAAAGCACTTGAATTTCAGTGCAACTGTAGGATTAACTCTGGATAACATTGACCAAGTCACTTGATCTTTCTGTATCTCATTTTCTTCAACTACAAAAGGAGGGAAATAATTACCCCTGAGTTTTCAGGTTGCTAGAGAGCTGGAGTAAGGGAAAACAGGTAAAAACCTTTGATCACCTGTACAAGGATATATAAATTAAAGATATTGTCAAGCCAATGTTATCATGATGACCAGGTTTCATAGGATGAGTATGATTCAAGAAAGGCCTATAGTTAGACTAGTGTTTGGATATTCAGTAGCTTTGATACAAGCAGTTGGAGGGGTGGAATCAAAGACAGAGATGACAGGGAAAATGAAACAGGTTCTCTAAAACAACAGCTCCAAGAAAGTTAGCTCTTGACTGCTAAAAAACAGCACCATTACATATGAGGGTTTGGCAAACGGCAGAAGGGTGTGAGTTGGGGACCCAGAACACTGGTCCAAGCTTTAGGGTGAGCTGTAACTCCAGAGCTTGTACCAGGCTATGCGAACAGAGATCCACAAGGTGGCGCAGCGGTCGAGAATCCACCTGCCAACGCTGGAGAAGCAGGAGGCACCAGGTCTACTCCTGGGTGGGGAAGATCCTCAGGAGGAAGACACGGCAATCTGCTCCAGTATTACTGTCTGGGAAATCCCATGGACAGAGGAGCCTGGCAGGCTACAGTCCATGGAGTCATAAAGAGTGAGACATAACTGAGTGCACGTGTGTATGCGCACACACACACACACACACACACACACACACACACACACACAGTCAATCAGCAGTTCCTAGCCAGATAACATAGCAAGGAATTCTTTTCACGCTCTGAGATCTTCAGTATTTCCAACTACTCACCCTTCCTTACTCAACATACAGAAAACCTTTAAAAAAAAAAAAAAGCTATTTAGCAACAGAAAAGTTGCACACTGGAGAAAACTGAGTGGAGGTCAGGGCGTTGTCCCTCTGCTTGAGAACACACCAGATGGGTGTGACGTTTGTGTACAGGGGCTCAGAAGCAGCTGGCATGAAAAAGCAAATAAGGTCAAGTTGATGTCCACGCAATCAGAGCAGAGGGGGATTAAAGAAGAAGAAATGATAATGAAAATGCTATAACACTGTATTATCTCTGGTGAGTTATTGCACAGACCAAACGGACCAAATTCACCCTGCTTCTGCCTTTGTAAATAGTTTTACTAGACTCCAGCTGATTCATTTACGCATGGTTATAGACGTACAAGGCTTCCCTGGTGGCTCAGATAGTAAAGAATCTGCCAGCAAGACAAGGGAACTGGGTTCAATCCCTGAGTCGGGAAGATCCCCTGGATAAGGAAATGACTACACACTCCAGTATTCTGGCCTGGAGAATCCCCAAGGGCAGGGGAGCCTGGCGGGCTACAGTCTACGGCACCACAAAGAGCTGGACATGGCAATGACTGTCATACCCACTTGGCTCCACGTGGCAGAGCTGGGGACCAAAGCGACAGAGGATGCAAAGCAAATGTATCTACTCTCTTCCCTTTACAGAAACGTTTCCTAATCTCTGTGTTAAGAGGAATGGAAGAAGAGAGATATTATAGGGAATAGAAACTCTCAACCGAAGCCTAGAGCAAGAAGTGGGATTTGATGTCGGAGAAAAGCCTGATTGCAGGAAGTGGCGATACTTGGACCAAATAAACAGAACAATTACAGCATATATGCACCATGTTATTTTAAATGAATTGAGAACAGATGAATAAAATCCAGTTCTTTGATGTCCTAGTTCCTGGATTTTCTCACAGATGTCATCATCTCTAAAATAAATATTTGAATTAGATGATCTCTACAGCCCATTCAGGCCCCAAGGTCCATGACTGTAAGCATTTCCAGTGTCTCCAAGAGTAAGTGCCCTGCTATTCTGCAGGAAAGAGGCCTTATTTCATTCATTTTCTTTTAAACCAAAAGAGAAGATGCACTGATGTGGATTATTACATTTTTCCTCCTTAACACTTGTTGATGAAAACAGTTGATTCTTGTGGAAAAGACCTTTTGAAAGATCTCAAGTCATAAGGAAAACTGAACTGGAAACTCCATTCACATTTTATATGAATAGGGAGATGATGGGTATCAAGTGGGCACATGTCTTACAAGAAGAAAATAAACATTTTTTCTGCTGTGAATTCAAGAATCTAAACTCACACCACCCTCACCTTATTCCTAAATCTCCCCCATTTCCTATGCCACCTGTCTCCGTAAATGGCAAGGTTATCTACTTAGTGAGCCCAGTGGGGAGAAGTAGCTGCTAATGGCCTGATTTTTGGTCTCTGCAGAGATTTCTAGAGCATATGACAGGGTTCCAGCCCACATGACAGGGTTCCCAGCCCTTTTTTGTTGTTATTGTTTAGTTGCTAAGTTGTGTCCAACTCTTTTGCGACCCCATTGACTGTAGCCCGCCAGGCTCCTCTGTCCAAGGAATTTCCCAAGCAAGACTACAGGAGTGGGTTGCCATTTCTTTCTCCAGGGGATCTTCCCGACCCAGGGATGGGACCCACGTCTCCTGAATTGCAGGCAGATTCTTTACCATTGAGCCTGCATGGAAGCCTTCCAGCCTTCTGTAAAGCCTCCAGTATCCTCATCTCTCTCCCTCTCCACTGCTGCTCCTCCAACTAGGCTTAATCTCCATCTTCTTCCCCTGGAATCACAGCTCCCTTCCTGGTTGCACCCCCTGTACACATGTGGTATTTTGTGTGTGTGCACCACTGAGTCAGTCTGGAGAGTGCTGAGATAATAATAAGTAATGACAGTGACCATCTGAAACATCTTGCTGGCGTGTCTCCACGCCCCACTGATCTGCAGGCCTGCCTTTATCCAGCTGAATCCAAGCCTCACCCTGCTAACCAAACTCATCTCTCGATGCCCACGGGCACCTGTTTATACTTACAGAGATGACACAGGTCCAAGGAATAGCAAAGGCACTCATCCTAAGAGATTATAAAGAAAACAATGGCACTCTATTTCCAGTTATAAACAGACATACGAAGTTCCTGACTGCACGGCTTATATTTTATACGATGTGTTAGTGTAACACATAAATATAGCAATGCAGCTTACGCAAATTGAGGATGAGTCTGCTTGCTCTCCTCTACATGTACTAAATGCTATTTTGCCTATTTAGAATTTATTTTTTATATTGGTATCATGCAATTTGGATAAATTATAAATAGGCTTGCCTAGTTGCTCAAATTAGACACACATGAACGTAACTCAATGCATTAAAATCTATGGGGAGAGTTGGTTAACCACACAGAAAAAAATAAAATTAGATCTTCATCCTACACTATACATCAAGGAACAAATTTCAGTGAATGATAGCAGTAAGTATAAAAATAAAATTAAAGATATATAAAAATACAAAACAAAAATAATGCATATCTACTTATCTAATGAAAAATATCAAAGTAGCATTCTGAGCAAAGGCTTTCACATAGAGAAAGTTGATAGAGTTAACATAAAAAATAAATATTTGCTTAAAATGTAAAAAATAATATCAAATAGAATATATCATTTTAAAAAATATTACATATATTATGTTTAAAATAAAAAAAGAT
>SJYQ01000303.1:563493-589537 GCA_006410935.1 Redunca redunca
TTCCTAAGTGGCACGGTGGTAAAGAATCTGCCTGCCAGTGCAAGAGACGCAAAAGACACAAGTTTGCTCTCTGGGTCGGGAAGATCCCCTGGAGGAGGGCATGGCAACCCACTCCAGTACTCTTGCCTGGAGAATCCAACGGACAGAGGAGCCTGGCGGGCTACAGTCCATGGGGTCGCACAGAGTCAGACACGCCTGAGCGACTAAGCACACACCCAGAGAGCACATAAATACGTAGGAAAAAGACTAAGAAAACGCAGGCCAGAATTTCAAGTGAGATTTCTGCCCCCAATCAAAATGAGAAAACAGAACAGATTTATCCTCCCACTTGAAACAACTAAATATTACAACAAAATACATGAAAAAAAAAATCCCTCAAAACACTGGGTGCTGAGCAAGGTAGTGACTTTTAAGAACTGGGAAGTTGGGAGTGAACAAGATGAGCAGCAAGAAGCACTGGTAAGTGCTACTCCCACTTACCACTTGGAGAAAGATTCCAGGTCATGGTACCAGGAAGAGAGATGCAGTCAGAGCCAGGAAGTGAGGGGTCAAAACTGGAGGATCAACAACCTCAGTTCGGATGTTCTCAGCATCTCAGAGACGGGAGAGATGCCTGGGGGAGGAACTCCCGAGACCTGCAGGGGGCGCTCTCAAGAATTCTGCTGATGCTATGGATCAGGGCATGCCGGTGAGAAATCTACCAGAGATCTGGGGGGGAAATACCTGAAGGATTAAAGGGAACTGCTGCTGGAGTTCCCAGAGGGCAAGAAACCGTGCCTGTACCCAACAGACACAGTAATAAACATAAGTCAGAGGGCATCAGTTCACTTCAGTTCAGTTCCGTTGCTCAGTCATGTCCGACTCTTTGTGACCCCAAGAATAGCAGCACGCCGGGCCTCCCTGTCCATCACCAACTCCCGGAGTTCACTCAGACTCATGTCCATCGAGTCCGTGATGCCATCCAGCCATCTCATCCTCGGTCGTCCCCTTCTCCTCCTGCCCCCAATCCGTCCCAGCATCAGGGTCTTTTCCAATAAGTCAGCTCTTCGCATGAGGTGGCCAAAGTACTGGAGTTTCAGTCCAAGTGCTAAAAAATGGGTCTTGGCTCAGGAAGGCCTGTTCCCTCTAGCAAAGCCTCAAAGAAAGATCTCCATGTGACTTAACCCTTGCCTGGTAGAAAGCTCTAAAGTCCTGGAGATATAAAAATACATACAGGACCATGGTACATCCACTGTGTCCATCAGCCAGTCAAAAACTATAAGGCAAATAAAATGTAGGAAAGTATAATAATAATAATGAGGATAAAACTCCATCCATTGAAACAGATCCAGAAACAACAGAGATAATAGAATTAGTAGACAAAAATATGAAAACAGTTTCTACTACTGTATCCCATATGTTCAAGCAGATAGAGGAAAGAACAAACATTAAAAAGTCAAGGAGATGTAAAAAGATCCAAATTGAATTTCCGAGCTAAAAATTACAGTGTCAGGGAGGAAAAACACACTGATGAGATTGATACCAGATTAAACATGGTGGAATAAAAGATTTGCGAACCGATGAGTGATAATTCTCATTAGCTTTCTATTGCTTTTGTAACAAATTATTGCAAACTCAGTGGCTTGCTAAACACATTTGCTATCTTTAGTACTGTAGGCCTAAGGTCCAACACAGGGTTAATATCAAGGTGTTGGAAGGACTGCTTTCCTTCTGGAGGTTTTCGAGGAAAATCTGTTTCTTTGCCTTTTCCAGCTGCTAGAAACTGTCCTCATTTCTTGATTCAAGTCCCTTCCTCTATCTTCAAATCCAGAGGTGATTCATTGAGTTTATCTCGGGTTTCATGTCTGTGATCTGTTCGTCTGCCTCCTTCTTCCACTTTTAAGAGCTCATGCAATTAACACAAGCCTCTGAGATAAACCAGGATAATCACCATATTTTAAAGTCATCTCAATAGAAATATTAGTTCTATCAAGACTAAAGAACAATATTAGGAACGAAGAAATATCTCAGATAAATGACCTCAGCTTCCTGCTTCAGAAATCAAGAGAGAATTAAGTTAAACCCAAAGTAAGCAAAAGAAATGGAGGAGGCAATGGCAGCCCACTCCAGGACTCTTCCTGGAAAATCCCATGGACAGAGGATCCTGGAGGACTGCAGTCCACACAGTCGCAAAGAGCCAGACAAGACTGAGCCACTGAGCACACGTGCACGCAAGCAAAAGGGAAAAAAAAGATCATAGTAGACATCAGTTTTTAAAAAGGAAATATAGGTAAGCATTCTATTTACAGATTTTCTCTACTTGGAATGGGCTTCCCTGGTGCGGAATTTTGATAGAAATAGCACACTGATATTTTCAGAATTTAATAAATCCATTTAAAAATCTTCGGGCTAGTAGACTTAAAACAAAGATCACTTTTAATAAAGAGTAAAGCATATTCAATACTGAGACGCAACTATAGTCGAAGTCTTCAAGAAATTAAAGCCAGTTCTTAGGAGGGGAGGATATTCTTTATCAAGGCCATGTTTCAGCAGGCACACAAAGTAACAACTCCATGCATCCATTCATTAATTCCACAAACATGTTTTAAGCATCTACTTACTGTAACCTAAGCAGCGTTCTGGGGCCTGGGGATACATCAGTGAAGAGCCCATAAAATTGTGCTTCTGGGTTGCAGCCTACAGACACAACTGAGCGACTTCACTTTCACTTTTCACTTTCATGCACTAGAGAAGGAAATGGCAACCCACTCCAGTATTCTTGCCTGGAGAATCCCAGGGACGGGGGAGCCTGGTGGGCTGCTGTCTATGGGGTCGCACAGAGTCGGACACGACTGAAGCGACTTAGCAACAGCAGCAGCAGCAGGGATTCTGGGCTGTATTTTTTTAAAAGGACAATGTGGATATGTCTCGTCTCTGACCCTAACTCGGGTGTTTCCTGGCTCCATGACAGCAAGGAGGTTGAAATGGAGATTTTAGAAAACACCTAGAGAATGATGTGGCCTAAAACCGAGGTTGGCATAACTAGCATCAATGGCATAGCCCTCAAATCAGTACTAACTATAACTTCTTTTTAGGTCTTTACTAAATTGTGCATTCTTTTACGGGCTGTGTCACCTTCATTTTATATCATTATCATCTTACAAAATATTGCATGGAAGAAGCAGCCAATAATTATTTGTTAATAATAATGACTATCAATTTCATCTGAAAACTTTAAATTTTATTCAGGTTTTGCTAAGCTCACCCCAAAGTAACATACTCTCACTTTCTCGCTTCAGAAATTGTTGAGACCATGACAACTCACCTTGGATCTCATTTTCAGAGATGGAGCTAGAAAAAATTACCCTTCTTTTTTCCTCTTTGGGTCCTACATATATTTATGATATACCTACTGTGAGTTCATTCCGGGCACTTCAGAGCTCTCCTAAAAATTTAATAAGTAAAATTATATCATTTTGGTAGTAAACTTTAGAAATCACTACTTCAAATGTGAATCCTTTTAAACAAGTTTTTTGTTATTTTGGGTTTTTTTTTCAATATGTAAAGATAAAAATAGCTCAAAGTAGGTACTATCTTGAGAGTAACCGGAATTTCCTGTCTTCTACAGCAGGGAATATTCTGTTTTCCTCTTTTTCTGTTAAACCATCTTATTTATTTATAGCATCCTGCAAGGAGATCCAACCAGTCCATTCTGAAGGAGATCAGCCCTGGGATTTCTTTGGAAGGAATGATGCTGAAGCTGAAACTCCAGTACTTTGGCCACCTCATTCGAAGAGTTGATTCATTGGAAAAGACCCTGATGCTGGGAGGGATTGGGGGCAGGAGGAGAAGGGGATGACAGAGGATGAGATGGCTGGTTGGCATCACCGACTTGGTGGATGTGAGTTTGAGTGAACTCTGGGAGTTGGTGATGGACAGGGAGGCCTGGCGTGCTGCGATTCATGGGGTCGCAAAGAGTCAGACATGACTGAGCGACTGAACCGAACTGAACTGAACATGCTAATACTTGTTTCTGTTGTATATTCAGTTTTTGCACCGGCTTCTCTGAAACAGAAACTGAAGAGACACTCGTGGTTCCCAAGGATGTTTTTTGTTTGTTCGTCGTTGTTGCTATCATTTTGTTTTTACTGTTTTGTGTAGACTTGTAAACAGCCAAACATCATTTTTCCTCAGAACTGCCTGATTAGAGTAAGTTCACGATTAAGGTTGCTCACAGCACCCATGTCCTTAGAAAGCTCCCCAGCAAAACTTTCTCAAGAACATGGAACGGTGGGACATCCCTAAAGCTTTGTGAATTGCCTTTAACGAGAATTATTTTGACCAAAGGCCCCTAGAGTCCTCCTGACAATGTGTCGCACAGTGCTTTTTGAAGGAGCTTGTGCTTGAAAACACAGGAATTATTTACATGTAGCCCCAGGGCTGATTAACAGGAGCCTCCACACCGTCAAATAGATATGGGCAGTAATCTAACAAGTTGACAGTGCCACTTTCCATTCATAAGCTTTTCCCACTATCACTGTTTGGATTCTTTGCCCATTGGCACCTCCTAGGAAGGTCACAATGGGACAAGCTGGAAACAAGATCACACGTCAGCCTCCCACTGCTGGCAGAGGGAAGCTGGTGTGATGAACGGCTCCCCGTAGTTAGTGAATTTCCAACTTGGTACATAATGCGTACGTGCCCTTCTCCTATCACCTACTAAGGGTTTTTCCTTCTTTCAAGTGCTAAGTTGCTTCAGTCGTGTCCAACTCTTTGCAACCCTATGGATTGTAGCCCGCCTGGCTCTTCTGTCCAGGGGATTCTCCAGCCAAGAACTGGAATGGGTTGCCATGCCCTCCTCCAGGGGATATTTCCGACCCAGGGGTCAAACCTGGATCTCTTCTCCTGCATTGGCAGGCAAGTTCTTTACCACTAGCGCCTCCTGGGAAGCCCTCCCTCTTTCAAAGAACAGATGGGAATTATGATTTGATCTTAGTAATTTGCATCATGATATCCACACCTTCACTTTGTATCTCCATGGTATTGTGGCATTAATTTCAATATGAATAGGAGGTTTTGATGCTTTGATTTGGGAAAGTTTAATAAAGAAAGTGCCATTCCTAGGATAAAAATTTTTCTTGACAATTAAAAAATAAGATGTCAAAGTTATCTTCAACTACATTTGAACCGTAAAACAGGATAGAAATGTTAAGAATAAATAAGATAAATTTAAATTTTGATTCATATAGAATCATAGTCAGAAATACCTGAAATGACATGGAATAGATTTATTCAGGGTCCAGGAATCAGAAACTTGTTATGATCATTATTCATTATCATTACTTTCAGCCTTTTTGATCAGATCATATGAGAAATTTTAAGATTTAGTAAGATGTTTAACCCATCCAGAGTGTAAGTACTTTGTGGCATCGAGCTGTAAGCATAAAATAGTATATGTGCTATTAGTTTGAGAACCTACACATTTTGAAAAGAAATAGAAATAAGTTTTTAAATGTTTAGATTTAGGAAATGAGAGATATTTATGACTTGCTAGTTTTCAAAAACTTTTAATTTTATTTGTTAATGTCAAGAGCAAACAAAAGCCCTATTGTTCACTGTGTTGTTTTGTTTTTTTTTTTAAGAAAATAAACTATGATAATGCAAATGCCTCAAAATAGTTTCAAAGACAAACATTTCTCCATAATTCTAATGTGGAGACCTAAATATTTACATGGACATATATCACTGTCCTATAAACAGACTATTCTAAATCATAACAGTGTTAAACAGTAATTCTAAAATATTCTGTGAATAAGAAAATACCCACATTAGAAGAAAGACCATAAATATCTGACAAAATAAAATACTATTTTTCCCCCTTACAGGATTAAAAAACATCCTGTGTATCTTTATTTTGCATGAAAACTGTGAGGCTATAAATTGTAAAGCACAAAAACCAGTAGAAAGCCTAACCATACTGTACAAAAATCAAACTAGTGTGCATTGGAAGATGGATTGTGAATTCTACGTATGTGATAAAACTATACACTCTTTGAATGATTGTGGCATGCGTGCATATCACACCTACAAACACGTATTTAATGATCTCTTAAAGCCCAGTAGAGATACTGAAGCAAATAGAGGTGGTTGGAGCTCAGAGTAACCCAGAGGAGCCAAGAGAGGAATTTGTGAAGATATCACTGTTCCCAAGACCTCCAACTTTGAAGAGAGGAATTAATAGCTCTAAAGGATGTGTGACAGCGAAATTTCTCAAACATTTGGCACATTATTTGTCCCAAACCACAAAATGATGTGTAAGCACTTCAGGAAAATCTCAGGAGTAAAAGAAAATGGTTCTTACTTGCTAAAAAAAGGATCTCACAATTTGTCACCTTGGAAAGATTCCATTTCGGGTTTTTTGTGAAATTTGTTTTTAAATGTGAGGTGCAGAAATTTCTTTCACACTCCTCAGTGCCTTACTCTTCACCTCGTATTCACAGGGCAACTCACAGGAGGATATATGCTGTATATTAAACAGCCAGTGTGTATGGCGAAAGGGTTTAAAGCATTTTCTTGTTATAGTTCTATTTATCTTATTTTTGTTGAAAATCGGAGCCTCTTTTAAACTGTAATAGAAGGATGAGAGCTCTGCTGATGGTTATGACACACTTTTGCTTGTCACCACACAAAAGCTGCCTTTTACCTGGCTGTCCCAGCTACATAATCACTCCTACACCTCAAATTTAATCATTATACAGAACATACAACACATACTTCCTTGTATGTTAGGTATGCTATTTACTTTAATCTCACATAAAAATCCATTATTTATCTTTTACGTTTGTCTTATTCAGTTGCTCGGTCATGTCTAACTTTTTGTGACCCCATGGACTGCAGCACACCAGGCCTCCCTGTCCTTCACCAACTCCCAGGGCTTGCTCAGACTCATGTCCATTGAGTCAGTGATGCCATCCAACCATCTCATCCTCTGTCACCCCCTTCTCCTCCTGCCTTCAATCTTTCCCAGCATCAGGGTCTTTTCCAATGAGTCGGCTCTTTGCATCAGGTGGCCAAAGTATTTGATCTTCAGCTTTAGTATCAGTCATTCTTTTACCTGTCATGTCAAATTTATTCGTGTAAGACAATTCTGGATTTTCCTGAGCTAGGGATCGAACCCGCATCTCTTGTGTCTCCTGCAGTGGCAGGTGGATTCTTTACCATTGCATCACTTTATAATTATGTATAAGGGAATGTTTAGAACATTAAGCAAGAAGAAAACAGGGTGATCAAAGCTAGTCCAAGGGCCAAATCTTAGCATGAATGTACTCCAGCCCCTCAGTCTAGCGTGGTTCACGGGATGGGAAAGGAAGTTGAAGATAAAGCTACAAATGTGTACAGGTAAAGACCATGGTACTTTTGAATGCTAGGCTGAACATTTCTGATTTTGTTAGTTAATACGTTTTTGTTGTTCTGTTGCTAAGTTGTGTCTGACTCTTTGTGACCGTATGGACTTTCCTTTCATTACTGTCTCCCAGGAGTTGGAGCTTGGTCAAATTCATGTCTATTGAGTCAGTGATGCTGTCTAACCATCCCAGTTTCTGTCACCTCCTTCTTCGGCCTCACTCTATCCCAGCATCTGGGTCTTTTCCAGTGAGTCAGCTTTTCATATCAGGTGGCCAAAGTATTGGAGTTTCAGCTTCAGCATCAGTCCTTCCAATGAATATTCGGGGTTGATTTCCTTTGGGATTGATTGGCTTGATGTCCTTGCAGTCCAAGGGACTCTTAAGGGTCTTCTCCACGACCACACTTTGAAAGCATCAATTTGTCAGTGTTCAGCCTTCTTTATGGTCCAGCTCTCATATCTGTACATGACTACTGAAAAAACCATAGCTTTGACTATATGGACTGTTGTCAGCAAAGTGATGTCTCTGCTTTTTAATACACTGCCAAGGTTTGTCACAGCTTTCCTTCCAAGGAGCAATATGTGGGTAAGTATTTTATACACTATTAAAAGTAGTTAATGCTTACAAAATTTAATTCTCTTCACTAGGGGTTCCACAAGTTAGAGAAATCTATGTGATCTAATTTTAGCAGTCAAAGGGCACAACAATTCATCTGTATTACCTATTTTACTCTTGTATAAGAGCATCTCAACTGTGAGTGCCAAAATTATAACATTCTTTCTGTTATCACATCACACAATTTAATTATTCATCTCTTTTCTGTTTCCATTTAGCAGCAATAGACATGGATTAAAAGAATAAAGAACAGAAAGGATAAAATGAAAATCTGGTCTTTGGGAATAATTTTTCTCCATATATTTCGAGAGAATAAGACTTAATTCTTCATAAGGTTGTTAAACTAACCCTGAAGACAATTTCAAAAGAATAGAAGTGGTAGACATAAAACTGGTAACCAAATCCACCCTTAAATTCTTCTTATGTTGTACTTCTCACTAAACTAGGGGCTTAACAGCAGATGCTTACTGTCTTAGCCTCCTTTTTGCCTATGAATACATGAGACTGATTCCAACCCAGAAAATGTAGAAGAAAAATTTCTAGGGGTGCTTCTGAGAAAACAAATAGGAAAGAATAGACAAATAACTATAAGAACCATGCACAAGAAAACAAAGAAACAAAAGATAGACATAGAAGAATGTAAGTGTAAGAACCATACACACATTACTTACGATGTGGTACTCAGAGTGGTAGCAGCCCGTGAGGTAAATGTCAATTAAATGCAGGACCATTGGCTCTGAGAGTGCGCAGACACTGCATCCATACCAGCAAAAGCCTGAAGAACTGCTAACATGGGAAAAGCGAATCTCAGTTATTTGAGCCACAGGAGTTAGGTGTCGTTTGCTGTTTTGTTTTTGCTGTTGCAGTTGTTGCGGTGTTTGTTACTTGGACCTAAATTGATTCTTGATCAATTTAAAATTATCACTGAATAAAAGCAGGGTGTAGCATGAAGAACAACGGTAAAGCATAAACATGCTTTTGGACCTATGTGTTATATAGGTTCCTGAGATCTTATTTTTAATTTCTGCATTAACCATCCTTATAACCAAATGAATAAAGTAGACAGTTACCCAATGAAGGTTTTGGTCCACTATGATAACACAAAACTCAAAAGCTACTAATGACATGAATAGCCATTTGTTTTTAAGGCTTATGATCCAATTTATTGAGATGAGTTTGAGATTATCACCCATTTGAGACAAGTCTGTCTATTTTTGTTGCAAAATAAAAACACACAAGTGTATTAAAATATTTTTTCAGATTAGAGATATTTCATACATTCTAAGAGCTAGAACCACTAGTATTAATGACATCTCCTAGCTACATAAAGAATTTTGGTCCGAAGGAAACAGAATGTCTAATGAAATATATCTTTTATAAGTACAAGAGGACTTTTCNGATGGCAAAATGTCTCTAGAGTTTTTCAAAAGTACATTTAACAAATGCTATTTAAAAATTTTTAAAGGTCAAAAAGCATTAAAAAAGTAAGACATTTTAGCATACACTCTCCTATTTGCTCATGTTTTATTTTAGCAATTAATTACCATACCATCCTCTTTCATTTTAAATGAACTGAAATTAATGTTTATAAGCTACATCTTCTCTATCTTTGTAATGAAATTAAAAACATTGAATGCCTCTAAATGCACCTTTAGGCATTAAAGAGAATGGAGAAAGCTCTTTGGTGTTTAGGAATTCATTACTATAACTAGGCTAAACTTCCTGAAAAATGGGGAGAAGTGTAGCTTAATGTGGATGCAACTTTTCAGGTGTAATAGAAAAAAAAATCATTTGTGACTTGCACCAAAAACCATGATAGTTACTGAAGAATAAAAAACTCAGAAGCTAAAGTAGTTTGTTCTGCAAGACTACATTTCTTATTGGTGTTTTCAGGGAAAGAAACCATCATTCAGTAGTACTACACTGATTAAACAAACTTTAAGAAGCCAGATGTGTTAAAAGGAATCCGTCGTTGCCACACAATTTTTATAAGCAATTCAAGCACTTAAAACTGTTTTCCAAAGTGAGGAGTTCAATGAGTAGAATTTTGTGTGTCTGTACTTTGAGTCTATTCCCTTTTAACCTTTCTCTGAAAAGACATGCCAGACATTATTTTCAGACAATTGTTCTGTTCAGAGAAACATCAAGAACAAATAAGCATTTACACTTGAAGTGTGAAGAACGTTTTAATGGTGTTAAGAAATAATTTTTGCTTTGCTGGCTGCGGGGCAAAAAAAAAATAAAAATAAAAATAAAACACCTAAAGAAAAACAGTCCAAAAATTTGGTGAAAAGATATTTAGATTTATCACTAATCTTTGTCTGCTGTTTCTCAGACCTTTTCTTTCACCAACTGATAATAAAATGTCATGTATCCATCATAGTCAGGCCACCAAAGAGAAAACATCTCTTCACCAAGGTGTAAGGCTCTTTATCTTTTCAAAAATGACAGATTTCCAAATAAAAGATTAAAGATCTAAAATATTAATCCCTCTAAGTTGAAAAAAAAAGTTTATAAAATGTGGATGTTTTGTCACAATGACAAATGATGGTAACGTAACCTAGAGATTAAAAGCTTATTCAGCAATAAGTTAAGTTATAAATATATCAGTTCAGTTCAGTTCAGTCGCTCAGTTGTGTCCGACTCTTTGCAACCGCATGAATCACAGCACGCAAGGCCTCCCTGTCCATCACCATCTCCCGGAGTTCACTCAGACTCACGTCCATCGTGTCTGTGATATTATCCTGTAGGAAACTTTCAGGAGATGTGGGTGTGATCCCTGGGTTAGGAAGATCCCCTGGAGAAAGGAAATGGCAACCCACGTCTGTATTCTTACCTGGGAAATCCAATGGACAGAGGGGCTTGGAGGGCTACAGCCCATAGGGTCGCACAAAGAGTTGAACATGACTGAGCAACAACAACTATGAACCTCAGTTTTCTTATTGGTAAAATCCATTTTCTTGTCATCTGTGCCCTACCAACCATCCTCCCAGATGTTCAAGACAAATCTGAAAACCACCCTTCATTCTGCATAGACCTTCTTCAAATGCTGCGGTGCCCTGTGCCTCTGAAATGTCTTTTGTCCCCTTACACACAAGCCAGCTCTATCCTCACTCTCATGAGTCAGGTCTGCATAACTCCATGAGCTTCTCAGTTTAATGTCCTCCCGACCAATCTCATCGCCTGTATTCACTCTTCTAATTCATTCTGCAAATTACCATTTGAATCATTTTCCCCCACCCCAGCCCTAACTGTGACATGTTTATGCCCCAACTTTCTCATTGCCAAAAATCCAAAATAAGTAAGAAGGTCCTTTGTTATCAGACTTCACGTTGCAGTCTCTTCCACTGCCAATCCCTTCATTCCACACCCAATGCCTACCCCACACAACATAAACTCTAGTCAAGTGACACTACTCGTCAGCTCTGTCTGTAAACATCTAGGCATCTTTGCTCATGCTTGAAACACACCCTGAGTGGGGTATATTCCTAAGTTGCTTGATAATTGCATAAAGTTATTTGTTACATCATTGTGCAGTTCCACAGGACATCAATACTTCTTAACTGCATACATATGTTTAAGCATTTTACCTGACAGTTGCTTCGTTAAGCTATATGCTTCATAAGAGCAAGGGTGTGTCTTTCCACCTTAATATTAAGATATCCACCTTAATATCTAGCACAGGACATCGATTTGAGCTTCATTTGAGACATCTCTCCTATTGCCCCAAGAAAAGGATTCCCATCTATCTTGAAACAACATTTTGCATGTCTGTCTCTGTCTTTCTGAAATATGTTTTATCTCTATTCAGTTTTCTCTTCCAGTATTTCTAGCAGGATGTCTCCTTTTCCTCTTTCGCCTCATTCATCTTGATAATAAAGTCCACCAGCAAAGTTCATTTAAATTATTTCATGTTCAAAGTGATGATAATGATGATGGTGATGACATTAATATTATGCTAATTATTCAGTTCAGTTCAGTCATTCAGTCATGTCTGACTCTTTGCAACCCCATGAACTGTAGCACACCAGACTTCCCTGTCCATCACCAACTCCTGGAGTCCACCCAAACCCATGTCCATTGAGTCGGTGATGCCATCCAACCATCTCATCCTTTATTGTCCCCTTCTCCTCCCACCTTCAATCTTTCCCAGCATCAGGGTCTTTTCCAATGAGTCAGCTCTTCATGTCACGTGGCCAAAGTATTGGAGTTTCAGCTTCAACATCAGTCCTTCCAATGAACACCCAGGATTGATCTCCTTTAGGATGGACTGGTAGGATCTCCTTGAGTTCAAAGGACTCTAAAGAGTCTTCAGCACCACAGTTCAAAAGCATCAATTCTTCTGTGCTCAGCTTTCTTTACAGTCCAGCTCTCCAGAACAGATGTTCTCCAGAACATCTATACAAGATCACTGGAAAAAGCCATAGCCTTGACTAGACGGACCTTTGTGACAAATTAATGTCTCTGCTTTTTAATATGCTGTCTATATTGGTTATTCATTATTAGCTGAATTTAGGTACTAGATGGATTTCCCAAGTGGTGCTGGTGGTAAAGAACCCACCTGCCAAGGCAGGAGACCTAAGAGATGCAGGTTCAATCCCCGGGTCAGAAAGATCCCATAGAGGAGGGCATGGCAAACCACTTCAGTGTTCTTGCCTGGAGAATCTCACGGACAGAGGAGTCTGGTGGGCTACAGTCCATAAGGTCGCACAGAGTCAGACATGATCAAAGTGACTTCACACACACACACACACAAGCAGTAGATATATAAACAAACCCCGGGGTTGCAGGGGGAGTTTTCTTTTCCATACTGAAATCTGCTGGAGCTCTCTACCCCACCTCCCATCACTGCCCTGCCCCCAGAGCCCTTTCCACTTATTCTGAGCCAGGAATCTGATCCTCCTGCCTGAGAGAAAAAGGTTCAGAAACAATCTCCGTCTTTGTGCCAGTACCATACTGTCACTGATGACTGTGGCTTTGTAGTAGAACCTGAAGTCAGGCAGGTTGATTTCCCTAGTTCCATTCATCTTTCTCAAGATTGCTTTGGTTATTTGAGGTTTTTTGTATTTCCATACAAATTGTGAAATTATTTGTTCTAGCTCTGTGAAAAATACCGCTGGTAGCTTGATAGGGATTGCATTGAATCTATAGATTGCTTTGGGTAGTATACTCATTTTCACCATGTTGATTCTTCTGATCCATGAACATGGTATATTTCTCCAAATATAGATGAATGGAACAAAATAGAAAACCCAGAGATAAATCCACACACCTATGGACACCTTATCTTTGACAAAGGAGGCAAGAATATACAATGGATTAAAGACAATCTCTTTAACAAGTGGTGCTGGGAAAACTGGTCAACCACTTGTAAAAGAATGAAACTAGATCACTTTCTAACACCATATACAAAAATAAACTCAAAATGGATTAAAGACCTAAACATAAGACCAGAAACTATAAAACTCCTAGAGGATAACATAGGCAAAACACTCTCCGACATAAATCACAGCAGGATGCTCTATGATCCACCTCCCAGAGTACTGGAAATAAAAGCAAAAATAAACAAATAGGATCTAATTAACATTAAAAGCTTCTGCACAACAAAGGAAACTATAAGCAAGGTGAAAAGACAGCTTTTGGAATGGGAGAAAATAATAGCAAATGAAACAACTGACAAACAATTTTAATCTCAAAAATATACAAGCAACTCCTGCAGCTCAATTCCAGAAAAATAAATGACCCAATCAAAAAATGGGCCAAAGAACTAAATAGACATTTCTCCAAAGAATACATATGGATGGCTAACAAACACATGAAAAGATGCTCAACATCACTCATTATCAGAGAAATGCAAATCAAAACCACAATGAGGTACCATCTCATGCCAGTCAGAATGGCTGCAATCCAAAAGTCTACAAGCAATAAATGCTGGAGAGGGTGTGGAGAAAAGGGAACCCTCTTACCCTGTTGGTGGGAATGCAAACTAGTACAGCCACTATGGAGAACAGTGTGGAGATTCCTTAAAAAACTAGAAATAGAAGTGCCTTATGACCCAGCAATCCCACTGCTGGGCATACACACTGAGGAAACTGAAATTGAAAGAGACACGTGTACCCCAATGTTCATCGCAGCACTGTTTATAATAGTCAGGACATGGAAGCAACCTAGATGTCCATCAGCAGATGAATGGATAAGAAAGCTGTCGTACATATACACAATGGAGTATTACTCAGCCATTAAAAAGAATACACTTGAATCAGTTTCAATGAAGTGGATGAAACTGGAGCTGATTATGAAGAGTGAAGTAAGCCAGAAAGAAAAACACCAATACAGTATACTAACGCATATATATGGAATTTAGAAAGATGGTAACAATAACCCTGTATGCGAGACAGCAAAAGAGACACAGATGTATCAAACAGTCTTTTGGACTCTGGGCGAGGGAGAGGGTGGGATGATTTGGGAGAATGGCACTGAAACATGTATAATATCATATAAGAAACGAATCACCAGTCTAGGTTCTATGCAAGATACAGGATGCTTGGGGCTGGTGCACTTGGATAACCCAGAGGGATGGTATGGGGAGGGAGGTGGGACGGGGGTTCAGGATTGGGAACATGTGTACACCCATGGCGGATTCATGTTGATGTATGGGAAAACCAATACAATATTGTAAAGTAAAAATAATAATAATAAAATAAAAAGAAAAAAAATTGATCTTGACCCCTAAAAAAAAAAAAGAAAACAAACAATCTCCGTCCTCTTCCTGCTTTGCTCTTCTGTGTCTCCCCTTTGTTTGTGAGGGTAATTTTCTTTCTGTGCATGCCACATGCTAAGTCCCTTCAGTCCTGTCTGACTCCTTGCAACCCTATGGACTGTAGCCTGCCAGGTTCCTCTGTCCATGGGATTATCCAGGCAAGAATACTGGTGTGGGTGCCATTCCCTTCTCCAGGGGATCTTCCTGACCCAGGGATTGAACCCACTTCTCTTGCATCTCCTGCATTGGTAGGAGGGTTTTTCACCACTAGCGGAACCTGGGAAGCCCTTAGCATATGCTCCTTTTTACTTCATTACAAAAGGGGTTAAGGCACCTTGAAGATATCAAGAGTCAGCACTCCACGTGGGAAATACAACAACCTCAGACTGCATGAAATCCCTTCCTTGGCCTGACCCCACTCCCTCCCCCAGCATGAGTTTCTAGCCTAACTCTGGTGACTATTACTCTCAGGCATTTCTTTAAGCTTTTACAATTGTGTTTGTACTTGTAATTATACATAAACACTATCAAATAACAGGTCTTCTGCCAACCCTTCCTTGCTGAGTATTGAACCACCAGGGAATCCTTGTTGTTACTAAGATTCATTCATAGCCATGTGTAGAGCTCAAGTCAATTTCTTTCATTGTCACAGGCAATTTTAATGTATTAATATGTCATACTTTAGTCTCATTTTGATGAACCTATTTGCAGTTTCCTTTATTATTAGTTTGTAAAACGATTCTGCTAAGAAGACTCTTATATGTATCTCTTTGAGTACATTTGTAAGAGTTTGTCTAGGCTACAATATGTACATATAAATGGTATTTTAGGAGGTGCATATTCCTACAAGTGTTCTCCACCATACAAAATTTTTTTGCCAGGATTTTTGTTTGAATTGTATTGGTTACTTACTACCTTCAGGAAGATTGTCATCTTTATACTATTAAGATTATGTCCTTTTAATAAGTTCCAATAAAATGCCATATTATTCTTCATGCTGACTGTATACTTTGCTTTAATCAAGTGGGTCCCAAGACCCAGATTTTTGTTTTTAAAATTAACATCTTTATATAAAACTACTTTATAAAATTTTATTTATGAGCTATAGTGATAAACATGATTTATATTAATCATATATCTAGTAAAGTTGGTCAAGTTATTGCTTATATTAACTTTATTGTTCATGGCTTCCCTGGTGGCTCAGACAGTAAATAATTTGCCTGTAATGCAGGAGACCTGAGTTCGATCCCTGAGTTGGAAAGCTCCCTGGAGAAGGGAATGGCTTCCCACTCCAGGATTCTTGCCTGGAGAATCCCATGGACAGAGGAACCTGGTGGGCTACAGTCCACAGGGCCACAAAGAGTCAGACACAAGTGAGAAACTAGCACTTGATTAGTCAGTTAGGTTTTGTAAGTCAAATTATGTCATCTGCAAGGAGAGACATTGTTTTCTCTTTCTTGCCAAGTTTTCTATGTTTTACTATATTTTTTCTTTTGTTCCAGTTAAGATATACAGGACCATATTGAAGATAAATGATGGTGTCAGTCATCCATGTTTTGAATCCCAGTTTAAATCAGAATATTTTTCTATTTTGAACTCTGTTTTAACTTTAAATATCATATAGCTACAATTTCTGGGTAGGCACTGGCTAGCAGTTTAAGAACTATTTCCTTAATTTCTAGTTAATTTAGACTTGTTTTGATTTTTTGAAACCACAAATATATGACAGATTTTTATAGAATCTGTTGACTTGATGTTTTTCATCCTTTAATTTAAAAATGTGGTAGAATACATTAATGACTTCCTGATGTTAACCCATTCTTGAATCTGTGGCACAAATAAGTTATTCGTGAAACGTTATGTGTTTCATATACTGCCAGATTTTAATTGTTAAAATTTATTTCCACTTTTTAACTTTTATCAGTGAGTGAGTGTCTTGTAATTATTTTTTAAAAGACCTCATCTGATTTGGTTCATGAAGTACATTTCCCTCCTTTTACTAATTTATCAAAGTCTTAGCTAATAGATTACCAGGGAAAGCTTAAGTCTAATTCACTTTTATAATAAAGCTAGTTTAAAAACAACAGTCTAAATAGTTGAATAAAGAAGCTTCCACTATATATTTCTTATAGTATATGCTTATAATGTATAATATTTTGCTATTGACAAACATGTATTTTATGTATATTTTCAATAAAATGTTATTAGCAAGTAAAAAAAGCATATTTTATAAGAACAATATGTATTGTAATATATCTAATAATTTACTGTGAAAGTAATTAATCCTTCATTTTGAAGGTGACAATTTTTAAAATTTCAGGACAATAAATGTAACATCAAAGTTACCATTTTACAACATACAGTTCCAGGGTGTTCAGCATGCATTGTGGTGTAACCATCACAGCATCCACTTGTGAAAGCATTTCATCTCCATCTGAGACTCTGCACCCATGGAACACTAATCGTAGGTTATATTTTAAAAATATCTGTGTGTGTGCTCAGTTTCTCAGCCGTGTCCAACTCTTTGCAACCTCATGGACTGCAGCCCACCAGGCTCCTCTGTCCATGGGATTTCCCAGGCAAGAATACTGGACTGGGTTGCCACTTCCTTCTCCAGAAGATCTTCCCACCCCAGGAATCGAACCCACATCTCTTGCATCTCCTATATTGGCAGGCAGATTCTTTACCACTGTGCCACCTAAAAATACTTTATATTGGTTTTAAGCAAGATAAACCTGCTGGATCTGCAAAAACCATGGGGAAAAAGAGTAGAGGACATATTATTTGTAATCATTTTGTTTCACAGTGTCAGGAAGGTCACCAGAATTCAGAAGGTTTCCTCCACAAGTAACCATTTTCCTTACCTAAGATACAGAAGTCATTGTCAAATCTTGGGGGAAAGAGAGAGGGTTTCCTCAAAAGCAACAGCTCCCCAGAAAGCCTCCGATAAGATATCTAACCTGAGTTGTTAGTGGAATAGCATCTATGAATTGGAAATTTAAGTTAAAGAAAATAAAGTAATTATTTCATGTCTACTTAATGTAGGTTGTTAAGAGTCATACCCACATCATATAAATTCTAAATGTGGATTTCTTCTGATAAGATTTCTCCCAGTGTCTGGTGCAGAACTCTCTCCCTATATGGAAATTGTTACGAGAAATCATAACAGGAATCTTGGGCCAGGAAAGTGTCTATTTATCCTGCATCACTCTATGATGGCAATATTTTTCTAAAGCCAGTTCACAGCCTAGTGACTTTGGTGCCCAAAACACAACCCCTTAGTGCTGGAAACTTTATTATCATCAGTGCTCACATCAATCACACCAAGTCTCCAAAAGCATTATTCTTATCCACCTACTGATGTCTTCTCAAACTAGCTTAATCTTTTCTGGGGTACAGTCTTGCCTGTACAAATCTACTCTACTTGAAATTCCAGACAGTTCTTAAGATGGCAATTAGGGAAGGGAACCAGAAACTTTCTCTGTTTATACTGATACTGAAGTTGAAATGTAACTTCCAGTCTATCTCCAGCTTCAAGGGGAGTGATTTAGCTCAGAGATGTGGGGTGAAAGTAGGGATTTACTGCAGAATTTTAGGTCTTTTTATCTTTCCTATTATATCTTCACACCATGAGGCTTTAATATCTTTTTTGAAGTGAATTTGCAGAAACTTGGACATATCTGTATCTGTATATTAGTCCAGGGTACATTCTAAACACAGAATCATGTAGGCTATCACTCACTGGTACTGTCATTAATGCAGATGCCTTGAAGATCAGACACTTCAATGCTTGGTTGGGAAACTATTTTTATAAAGTTCCAGATAGTATAAATTTGGGGCTTTGCAATCTATGTGGTTCTCTTGCAACCACTCAGTTCTGCTGTTATAGCCCCAAAAGGGCCAGAGATGATATGTAAGTGAATGAGCAAGGCAGAGTTCCAATAAAACTTTATTAACAAAGTGAACAGAGGATCAGATTCAGCTCAAGAGCTACAGTTGGCCAACCTTTGTTTCAGTGTGAATTTTACTGTCGTGTCTTTATCCACCTGGATAGAGAAGCAAATTGGGAGCCCCATATGTCTGTTAACTTCCAAATATTCCAGCTTCCTTTCTAGGTTTGAAATTTGAGTTTGACTTTATCATTGAGCAAAATAATCTTCAAAATAATTTTGAAAGCTATCTCCACTAAGTGACTTATTTAAAAGGGAGATTTTTATGTCTAAGTGGTTAGGTTTGGGGGGATTGATTGTTTCAATCTCTATTCTTAGGCTATTTGTTTACATTTTTATTTGAGATTTGCCTCAAATACATCTGCAAGAAGAAATGTTTTGTTGTTGAAGGCTCTTGACATCCTGGCATGTTTATTACCTTGAAGATATCATAACATTGCTTATGTGAGGACGGCATCATTGCATAGTTTCAATGTGTCTGCACTGGGTGTCATCTAATACTCATTATATAACTTTTCACAACTGGTAAAATGGCAGTGGCAGTGTTTTTTTGTTTTTAACACAGACGCACACAGACACACACACACTCAACCTGGATATTAAATTCAGGTGACTTGGCCTGCAACCTTGTAAGGTTATGGTTCTTGAACAGTGTTCCCAGTGGGCCTGGCATGCTACAATAAACTCACAGGGGTGCCAAGGACTATTTAAATTTTCAGAGAAAAAGAAAACAGTGATACTGAATAACTATTTATTTGTATCTCTATAAATCTATAATCCTGACATATTCTTTTGAACCCTTTCACACCAGTCTTTATTAAATTCAGTAAAACTTTTTTTTTAATCAAAAGATGTGTTTTTGGTTATACATTCTTTTTTGTAATTCTAGAATTTTTATTATTCAGGCATTAAATTTTCTAAAGCCATACATACTATCTCTTAATTTTTTTCTCTCATCATTTCCATCTGTTGATCTTTTCAGTCTCTCAGAAGTAAGTCATTGGGTATACTTCTCAAAATATTTTAAATTATTTTTAACATAGACTAGTTGTTATTAGGTTTATTTCAACGAGCATCTTTGACTTTGGGAACTTAAGAACAGCCTTTGCCAGAACCAGACCTTCAGTTTCTTTCTAGGGCAAGACCTTCTGTATGAAGGCTGAATTCCTTGCCAAATCAGGGAATACTCCTTGGGAAGAAAGAATTGGAAATTCTGATAGCACACCATACCATCTATCCTATACTCAACTGCTAGAACTGTCTTCATAAACCACCATTAATTCCACCAATACCCTGTCCAGAAGGTAGTTTGCAACTTATGGTGAAAACAATCAAATTAACTCTTATACATGTTTCTAACTGTGATTCTTTTAAAAGCACCACCTGATTAAACTTCATTTTGTCTTTCAAATCCATTTCCAAATATATTTGGTGGCAGCTGAGTCACTAAGTTGTCTGACTCTTGCGACTCTATGGACTATAACCCATCAGCTCCTCTGTCCATGGGATTCTCCAGGCAAGAATACTGGAGTGGGTTGCCGTTTCCTTCTCCAGGAGATGTTCCTGACTCGGGGATCAAATCCGGGTCTCCTGCATTGCAGGCAGCCTCCTGCATTTCAGGCAGTCTCCTGCATTGCAGGCAGATTCTTTACCAACTAAGCGACCAAGGAAGCAAAACTAAACCATATTGTATCAATGAGAAAGGCTCTACAAACAGAAAATGTGAATACAAACCAAATAAAAAATGTATCCTTTCTCACCAGAATCTATTTTGTAGAAAATAACGTGACTTGCAACTTTGGTTTTCAACCTATAAATAATCATATCTTGTTGCTGTTTTTCAGTCACTCAGTCTAACCTTTTGTGACCCCATGGGCTGCAGCATGCCAGGCTTCCCTGTCCATCACCATCTCCCAGGGCTTGCTTAAGATCAAGTCCATTGAGTTTGTGATGCTATCCAACCGTCTCATCCTCTGTTGTCCCCTTCTCCTCCCGCCTTCAGTCTCTCCCAGAATCAGGGCCTTTTCAAATGAGTCAGCTCTTCATATCAGGTGGCCAAAATATTGGAGCTTCAGCTTCAGCATCAGTCCTTCCAATGAATATTCAGGACTGATCTCCTTTAGAATTGACTGCTTTGGTTTCCTTGCAGTGCAAAGGACTTGCAAGAGTCTTCTGCAACACCACAGTTCAAAAATATCAATTTTTCAACACTCAGACTTCTTTATGGTCCATCTCACAAATCCATACATGACTACTGGAAAAACTATAGATCCTTCTTCAGGGGGATCTTCCTGACACTGGGATCGAACCCAGGTCTTCCACATTTCAGGCTAGTTTTTACTGACTGAGCTATCAGAGAAGCCAAGGGCTAGGGTTGGACACTCTAGGATCTGCCTAATTGATAAATCTTTGTACTCTTGTAGTTGGTAAACTTTAGGAATTTTCACTAACAAAATGGTTCATCTTTGAAGAAAGTATCCCTTACAAACAATATTGAGAAAAATGGGATGTTCTAAATTCCCAGAAGAATAAACCAGCTCAGATCCTGGCCAGTTTTGTTTCAGGACAAAAGTATGTAGAAAGTATGTAGAAGTGAAATAATTTTGTTAAACTTTTCAGTCTCATATCAAACGAACTGCTGTCTTGAATGCCTTCACTGTGTAACATGGTATAGATCTACTTCAGTATTCAAGAAGCATAATTTCTCCATCTGGATTATATTGTAGGTGTGAAAGTTTGTAGTTGAAAGACATGTACTTGGCAAAAACTTAAAATTACAGGAAGCTTTCTGAGTAAGTGAAAGGTGAGAAATTACTACAGTCAGAAGATCTGAATATCTGATTTCTTCATTTTGAATTTTACAGTTTTCTTTACAGCGCTTGGAACTCAAATGAGTCTAAAATCACTATCATTTTATATTTATTTTCAAAAAAAAAATCTTCAGAAACAGTTTGCTCACTGATGTAGATGATTATTTCTTTATAAACATGCTATAAAATATACAGAAAAGCTTGTATTTTATAACCTGTAGCATATTGAAGGTCAAAACATAAAAAGAGAAGAAAAAAAAGTAAGCATAAGAAAAAGCTGTCTTTAAGTGAAATGGAAGTCCTAAAAGCTACTTTGTTTAAACTTCAAAACTTTAAAACAGAATAGCTAAGGCAACATTTTTAAAGCCAGATCTGAAATGTCCACCTGAAAACAGGCTTCTTTGAGGTCCTTGTACTCCTCCATTACCGCATACAACTACATTTTTTTTTTATCTTGCAATGAAAACTTTTCAGAACTACTCTCTTAGCAACTTCCAAATATACATTACAGGCTTCCCAGGTAGCTCGGTGGTAAAGAATCTTGTTGCCAACACAGGTGATGTGGGATCCCTGGGTTGGGAAGATCCCTTGGAGAAGGGAAAGGCTACCCACTTCAGTATTCTTGCCTGGAGAATCCCATGGACAGAGGAGCCTGGTGGGCTACAGTCCATGGGGTCACAAAGAGTCGGACACAACTGAGCAGCTGAGGATGACTGAGCACATTATCAACCATAGCCACCATACTGTGCATTACATCCCAGGACTTATTTACCTTATAATTAGAAGTTTGGTTTCCTTTATCATACCCTTAGCTGCCTCAGTGCTTTATAACAATAAAAACAAAATCTAATTTTGTCAACTCTTTTTAAAATCCCTGTGGTGGGTCCCCAATGGCCACAAGATATAAAGACAAATTTATGACAAACAACCAAAGACCTTATGTGGATGTCATTGGTAAACATGTAAATATTGTAAATAAAGCCTGACTGTGTATGACAGTAATAACTTATGTTATTTGTGCATGTAACATGAAGTGTGAAAATGATGGTAGCTCAGTCGTGTCTGACTCTCTTTGATCCCATGGACTGTAGCCCACCAAGCTCCTTTGTCCCTGGGATTCTCCAGGCAAGAATACTGGAGTGGGTTGGCATTCTCTTCTCCAGGGGACCTTCCTGACCGAGAAATCAAACCCAGGTTTCCTAGGTTGCAGAAGGATTCTTTACCATCTGAGCCTCCAGGGAAGCCCAACATATAGCACAGTACAAAGCAAATATGCCTGAAAAGAGTTTGTAATCAGAGAAAAAGCGAGGAGGTGTGTGGTGGGGAAACTGCTTCTTGAGAAGGGGTTCCTGGCTACCACATACTACAGGCATCTGCTGGGAGGGACTCCCCAGAACCAGGACGAGGAGCTCTTCTTCTTCAGGGTGGCTCCCAGCCTCCACCAGTGCCACTCACCACCATGCCACATGCTAAGAGAAGGATGTCATAGGATCACAAGCAGGCATGGATCGAGAACAAACCGACAACAGTTTACAACTGGCGCAACCATCAGCAAACCTGACCTAGTGACCACATGTACAAAACTACACCCAACGAAGTGACTCTCACTTGGAACAGTTCTGAAAATATAGTTACAGACGTTTTACAGACTTGGAAACCAAAGGAAAATATTGCTAAGGCATTCATGAGTCAAAGAGGAAATTATGATGGACATTTCAAAATATTTAGAATGGACAGGAAATGGAAATGTCACACATTGACAGTTTAGAGTGCAGTTAAAATAGTTCTTAAAAAAGAGATTAATGGCATGGTTTTGAAAAGAAGAAAGCCTCAAAATTAATGTTATAAGCTAAATGGAGAATGAAATAGAAAACAGCATAAGGTTCAACAAAGCCAAATGTTGGATCTTTAACACACAGGCCTCTGGTAAGTTATTAAAATATATATTTCAAGGAGTAAGAGAGATTAAGTTAGGGATGTCACTGGAGTAGGAAGAAGGGAAAATAAAGATTTGAAACAGAAAAGGAAGCAAAAGATGAGGAAGAGAAGGAGGAGAAGAAAAGGACATGGAGGAGGAAGGAAAATATAGAGAAAAACAACTCTAATGGCAGAAAGTGAAGAGGAATAAAAAGCTTCCTGATGAGGGTGAAACTCAACATTCAACATTCAACATTCAAAGAACTAAGACCATGACATCTGGTCCCATCATTTCATGGAAAATAGAAGAGGAAAAAGTGAAAGTAGTTTCAGATTTTATTTTCTTGGGCTCCAAAATCACTGTGGACAGTGACTGCAGCCACGAAGTTAAAAGGCCTTGCTCTTTAGAAGGAAAGCTATGACAGACCTAGACAGTGTATTAAAAAGCAGAAGCATCACTTTGCTGACAGAGGTTGGTACACCGTCAAAACTATGGTTTTCCCTTTACTCATGTATGTTTGAGAGTTGAACCATAAAAAAGGCTGAGCACCGAAGAGACGATGCTTTTGAACTGTGGTACTGGAGAATACTTGCGAGAGTCCCTTGAACTGCAAAGAGATCAAACTAGTCAATCCTAAAGGAAATCAACCCTGAATATTTATTGGAAGGATTGATGTTGAAGCTGAGCTCCAATACTGTGTTCACCTGGTGCAAAGAGACCACTCATTGGGAAAGACTCTGATCCTGGGAAAGACTGAAGGCAAACGAAAAGAGGGCGGCAGAGGATGAGATGTTTAGACAGCATCACTGATTCAGTGGACGTGAATTTGAACAAACTCTGACAGATAGTGAAGGACAGGGCAGCCTGGCTTGCTGCACTCCATGAGTTCACAAAGAGTTGGACATGACTTACCCACTGAACAACAACAACAAATAATAAAAATTTGAAACCCAAGTGGATTCAATATATAAATATGAAAGGCATACTTATGAAGTTGGAATAGGGAATGGTTTTTTTCATGCCATCTGCAGAACATATTAAGACTAACTTTTAATAAAAGGGATCATAAAATGATCTAAAAGATATTTAGGAAAATTTCCAACTCAAGCAACAACTACAAAAGCAAACAAACAAAAAACCTCCAACAAATAAGTAACAATAATTTAAAAATAAATCTGCCAGGGGGACAACTTCTGAAATTTCAAAATGTAGAGCTCTTTGAAAAGGTTTCCCTAATGAAACATCATAACCGGTTACAATTATTTTAAAAAATTAATTAACATTTCTGAAAATTGTCTTAAGGCCATAAAGCAAAATTTAAAATAATTAATCCAGAAAAATCTATTAAAACTTGATAAGAACCATGAGGGTCTGGGGCACTCAAGCCAGGATCAGCTTCTCATCATGACCCCAAGCTGAACATGATGACTAATTTCCATTCTAATCAGTTCGGACCAAAAATATATGGCTTCCTCTTATTCCAGCTTCCAGCTGAACGTTGCAGTGTGTCCCCAGGAGAGGTAGAGTCTCAGCATTTCTCATTCCCCTAAATGCCATGTGGTAAAATTATATTCCCAGAGGAGTGTGGCAGGCAATTTAGGAATTCCCTCCCTCCATCCACCCTGACCCAAGGGAGGCGGGCCAAAAACACTGCAGTCTGAGCCCCCGCCTTTCCGCTCCTTTGCAGGGCTGGGGCTCCACCTCACAAGAGGAGAGGGGCTACCCACCCCATCCCTAAGAAGAAATCAAATCAAATAAATCAAATAAACCTAAGCCTTTCTCTCATAGCATATAGAAAATAACTTGAAATAGATCGGAAATTTAAACGTAATTGCTACTGCTGATTGTTTGAAACAAACGGAAGAAAATCACTGTGACCTTGAGGAAGATGAAGATTTAATATGCACCTATTACTGCTTTTTCAAATTAATGTTGATAGTCTACTATATAATAATTCTAGCCACATGCGATATGTCCTGATTCTTGGAGATCAATCAGTTGACAATGTGCCTCTGTGTGGATGTGTGTGTGTAAGAGACAGAGAGGGAAAAAAGTAGCAAAAGTTTATCATGATGTGATGTTTAAGAATTAAATGTTTGTTTTACTACTCATTCTGTATTCTTGTCAGCTTGAATTTTTTCCAAATTAAAAATACTTAAAATAAATAGATAAACTATGTAAGGTAAAAAGACTATAAAATGTTATCAGAATGTTATCACTATATTTACCAGTATAAATCAAGACATGAACTATTTTAAGTAACGAGAAATAATATTAACATAGTTCCATTTTTATGATGTTAATTTATAGTTGTACTAGTCAGTATACTTCATTAACGTATGCTTGTACTGGTTGCAAAATATCTCTTGAAAATTCCCTTCAGTATTTATGAAGATTTAGCCTATTTACATAAGATTTTTAAACACAAAATGGAAGAGTTTTGAGGATATTTTAAGATATCTTTGTTGTTTGTTAATCTAAGGTAACTAGAAAAATGTCTGAAGAGCCATATGACAATTTATTAGTAGTATTTGAGGAAAATTACCTTAATGAGAAATACTGATATTATAGTTTGTTGGATTTTTGTGAAGATGTATTATTATTAAAGA
>SJYQ01000303.1:598193-660546 GCA_006410935.1 Redunca redunca
CAGCTTTCTATAAACCTGAACATAACCTAGGTCAGTTCTGTGGCTATTTCTATTTTGTGCCTCTAAGTTCCGTTCCTAAAATTTCTTTTCAACAATAAGCCTAAAGTCATCGTTTTCTCTTTGAATCTGTTACCTTTTCCAGCCAGGCTCCAGCAAGAGTGCCCAGTGCCGTTCGAGCCAACCAAATGGGCCCCCGTTCAGCTCAGAAGCAAAGGGAAATTTCCTTCTCGGGTCAGAGAATGGAGAGGTGTCAGCTCTCGCCCTAGAGCACAGCCGTCTGGCAGCCGTGATCGGGGCTGCTTTACAGAGATGAAGGCAGCCCGAGGCAGGTAGAGATCTCCAGCAGGCCCGGGCCTCACAGCTCGGCCCGGCTCTGCACACGGCCCACTGCCGCCATCTTGGACTGAGTGTCGGGTGCAGCTTCTGCACACAGCCCGCCAAGCGAGGGTGCTTGGGAAGTCCTTTTGCACCAGGAACTCTGGTCTGAAGTGCCCAGTGCAAGACCTCTGCATAAGACTGCCCATGAGCTACGAAACTAGACCAAGCACAAAGGAAGTGAAAAAGGTTAGACTTCCTTACCCAGATGCTATTTTTATTTCCTGTGAAAAATTAATGAGTTTTGTTGGTGATAAACCCTTAATTATTAGAGTCTCAGACTGTTTTAACTTTTACAAATACTCTTTCCCCAAAGGAAGTTTTGTTGTACATTTGAAAGTGTTTTAATTTCTTTCAACACTCATATACGCTCTAAACGGTTCAAATAAGGACATTTTAAATTATCGGTGACACTGAATATGTCAGGACTTAAGAAATGTACAAAATTAGCTTTTACTAGAAGAATTCCATGTGCATATATACTTGTTTCTTTGTAAATATATCTGATTTTTAAACCCTGCACTTCATTGACTTGTGTGTGTATGTAATGTTCCTTGACCATCTGGTATGTGCTTTACACGATGCTATATTCTTGTATAAGTCACAATAGCTGTAAGAACTTGACCTTGAGAATTTCACCCAATCTGCTAAGGAATTCAGAAATAAATATATAAATATAATGGAATAGACCAAAAAAAAAAGAGAGAAAGAGATTTGACTCATTGCAGTGAATTTGTAGATGGCTTTAATATAGCAGTATCCTTTGATTTAGATTTTTTAAGACTGAACTTGAGTTTGACTTGTAAAGAAGATGCTAGAGAAAGTCCTAGTAGAGAAAAAACACGTGTAAGCAGGCAGAAATACAAAGGCCTTGGCCCATTATATGAACAGCAAGAAATATGAATTGTCTGGCTTGCAAGAAGATAGTTGGTCAAACATTGTGATGGGAAGTCATGCAGTTTTATGTCAGATGTAACGCTAAAGAGTTCACGCTGGATTATATAGGAAATGTGGTAAAACTGAACAGATTTGATGTCAAGAAGAGAAATTTCCAGGTTTTTGTTCTGGGAAAATCAGTCTGACTATGAGAGCAAGATGGTTTGGATGGAAGGAAAGAAACTAAAAGCAAATGACACAGATAATTATTGGAATCTGCTCTTGCTGATTTAAGATCTTCAATATCCATTCATATTAGATATCTTTTCAATTCATGCCAAACTGTAAACATCTGAATTTATGTTTTAGAGAATTTTTTTTTTTTTTCACAAAGAGCACTGAATCAGATATTGACCCAACAGATATATTAAATCAACTAACGTGGAAGGTTAGAAACAGTAGTTAGCCATTCAAAGTTATGTGTCATAACTCACCTGTGATTCAGTTGCCTGTTCTAAGTGTCAGCAAATGAAAGAGGGCAAAATTTTCTCCAGTCTTCCACCTTCTGATAGTACTGTTAGGATACAAGAGAAGCACCAAAATGGTTTGTCTGTTGTCTTTGTACTGTCTGGAGGTGGTGGGAAGCTGTTTATAGCTGAAATTTTCTTTGGTGAGCAGCTTGATATTAAATAGAAGATTATTGTTCTGAGAGTAAGCCAGTCTGTTATGGAGGTTTATTTTGAAAAGAAGCATAAAACATATGTGCTTAAGTTCTTTTGTAGGTAATTCTGTAGATAGCTGGACAGATTTATGCATGCAGATGTATATTTTGAGATAGTTTTAAATGTGTGTCTATGACTAGTCTGCTGCTGCTGCTGCTAAGTCGCTTCAGTCGTGTCCGACTCTGTGCGACCCCTAGACGGCAGCCCACCAGGCTCCCCCATCCCTGGGATTCCCCAGGCAAGAATACTGGAGTGGGTTGCCATTTCCTTCTCCAATGCGTGAAAGTGAAGTCGCTCAGTCGTGTCCGACCCTCAGTGACCCCATGGACTGCAGCCCACCAGGCTCCTCCGCCCATGGGAGTTTCTGAGCAAGAGTACTGGAGTGGGGTGCCATTGCCATGACTAGTCTGCACAGAAGCGATTGACACTCTTGTGTGGGGCCAAGAGAGATATGCAGAATCAAGAAACAAAAATAGTGAGGGTGAAACCACACATACACAAAGACACATCGAGAAAGTAGTCTATTGTAAAGTCAGTTAAAAGAATTGAGAAACTAGTCAGAGATGAAAGTAGAAGAAAAAGCAAAATGCCTTAAAATGATGAAAAGAAATTATTTTAGTAAATGTCTATTGACCTGAGTCATATTGAAAATCAAAGATTCAGCATTACTCTTCTGAGGCAAACGTTGATGTTTCTGTTGTTAAAAAGTAGGCTTCTATATTCCTTGCTCTCATAATGAACACATATTCATTTAATGAGATTTAGATGCAAAATTCTTGAATGGTAATAAATTGAAGGCTACATGCATCTATAATACTTTTAATTAATGAAATAACATTTTAACCAACTGGTAGCTAACAGCTTGTTTAGGATGAAAAGGTGTGTGACTGCAAATGAGTTTGTTAACTTCACCAGTAATCAAATCTGAAAGATTGTTATGGTAATAATTTTTTGTAAATCAAAAAATAAATGGAATAAGCAGGATAACTGGAACCAAGATGAGAATCTCTGTGGCATTTGATTAACTGCCAGGAAATGACTGATTTTCCAGTAATCAAAATGAAAAAGGCAATCAGATGGATTTATAATATATACCACCTCAGGTTCTGTGATATGTGTTATTCATAATTTAGCCTTCTTGTGGATAATTGCATTGTGAATACTCAGCATATATTAACAGTTTGCTACCACTGCTAAGTCTCTTCAGTCGTGTCCGACTCTGTGCGACCCCATAGACAGCAGCCCACCAGGCTCCCCCGTCCCTGGAATTCTCCAGGCAAGAACACTGGAGTGGGTTGCCATTTCCTTGTCTTATTAACAGTTTATAAGTAAGAATTTACAAACATGCTACAGGTTCAAAGGGTCTCAAAACAGCTCAAGGGACTTGCATAAAACTTGGTGATCCTTTAAAATAGCACACCTGTTATAATCAGAAGCTGTCAAAAGCAGTGATTAAAACAGAAAGTCTTCAGGCCTGTTTATGTTTGGGTTTAAAGGACATCATCATTAGAGGAAGTTAGGGAGGGAGTTCTTGAACTCTTCTGAGTTCTTCCTCCAGACAGAAATAAAGAGAAATAAGTAAATGCATGCTTAGAACAAGGAAAAATCCTGAACAAAGCAGTCCCCAACCCTACAGAAAGTAAAAGTGACTTTGGAGAATGACTATTGGTAGCAACAATGAGCAGACACAAGAGGGCCACTTCAGGCAGTTATCTTTTGATAATGGTGTGATATCCCCAAACTCATGATTTAGAACCTAAACATAGTCCATATCCTGGGTTGGGAAGACCCCCTGGAGGAGGAAATGGAAACCCACTCCTGTCTTCTTCTTCTTTTTTTTTTTTTAATTTTTATTTTAACTTTAGTTTACTTTACAATACTGTGTTGGTTTTGCCATACATTGACATGAATCCACCACGAGTGTACATGCGCTCCCAAACATGAATCCCCTCCCACCTCCCACCCCATAACATCTCTCTGGGTCCTCCCCATGCACCAGCCCCAAGCATCCTGCATCGGGCATAGACTGGCGTTTCATTTCTTACGTGATAGTATACATGTTTCAATGCCATTCTCGTATCCCATCCCACCCTCTCCCTCTCCCCCAGAGTCCAAAAGTCCACTCTACACATCTGCCACTCCTGTCTTCTTGCCTAGGAAATCCAATGGACAGAGGAGCCTGGCAGGCTACAGTCGGTGGGGTTGCAGAGAGTAGGACATGACTGAATACTAATGCAAGCATGCATGGAAGGTCTGTTGACAACAGTCACTACCGTCCACTTAAACTCTTTTAATGAGAAAAGTACCCTGTTCACATTAAAAGTCCAAGTTCCCATAATTTGTGATATCTTCCACATGCACACCTTGAATGTGGACATATAATTTAGTTATTTCTTAAGAGACTGTGTTTTCCCCTTGTGTTTTAGTTAACTACACAAAATAGAATGTTTTGGTATTTTAATGCCATTAGAGTTATTTCTATTTAAAACATCAGTAGAGCCATGACATTTAAAAATATACATTTTATTACACACACCTATATTTTGCTAGTTGTGACGCCAAAGATGGGAGAAATACAGTTTATATTTAGTTCAGGCTATTGTCCTTAGAGACAACCATCCAGTTCGCTGCCTGAACAAAATGATTTCCAGAATTACTGGCAAATAATTCATTTGTAATTCATCATAGATAATTTTCCAGCTTTCTTGTCAGTATAGTTCCTTATCTTCCTCATCAAGGGTAATAATTAGAAATAACTAATCCTGAAAAAGCTCACCCACACATAGCTTTTTTTCCCCTCCGTCTCAATGGTTAGATTGCCAGGTGACCACTGGCTTCGGCATAGTCTTTGGGACATTAACACTGAGGTTTTCTCATATTGGCATGTGAGTAAGCAGAATACGCTCTGTGACCCACAACTCGAGAGTATGCTTTGGAACCCACATAAGTGTCTCTCAGAAGGTCTTAGGGAGACAAGCTATACCAGCAGGATTACCAGTACAAAGGGCTTAATAAACTTCTCTTTATGCTGTGGAGCCAGCTAGTCATCCCTTTTCTGTTGGAGATGGACCTTCTGTAAGATGAGGCTGTTCCCACAGGAAGTCTTCAAAAGTTAGAATGGAACCAAAACATCATCTGTGCACAAAAGAGTGCCTAGATCAATATTTGTATTGGTATTTTTCACGTTTCTTAGAAGATGAATGTTGTTGTTCAGTCACTAAGTCATGTCCGATTCTTTGCAACCCCATGGACCGCAGCACGCCAGGCTTCTCTGTCCATCACCATCTCCCAGAGCATGTTCAAATTCATGTCCACTGAGTCGGTGATGCCATCCAACCATCTCATCCTCTGCCACTCCCTTCTCCTCCTGCCCTCAATCTTTCCCAGCATCAGGGTCTTTTCCAATGAGTCAGCTCTTCATATCAAGCGGCCACTGTATTGGAGCTTCAGCTTCAGCATCAGTCCTTCCAATGAATAGTCAGGATTGATTGCCTTTAGGATGGACTGGTTGGATCTCCTTGCAGTCCGAGGGACTCCCAGAAGTCTTCTCCAACATCACAGTTCAAAAGCATAAATTCTTAGGAGCTCAGCCTTCTTTATGGTCCAACTCTCACATCCATACGTGACTATTGGAAAAACCATAGCTTTGACTATATGGATGTTTATAGTCCTTTGTTTGGCAAAGTGATGTCTCTGCTTGTTAATATGCTGTCTAGGTTTGTCATAGCTTTTGTCTCTTTCTAATATGTGTGTATATATTTGTGTGTGTATATGTGTACAAATGTACATGTGTATATACTTGGTACATGCATATATGATTTTATACATGCTTATAAACACACACACATTCCAAACAAACCCTAACCACCTTATCTAATATTTTGTATTTTAGTAGTAAAAACCCTAAACACCTAATATCCCATATTTGTTTTTTCAATATGCTAGCCTATATTTCTAATCTATTTATGGCAATAGTTTATCTATTTGGCCATCAGAATAACTTCCATAAACTTGAGCATTTGACTGTACTATCACACACATTGTATTTGTGTTTAAACACTGTCCCCCAAACCCTTTTTTCTTAATACCTCATTTTTAAAGATATTCTATAATTATCTTCTTCATGCCCAAAACACCCATGACTAAAGTTTCCAGGTGAGCATAAATTTTTGAAGGAATTTTTAAATCTTAAATAAGGAGTATCTTTTAACTTCAATATGAAATTTAGAGTTTTAACTTTCCATATAAAACAACTATGATCACATCTTTGAAAATAGCATGCAATCCTAGGTCACCCTCCATCACTTTTGTGGCTTAAGTGAACTACGACCATAAACCTCCAAAGACATGGGAAAATGTTGGAAACAGTTCAACATATAGTGATAAAATCAGAGTTTTAGGGCTGGAAAAGATGTTTGGCTGCAATACAATCCTCTAACTTCACAGAGGAGAAATAGATGAAAGATGGGAAAAGATAATGTTTTTAAGGAAGAATTATTTCAGATGGGAATACTAGACCACCTGACCTGCCTCTTGAGAAACCTATATGCAGGTCAGGAAGCAACAGTTAGAACTGGACATGGAACAACAGACTGGTTCCAAATAGGAAAAGGAGTATGTCAAGGCTGTATATTGTCACCCTGCTCATTTAACTTCTATGCAGAGTACATCATGAGAAACGCTGGGCTGGAAGAAGCACAAGCTGGAATCAAGATTTCCGGAAGAAATATCAATAACCTCAGATATGCAGATGACACCATCCTTATGGCAGAAAGTGAAGAGGAACTAAAAAGCCTCTTGATGAAAGTGAAAGTGGACAGCGAAAAAGTTGGCTTAAAGCTCAACATTCAGAAAACAAAGATCATGGCATCTGGTCCCATCACTTCATGGGAAATAGATGGGGAAACAGTGGAAACAGTGTCAGACTTTATCTTTTTGGGCTCCAGAATCACTGCAGATGGTGACCGCAGCCATGAAATTAAAAGACGCTTACTCCTTGGAAGAAAAGTTATGACCAACCTAGATAGCATATTGAAAAGCAGAGACATTATTTTGCCAACAAAGGTCCATCTAGTCAAGACTATGGTTTTTCCAGTGGTCATGTATGGATGTGAGAATTGGACTGTGAAGAAAGCTGAACACTGAAGAATTGATGCTTTTGAACTGTGGTGTTGGACAAGACTCTTGAGAGTCCCTTGGACTGCAAGGAGATCCAACCAGTCCATTCTAAAGGAGATCAGTCCTGGGATTTCTTTGGAGGGAATGATGCTAAAGCTGAAACTCCAGTACTTTGGCCACCTCACACGAAGAGTTGACTCATTGGAAAAGACTCTGATGCTGGGAGGGCTTGAGGGCAGGAGGAGAAGGGGATGACCGAGGATGAGATGGCTGGATGGCATCACTGACTCGATGGACACGAGTCTGAGTGAACTCTGGGATTTGGTGATGGACAGGGAGGCCTGGCGTGCTGCGATTCATGGGGTCTCAAAGAGTTGGACCCGACTGAGCGACTGAACTTAACTGAACTGAACTGATTTCAGTTGAAAAAGAAGGAAAGAAAGAATTCTTTGCAGTGACAAATATATAAATAAAAATAGAACATAGACAGGCCTTTGCCACACACCACACACACATGAACACACATACAATCACACCAAAGGGCTGCGTGTACACCTTCCTGTCCAATCAAAGCAAATAGTGAAAATATACTGCTGTATCCACTGAGCCACATGCAAACAGGTAAGTAAATACCCAGCAATATAGTCGATCTATCTGCAGAAATTTTTAATGATGAAATCTTTATATTTTGGTGGCAAAAGATTATTAGCTAATATTTATTTTTGGATTTTAAAGCACTTTTTTATGTCTCTTATTAAATTGACACAATAATTCTGTGAGATAGGTATTAATGTCCATGTTTGCAATATGTGGAAAATAAATATCACAGAAAACTCACTTTAACAAAAAAGTCTCACAGTTAGGAGAAACCTTTATTGATGGGAAGGCAAATGTAATAGCTTAAAAGGTGTGCATAGCAATAACCCCCTTTAAGATAAGTTGGATAGTAGAAGGATTTTCTTACAAATTAATCATTAAAAGTTTAGGGTTTCAAAGAGTAAGCTTCAGTTGTTTGGGGAATACACTGAAGCATGCACAGATGATCCGCAGTAAATTAGTGCTGTCTGATGGAGGGAACAAGAGTTTGGGCACAAGCAGGCCTGTAATCAAATCCAGGCTTAACATTTTATTCTTGGGTCTCATTGCCTGTATTTATTTACCATCACTGAACTCCAGTTTTTCCATCCATAAATAGTGGGAAAATGCCTATTTCAAAGGGCTAGTGTGAGGCTCAAATGAGATTATGTGTGTAAAATGCTTTCTGCTGGCTCTTCCACGATTGCCATTCTGCTGCTTTGTGTAATTACAAGCAAATCTTCTCTTCCAGACAGACAGGGCTAAGATTTAATTTAGAGTTAGTATTAGTAACAGATTTAGCATTACAGTCAAGTGTTAGGAATTCTTTATTTTCTCTTCATAATTAGGATGTGCAAATACCATATGTCCTTTAGGAGTGACGTATAAAACTTACATGCCTCAAACAGTGACCATGAAGTTGTTCAGAGACCATTGTTTTAAATATTGCCAACTTTGCTACTTTGCAGATATTGCCTAGTGCCAAAAACTCTAGTGTCGTGGCTTTTCCCCAGGACTCGGTCACTAAACGGTCAGCTACAAAATACTGCTTCTGGACTGTTGTTGTAGGAGGAACCATACGTGTTGGATGAGGGTTTCTTATAAATCATACATAGATGAGTGAGTGGTGACCACCCACATCCAGAAAACATTCTGGCTCTAGGGTTTCTGTGCTGCTGTTATTATACAAGGAACCATGTTCTAGAAATAAAAGATTAATAAGAATTTTATTAGGGTATGTATATACCTTAAAATCTAGGCTTCCCTGATGACTCAGATGGTAAAGAATCTGCCTGCAATGCAGGAGATATGGATTCAACCCCTGGATTGGGAAGATCCCCTGAAGAAGGGAATGGCTACCCACTCCAGTATTCTTGCCTGGAGAATTCCATGGATGGAGGAGCCTGGAGGGCTACAGTCCATGGGGTTGCAAAGAGTTGGACATGACTGAGCAACTAACACACACATAGCCTAGATTTAGATTATTTAAATTTTACTTCTATTATTTTAAAACTATATATTTTCAAGTACCTTATGGTCATGCCATAGAGGACAGAAAATAATACTTATTGAGCATCTACTATGAGTCATTGAGAGAAAAAAGTGTTCAGTAAATGGTCAGAATAACTAGGTAGACATTTGGGGAAAAAAATCAAGTTGGATCCACACACTTCACTATACACCACGATAAATATCCAGTGATCAGATATTTATTTGAAATAAGTAAGCCATGGACTAATAGAGGAAAAACATGGCTGTGTGTGTGTGTTCAGTTGTTCAGTTGCTTCAACTCTTTGCGACCTCATGGCCTCTAGCCCACGAGTCTCCTCTGTCCATGAAGTTTCCTAGGCAAGAATACTGGACTGTGTTGCCACACCCTCCTTGAGGTGATTTTCCCAAACCAAAGACTGAACCTGCCTCCCCTGAATTGCAGGTGGATTATCTACCCATGAACCACTGAGGAAGCACCCATAATGTTGAAATATGAAATTTTTTTTAAGACTCGAAACCCAAAAATCCTAAGTGAAGAGTCTGATCAATTTAACTACCTAAAAATCAAAACTATCTTAATGTAGAAGGTTCATCAAAAACAAAGTCAAGAGGTGGCAGGAGGAAGCAGGGTCAAACTTACCACAAGGATCAAGCCTAGATATTTTATTTAATAAGAAACCAACCCAAGAAAGAATATGAATAGAGTTCACACAAAAAAAGAAAATACAAATGATTAAGCATGTGAAAAGATGTTTAGCTTCACATACAATATGTGAATTACTTGCTGAAGTTTTACTGAAATAAGATTTTTCTCCAAGCATTTAAGGAAATATTTATATTCTGATGACTTACTCATAAGTGATGAAGCTATAGATACTCCCCTACATTGCTAGAATAAATTAGCACCATCCTTCCAGAGAACAATTTCACAGTGTCATTACTATCAACTTGGACCTAGAACCCAGCGATTATGTTCTGGAAAATTACCTACACAGATGTGAAATGCAAAGTTTTTTGCTTTGCATTTGCTCCTTTTATGAGCATAGGATTGGAAATTATTCAAAGGCTCATCAGCGTGAAACAACCCAAACGATTAACTCCTAATAATAGAATCTGATACATATTAAATTTGAAAAGAGGAAATATTTCCAAGATATTTCAAGTAAAGAGCAAGGTAGAGAGTAGTGTGTATGGTGTGTGAAGCACACACAGAAAATAATGCACACCGAAAAAAAGAATGAAAGTGAAAGTGAAGTCACTCAGTCGTGTCTGACTCTTTGCGACCTCATGGACTGTAGCATACTACACTCCTCCGTCCATGGGATTTTCCAGGCAAGAGTACTGGAGTGGGCTGCCATTTCCTTCTCAAGAGGATCTTCCTGACCCAGGGATAGAACCCAGTTCTCCCGCACTGTAGGCAGACGCTTTACCGTCGGAGCCACCAGGGAAGTCCTAACATATACACACTGCATATTCCCTGGTAGCTCAGATGGTAAACCGTCTGTCTACAATGCGGGAGACCTGCGTTCGATCCCTGGGTCGGGAAGATCCCCTGGAGAAGGAAATGGCAATCCACTCATAATACTTTCCTCTGATTATGAAAGTGAAAGAGGAGAGTGGAAAAGCTGGCTTAAAATTCAACATTCAATAAACAAAGATCATGGCATCGGGTCCCACCACTTCATGATAGATAGATGGGGAAACAATGGAAACAGTGATAGACTTTATTTTCTTGGGTTCCAAAATCACAGCACATGGTGACTGCAGCCATGAAATTAAAAGATGCTTGCTCCTTGGAAGAAAAGCTATAATCAACTTAGACAGCATATTAAAAAGCAGATGCATTACTTTGTCAACAAAGATCCATCTAGTCAAAGCAATGGTTTTTCCAGTAGTCATGTATGAATGTGAGAGTTGAACCATAAAGAAAGCTGAGCACTAAAGAATTGATGATTTTGAACTGTGGTGTTGGAGAAGACTCTTGAGAGTCCCTTGGACTGCAAGGAGATCCAACATCAATCCTAAGCAAGCTCCAGGAGTTGGTAATGGACAGGGAAGCCTGATGTGCCGCAGTCCATGGGGTCGCAAAGAGTCAGATACGACTGAGCAACTGAACTGAGCTGAACCTGTGATTATGGCTATGTGGTGAGGGGACAGCTGTGCAGTGGAGGATGCGAGTGAAAGAGACTTTTCCTTCTATACATTTTATAATTTTTGATTTTGCATTCAAAGTCTTTGATTATCTATTCAATTTCTTTACTCATAAGAAGAATATCAGAGCAAGAAAAGGTTAAAATATATATATGTTCATTTACTCCAAAGATGTTTATTCAACAACTGCAGTGTGGCAAGAACTGCAGCAGGCACTGGAGAAAAAAGGATGACAATTCTGGTACTTCGGGAGCATACAGTCAAGTGAAAGAGGCTGACAAGCAATCATGACCTAGATTTAAACTTGAGTGATTGAGGAAAGGAGCCTGCACTAGCAGAAACAAAAGTCAAAAGGGAAAACCACTTTCCAAAATAATGTAGTTGATGGGAGATGCTCTGCAATTTGATGAAGCGAAGGATTTATGCAAATTGAAAGTTCCATTGGGGAGTAGATGAAAGATTGGCAATTAGACTAGATTCTAAACCCAGATTCTGAGTATTCTTTTGAGGTGGAAAGTCCAAGAGAGGAAGTAAAAAGGAGAAGGGAGCGCAGAAAAAGTCCTGGACAAGGTCCACATTTATTGAGTTTCGGACATCTCCTTTTATCAGAGGTCTCCATTTAAAATTCTGTTTTTTTAAAAGTAGTCTCGATAAAGGTAAGATCAAAGTCTTTTGCAAATGTACTGATAGCTTCAAAAGGGCTTAAAACACTGTGACAGTCTGGCAAAATTTCTAGGTTTTTACGATAAGAATAATGAAGAAGAAAGCTCCTTAGACCAGTACAGCCCACAACCTGATATTCCTGAAGTTGTCTATCTGACATGTCTGACATCTGGTGAGATATCTAGGGTCACGGTATGATTTATGAGGCAGGAAATTTGAAGGTTCTTTGGATACAATAGTACTCAGGTTAAAAAAAAGATACTTTGATTCAAATCCATTTTCTTTTATTTTTGATCATTCAGAGAAATCATTTCAGGTTGCATATTAATTCTTCCTAGAGCCAGCTGGTAGAACATGAGGCTAATGAGACCAAAGGCAGTGGTTCAGTCCCTTTTCTGAAGACAGGCCTCACCCAGGGAAAGCTTTTTTGTATGCACCTCTAATCAAGTCCAGCTGTCTTCCCAGTTTGGCATTGGGTACAAAGGGGCCCAGGTAACAGACGGTGAATCTCTGATGAGGAAGCCTCATCCACAAAAATTAGTAAAAGTTTCTAACCTAGTCTTATATCTCCCAACATGACAGACTATGGGCTTCACTCACCTCCATTTGTCCTTGAGTTTTTTTTTTTACATGTAAGATAAGATTATTCAAATAAGTGTATCACAAATGATTCACTTAACTAGGATAAAGAGAAAATCCAAGGTGATGTCTGTAAGCACAATTTGAATTCTTCCCATGTCTCCTAGGCTGTTATTGTCAACCAGACCCTTCATACTGCTCCTGTTTTAAATCTGAACACAATTTTGCCATGCAGGGAAAGAAGCCTAGAAACAAAAACTGCATTTTCAGACTCCATCACAAGTTCTGCCAAGCATAGAGTTTACAAGTGTAACAATGGCAGCTGTTCCCACTGGTATGAACAGCTGGGAAAAACAGCACTGAAGTCATTATCTCTCAGATTATGATCTGTTGGAACAATGCCCAAAATCTCAACGCTGACACTGAATGACAGCATTTAGCCTCTGACCACCCCGTTAAAATTTGTGTTTCATTTCGCCAAAAGAAATTAACAGTATCACATATTCAAAAATAAACAAAGTATCTCAGAATTATTTTAATAATTGGGGTGTAAACCTGCTTTCTTTCTGCTGATATTCAAGATCAAAATAAACATTAGTCACTCTGTTCTCCTGAAAAAAATAAAATCGAAAACAGATATACTTCTTAGGTGAGAAGCAGTTGATATTCTGTTCAAGTTATCCATGAAATATAGCCCAGTTGTGAAAAGTTTTTCACTTCTATTGTGAAAAATAGTTATCTCCAATGTCCAGATGACTAAGGATGGAGAAACATCTTGTCAAGTATCTTATGCTCTGTGGACATAAATTAGGATTAGATATTAATAAAGTCAGTTAGAAGGGAAACCTTAAGGAACACAGAAAAGAGAACAATAAATTGGATAAAGGAAAGATGTAACTCAAAGAGAGGCAAGAAGAAAAGAGTCATAAATTCAATTACAGTAATTGAATATATATTGCCATCATGATCTAGGCTGCCAAAATTCAATGAATAAAAGTTTACTTTTTTCTTGCTCTTATGAACTTCACAGAACAAAAAATAATCAACCCAGACATCAGGTAGCTACAGAGTTTATTTTAATGCCTGAGCAACTGGTATGAAACACTCTAAGTTCTGCAAGAACCTGATATTGAGAGAAATGAAGTCTATCTGGAAAACAGAGTCAGGAGGAAAAAAAATGCCATTTGTAATCCCTATGTACCCCTTATGCCTTTAGAATTTGATGTGTAACAAAAGCACTGTCAACCAAATCTCAAGATGACCGAAGAGATTACAATAATATAGATGACATCATGACAAGGAAAAAGCAAGCGTGAGTTTTAGAATCAGGCAGAACCCAAAGTTAGCCAGTAAATCTTAATTCCTAAGGTTCATCCAGTGCTTCCTGGTGCTCAGTAATCTTCAGCATGCTCTCTGTGGATTATTTCCTCATCAACTTCTCCTAACTACCCTGTTCAGTTCAGTTCAGTTCAGTTCAGTTTAGTCGCTCAGTCATGTCTGACTCTTTGCAACCCCATGGACTGCAACATACCAAGCCTCCCTGTCCATCACCAACTCCCAGAGTTTATTCAAACTCAAGTTCATTGAGTCGGTGATGCCATCCAACCATCTCATCCTCTGTCATCCCCTTCTCCTCCTGCCTTCAATCTTTCCCAGCACCAGGGTCTTTTCAAATGAGTCAGTTCTTCGCATCAGGTGGCCAAAGTATTGAAGTTTCAGCTTCTTTTATATTATTATTTGTTCACTTTTTATAGATGAGGAAAATCAGCCACAAAGAAGTTGAATAACTTAGCAAAGGTCATGGGGACAGTAAATGGTAGAACTAAGCTATAAAAGATTTAACTCCCCCAAGGTATCACTATTTGGGTGACTCTAAGAAAATCAATATATTTCTCATCATTTCACTTTGCTTTTTATTCAATATGACTAATACCTACTTATAAGTGTCAGTATATGCTAGCATCAAAACCACAGGGCTTCCCTGGTGACTCAGATGGTAAAGAATCTTCCTGCAATGCAGAAGACCCAGATTCAATTCCTGGATCTGGAAGATTCCCTGGAAAAGAGAATGGCTACCCACTCCAGTATTCTGGCCTGGAGAATTCCATGGACAGAGGAACCTGGAAGGCCACAGGCTATAGGGTCACAAAGTCGGACACAACTGAGCTACTTTCACTTTTTCTGCAATGTAGTGGCTCATTATGACCACCAGTAGAGATTTCCTGCAGAGGACTTAAGAAAGAAGAAAGGACCAATACCCTTCCCAAATATCTAAAATGTGGAAACTTCCTTGAAAGCTCTTAATTGGTAGGTGAGGTACTCCTATTTACCATAGTTTTGAAGAGTAGATGCTTGTTTCAAACTTCTGGATATAAAACTCAAGCTCTGCCTTCTCTCCACATTAGTAAAGTAATCTGAGGAGTCCCACACATCAGAGGTGCTGATAAAAGGAAGTAGAAGTCAGAGATAGGGAAGAAGTTGGGTGGCTGCTTTAATATTGCTGTCTGCATAGACCTGAGGGTCTTAATTTTCCTTGCTAAACTGTAGAAAGGTTTCTACCTGACTATGGGCCCCCTTTTTCTCCCAGCCTCTTGTCAATTTTATAGCCCAACTATGTGTTTCTCAAGGACCTGGAAGACTTTGAAGGACCATAAAGAAAGCTGAGGGCCAAAGAATTGATGCTTTTGAACTGTGGTGCTGAGGAAGACTCTTGAGAGCCCTTTGGACTGCAAGGAAATCACACTAGTAAGTCCTAAAGGAAATCAACCCTGAATATTCACTGGAAAGACTGATGCTGAAGCTCCAACCCTTTGGCCACCTTATACGAAGAGCCGACCCATTGGAAAAGACCCTGATGCTGGGAAAGATTGAAGGCAGGAGGAGGAGGGGGTGACAGAGGATGAGATGGTTGGATGGCATCATCAACTCAATGGACATGAGTTTGAGCAAACTCCAGGGGATGGTGAAGGACAGGGAAGCCTGGTAGGCTGCACCAACTAGCAAACACAGATGCCTAATCACACTGACCAAATCCCTCCCTTCTGCCCTCAGCACATTCACACTAGCTCTTGCCACCACTTAAAAACGCACCCATTTTTCAGTTCCATAGAATTGAGTTCAGTCTCTCTTCTCCTGCAGTAGTCTTAAGCCCATCACGGTGATTTTGAGTAAATTCTTCCTTTCCTGATGCAATTTTCATCAAACAGCAGTAGGCTTAACAATCACTGAGGAGGGCAGACACTAAACAGGAAGAGGGAAGAAGAGTGTGTAAGTGGATTTTTCTGATGAAGAAAAAGAACCAAGGATGGTGCCAACATGGCTCCTCATGAGCTCTTTCTGTAAAAGCTTCGTGACTGGGTCACAAAAGGAATCCTTTGAAAGAACGCAGAAATCTTGGGAAAGACTGAAAAGGAAAGGAAGAAAGTATTAAAAAAATAAATGACAGCTTTAAAAAAGAACAATTATAAAAATGTATATTCAAAAGGCATAATAATAGACTTTTATGCAAATTAAAATGCATTTAAATGCAAATTCAAGTGTGGTCCTCCTGCTTATTTCACATTTGGATGTGACCTTGCAAAGACCTTAGTGACAATTCCTATGGAATGTTTTAGAGCAATTACGTATAGGAAAGGTCTATTGCAAGCTCCTCTCCAAGTGGCTGGGTGAGGTTTCAGGAGGAGGAAAGATAACTTCCTAATAGTCTGAAATTCATGGCGGAGGGCAGGGTAAGAGAACTCTCCAAGGACAGCTCCCAGGTCTGAGCAGCTTATATGGATCTCAGCGCTCTTGGTAGCCATGAAAACCCAGTGTGTCCCCAGCAGCATTAGTGAGTACTGGGGCGCATCCCTGGCCTCCCTTGGGACTGGGGAATTTTTGGAACTCCCTGCTTCCTAGCACCTTAGAAGAATGGCAATCGTCACTTCTGTCCCTTCAGACGTAAGAGCTTTAAGTTAGGACTCAGAATTATGTCTGATTTTTAGCTGTGAGATCTTAGGTGATAAAAGATTTAATTTCTCTGAGCCCCAGATCCTCCAGTATGACAGAAATAGAAATTTTTAATAAAAAGGGTATGGTGATACTTCTTTCTATATCTAGCACAGAGAAGTCACAAAATACACAGTCATTATTGTCATTGTTATCGTTATCATCATTCTCAACTACCAGTCTTAAGCTTCCTTGTGGCTCAGCTGGTAAAGAATTCGCCTGCAATGCAGGAGCTGCTGCTGCTGCTAAGTCGCTTCAGTCGTGTCTGACTCTGTGCAACCCCATAGACAGCAGCCCACTAGGCTCCTCTGTCCCTGGGATTCTCCAAGCAAGAATATGGGAGTGGGTTGCCATTTTGGGTTCAATCCCTGGGTTGGGAAGATCCCCTGGAAAAGGGCATAGCAACCCACTCCCATATTCTGCCCTGGAGAATTCCATGGACCGTATAGTCCATGAGGTCGCAAAGTCGGCCATAACTGAGTGACTTTCACTCACAACAGTCTTAAAAGCCATTCCCCACTTGACTGTAGGTTTCTGTGTGTGTGTGTGTGTGTGTGTGTGTTTCAGATACCTACCATGTATGAGATGGTTGAATGACATCACTGACTCAATGGACATGAGTCTGAGCAGACTCCAGGAGATAATGAAGGACAGGGAAGCCCGGCATATTGCACTCCATGGGGTCACAAAGAGTTGGACATGACTCAGCAATTATACTTGTAATTATACTTAAGACCCTGTAATTATTATTGCCAGCTATTAATTTCACGTAGCAAAGTCCTGGCTAAATTACTGGCCACTGCACAACATTTACCAAAATGAAGTATACACAGTATTTGATCACCCATTACTTTGAACTCACTTTTCAAGTCTTGGGTGGTATTAGTTTCTCAGGGCTGCTGTGACACAGTATCACAGACCACGTGGCTTAAATCACCAAATTTACCTTCTTACAGTTCTGGAGGCTGGAAGTTCAAATGCTTGGCAGGCTTGATGTCTCCTGAGGCTTCTCTCCATGGCTTTCACAAGACTGTCTTCTCCTGGGTCACACCAACATCTTCTTGTGTGTCAATGTCCTTTCTTCTTCCAGTAAGTCGTATTAGATTGGGGCTCACCCTAATGACCTCATTTTAATTTAATTACTTCTGTAAAAGATCTGGTCTCCATACACAGCCACATCCTATATATGTACTTGGTATTAGGACTTCAATATATGAATTTAACAGGCTTCCCAGGTGATGCTAGTGATAAAGAACCCACCTGCCAATGGAGGAAACTTAAGAGAAGCGGGTTTGATCCCTAGGTCGGGAAGATCCCTTTGAGGAATGCATGGCAACCCACTCCAATAATCTTGCCTGGAGAATCCCAAGGACAGAGGAGTCAGGTGTGCCACAATCCTTCGCGTTGCAAAGAGTTCAACACGACTGAAGTGACTTGCTCGTTGCAAAGAGTTCAACACGACTGAAGTGACTTAGCTTGCACACGCACATGAATTTTACAAAAGACACAGTCTAGCCCATAATGGCCTTTTCTTCATAAACATTTATTTTACATAATTTTCTCACCTCATCAATTATACTTTCTATTATTTATAATTTTTAATCAGTATTTTGGAGAAGGAAGTGGCAACCCACTCCAGTATTCTTACCTGGGAAATCCCATGGACAAAGGACCCTGGTGGGCTACAGTCCATGGGGTTGCAAAAGAGTCAGGCACAGCTTAGCAACAAAACAACAATCTATTTAATTATTCAGATACTTTTAAAACATAATCTGACATAGAAAGAATATAGTCCAGTTACTTAAGTAATGCTTAATCAGTTTTTTGGAGAAGATGGTAACTCATTCTGTTCCAGAATCCTTGTCTGAGAAATCCCATGAACAGAGGAGCCTGGTGGGCTATAGTCCGTAGGGTCACAAAGAGTCGTACACGACTGAAGCAATTTAGCAGGCACCTAATTAGGAGTCCCTCAGTCTCTTCGGATAGTAGGGGTTGGGATTTTGTATAAAAATACATGATAGAAAAAACAACTCTGTAGACTCCTGGAGAGTGTGGTCCAGGTATTGTACTGATATTTCTCTGCAAATCCCGCAGTGCTCATGCAGTACAACTAACTGAGAGTAAACACCTGTCAGAAGAATGAAAGAATCAGTGAGTGAATAAGTAGGAATCGGGTAGCCACAGCTAATATAATCCTGCTTCTTCTCAAGGCACACAGAGGAACCATGTTGTCTTAATGAAGACTCTTTAGGGCCTCCCACCTGGAAAACTGTCAATATGAGAAATGGCCTGGGGACCTCTTTTCATCTGCAGAGTAGCCTGAACTGCATCTTGAGATTTTCCAATGTTTCCAGAATTCTCTGAACTTCCCTCCAGGGTGGGAAGATTATTTCAGAAAAGTAATTTGCCAAGGTCTTGAGCAGACTCAGAGGAGAAAAAAGACAAGAATACCACACAGTCATAATGATTGAAAGCAAGAAAGTCAATAATAAAAATTGGCAAGTCATTATATTTCTCCTTTACGAAGACCAATTTTGTTCACTTTGACCGAATAACAGGCTTAGTACACAGTCAAGTGATCCATTTAACCCCCAAACAGTTGCATCTTCAATTAATGAAATAAATTAGCCTCTCTGATACAGGTAATTACCGACATACTAACCACTGGGCTACATCTACAGAGAATTCAGTGTAAATGTGTAATTGCCCATTTCAAAGAGAAAGCTGCCATCTATTTTTTTTAACCTGTAGCTTTCCTAACTCCACAATTTATGCCACTTGTAATTTTCAAATCCCTGTTGATTCATTTTCCACTTTCTTCCATTTTTCATGTGTGTGAAGTCGTTTCAGTCATGTTTGACTCTTTAAGACCTTATAGGCCATAGCCCACCCGGCTCCTCTGTTTATGGGATTCTCCAGGCAAGAATATTGGAATGGGTTGCCATGCCCTCCTCCAGGGGATCTTCTCAACCAAGGGATCGAACCCATGTCTCTTATGTCCCCTGCATTGGCAGGTTCTTTTCCACTAGTGCCACCTGGGAAGCATACTTCTTCCACTTTAAAACTGAATAATATAAAAAAAAATTGATGAAATAATGATTGATAAATAAAATTAAATATAGATACAGATAATATCATCAAAACCCTAATATCTCTCTAGAAAACATTATTGTTACCAACACACGTTTTAGTTCCTTATTTGTTCGTTTCTTTTGTTCTAACAAAAACAAAAGGGAAAGAACAGAGAACAAAGAGGAGACAACTGCACATTTCTAAGTGTTTTATCAGAGCACAGGTTTGGAGGTTGAGTTACAGTCCCTAGTGGAAATTTGTTGTCATCACAAACCACCTCACAGTATGATACAATTTATCACGATTGTCACTCTAGGCTCAGGAGAGAGCAGAAATAGAATCCTAGAGGCTCCATGCAGGAACCTGTGTACCCAAGTGCCTGGTTAAACATCCAAACGTCGTCACCATCATCGGATGCTAGCAGCTGGCTACTTATTCTCACAAATCATTAAATGGCCCTAATTTCCCAACCTTTACTCTGAAATTGATTGGCATATGTTTCAGTCAATAAATATTTAGGAAAAAAATTATGCAAATGCCTAAGTATGTTTCCCCCCACCGAACAACCACATACTATGTGCATTTTTAATTCTTTATAGAGACAAAGCACCTTACAGTTGTTTTTTTCTTTTTCTTTATTTTTTTTAACCTGCATTTTATGGCTCCGTGAGCATTTAAACTTCTCTCAGAAATGTTGACTTGAACCAAGATTTTATCTTTAATTTGAGGAAGGGGAAGGATGTAATGTCTTAAAAAGAAGAAGGAAATACAGTGGGTTTCTGCAATTAGCAATATTTAAGTCAGTGAGGATGCCTTCTGGAAATTTCTGATAGATGGGGGATAAGTTAGAATGACAGTAGGCAGAAGATGAAAGAAGTGCTTGACAATTTGAGAATCCTTTATATATGCCGCACTATCCAATAGGCAACGACTGTGCCTTTCTTTAAACTCAGATAACTTGTTTTTGTTTTGTCTGATTTTCATCATTAGCACAACAGCACATACAATTGTCAGTTAAATTAACTTCAGACTCAGTGCATGCCTACATTCTCATTTCATTCTACTTAAGTACTTTCAGATAGCCCATCTCTTCTTGGAGAAACACTAAAACAAAAAGATTTAGAAAGATTCCCAAACTTCTAAACTTCTCTCATCTCTGTTATTACACACCAGGCAGTGCAAGTTAAGTCCTTTGGTCTCACCATGCAACTACTCATGTTTGGACCCCAAGTCTATCTCTCCAGCCCATCTCTTCCTAGAGATCAGACTCTGATATTCAAGTTTCTACTGGACAGTCCATCTGGTAAAACATAGATACATATTCACATCTCTGGGAACAGGAAAACAAAGTTCTTTCCTCAAAATATGCCTTTTTTTTTTAAAGTATTATCTATTCCATTTGTTCAGCTCATGTCCCTGGGCACTGTTTCTTCCTTCTTTTTTTTACCTGCAACACTTAATCAGCCACCAAGTCTTCTGAATTCTTCCACCATGACATCTCTCGAATCTATTTTCTCCTCCTCGCCACCTCTCAAAGCAGACCTAGTCATCTCCCACCTGCATTATTGCACCAGCTGCCAAACCTCATCGTCTGGACCTCTCATACACATTAATCCCCGGATGCAGTCAGTTACATTTCAAAAGTGAGAATCTCTTTATTTTGCTTCTTTGGTGAAAACCCTAGCTGACACTGCGTCATGCAACAAGAAGATTCAAATGACGTGAGATGGTAACCAAGACGTTCATGATTTGTCCCTGGTGAACTTCTCCAGCCTCGTTTCCTCTTAGAAAGCATTTATTGCGATCAGAGCTTACTTTTAAATCCCATCTTCCTCTATCTGAATAGCTCCTGAAGAGCAGGCATTCTGTCTTAATCATTGTTTATCACTGCATCCTGCGTACATAACACACCACCAGGACCCTTGAAAGTTAGTGCTTACTTCGTGGAGCACTGAGAATGCTGAGCATGAATGAAGAGATGGTGGAGGAAGATGACCTAGGGGTTAATGTCACAGATCAGCTATTCAAACCTGGGTCTGCTATTGCTTCAGGGGCCCCTGGGGATATCACTTACCAGGACTGGATAGCTTTAGTGCCTTCACCTTTTGTAGTGAATATTTTGTAAGGAAAACCCTACTGTCTAACTGAATGAAGTTCAGGTGGCAACAAGAATTCTATCCAGAAATTTTATTTACCATTATTTAGATGTTAGGTGCATTCAGTCATTTTTCAACCATAAACAGAAATGCAACTGTTACAGGGAAAAAAATATTATTGTAGGAAAGGACTAAATTGTAGTAGTCCTTGGAGTGCTTGCTTCTCATTTCCAAGCTCTTGAGATGAAAAATGAATTAATGAGTAGATATGAGAAATTTGGAGAAGAAAATGGCAACCCACTCCAGTACTCTTGCCTGGAAAATCTCATGGATAGGTGAGCCTGGCGGGCTGCAGTCCATGGGGTCACAAGAGTCAGACACGACTGAGCTACTTCACATTAGAAATTTAGAAATCATCCTATTTGGGTCTTAGAAACCACTGGTTTCCATGTCTTTAAGAAAAAAAAAAAAGAACTTCTATGCATTTCTCACTTAGCCAAATATGTTTTTAAAAATACACAAACACATATGTATATAGGTAAATTAGATCATTGTTAGTTATAACTCATGGTATCATGGTTATTTTTCTATAATTCAACTGGTGAAAAGCTTTTTTCTTTTTTGTTCAAATAGCCATTGGCTGTGAAAGTCTAGTGGGACCAAGATCAGATTTATTTTATTTTCCCAGCCAAAAAAAAAAAATCTCCTAGCAACCAAAATTAATTTATTAGTCTATTGTTTGGGGAATCTGATCTGTCTTGTTTAATATACTGAAAATGTTGTATTAAGAGATTGAAAAAATGCAATTTTCCAGAGTCAGATTCCTCTGCCATTGTTCAGTCGCTAAGCCATGTCTGACTCTTTGAGACCCCATGGGCAGCAGCACGCCAGGCTTCCCTGTCCTAGACTGTCTCCCCGATTTTGCTCAAACTCACGTCTATTGAGTTGATGATGCCATCCAACCATCTCATCCTCTGTCACCCCCTGCTCTGCCTGCTCTCAATCTTTCACAGCATCACAGTCTTTTCCAGTGAGTCAGTTCTTCCCATCAGGTGGCCAAAGTATTGGAGCTTCAGCTTCAGCATCAGTCTTTCCAAAGAATATTCAGGGTTGATTGCCTTTAGGATTGACTAGTTTGATCTTGCTGTCCAAGGGACTCTCAAGATTTCTCTGTTCCACCACTTTTGACATTTGGGGCCAGATAATTCTTTGTGGTGGAGGCTGTCCTGTGCAGTATAGGATGTTTAGCAGCATCCCTACCCTCCACCTATGAGAGACCAGGAGACCCCCTTCTTTCCCAGTTATGAGGGTCAAAATTGTTTCCAGTCATTCCCAAATGCTCCCTGGTGAAGACGTTTGTTCCTGCTTGAAGGAAGAGTTGAAATTTGGACATCTCTGGTGGTCCAGTGGTTAAGAATCTCTCTGCCAGTTCGGGGGACATGGGGTCAATCCCTGGTCTGAGAAGACTACACAAGCTGAGGGCTCCCAGCATCCAGAACCATGAGAAACAGATTTCTTTTGATCCCCTTGTGGCTCAGATGGTAAAGAACCTGCCTGCAATGCAGGAGACCCAGGTTCCATCCCTGCGTCAGGAAGACACCGTGGAGAAGGGCATGGCTACCGACTCCAGTATTCTTGCCTGGAGAATTCCATGTACAGAGGAGCCTGGCAGGCTACAGTCCATGGGGTCACAAAGAGTTGGACATTACTGAGAGACTAACATTCCTAAGTAGTAAATAAGCCAATTAGTAATGTTTCAAGGCACTTGATATTACAGACTTTAAGAAAAGAAAGGGAAAGGAATTTTTATAATGTTTTGCATGATGGTCCAACAAAAATATTATATTTCTAGAGGTGGATTTTTAATCAATCAAGAAAATGAGCCCAAACTAAACCTAGGTTAATCCTAGAAGTTCCGCTGCCTATAAGCTCTCTGGCTAGATCTTTAACTTTTTTATCCCTCATTTCCTTCCATAAAGTATGAATAATAATAATTCTCTCCTAAGGTTGATATGCAGATCAAAGGAGCTGAAACATGAAAAAGGCCAGGGAAGAAACTAGCACTTAGTGAACGTTCAGTAAATGGGAGTTTGTGTTATTCATCAAGCAAAGCATTTTTCCAAAAATAGTTCAAAATAATGATTTATTTTGCTATGTGGTTTACAGGCAAAACCTATCTATCATGAATCAAATGCCATTAAACAGAGTGGAACTCTCCTATGTCCAGGATGCAAAACAGCCCTTTTTCAGGTGTTTAGAATTAGCACAGTGATCTTCTTAGCCCCGGGTTTTAAGAGGTGGTGCAAACTAGTAGTTGAGACCAGGAACTTTAGAATCAGACAAATCCCCAAAAATAAACTTTTCATCCTGTGTGATTTCCTATGCCTCAGGTATGAACTAAATGAAGCAAATTGTAAATTGTAATCTCACTTTTGAATTTACTTTCTACTAATAGGATTTGGAGTCAGCTCCATGACCAGATAAAAAGAAACGGGTGCTTAGGAAACTATTAATGAGGTTTCCTGGGACTTCGGAACAGTAGAAAAGGGAAATAAGAGGTTGTGGTAGTTAATTGCCTGTCACCTTGACTGGCTGTGGAGTGCCCAGATTCAATATTGTTTCTGGATGTGTCCATGAGGGTGCTTGGGCTTCCCAGGTGGGGTGAATAATAAAGAATCCACCTGCCAATGCAGGAGATGTAAGAGACTCAGGTTCAATCCCTGGGTCTGGAAGATCCCCTGGAGGAGGGCATGGCAACCCACTCCAGTGTTCTTGCCTGGAGAACCCCATGGACAGAGGGGCCTGGCGGGCTACAGTCCACCAGGCTGCAAAAGAGCTGGACACGACTGAGACCACACAGGAAAGATTGAGAAGGACAAGTATCACAGTCAAGAACTTCTTGAAAAGAAAAACTTCTAATACAAAAATAAGAGGAAGAGCTATTTCTAGAGAGAGTCATGGTGTGAAGGTAACGAAATGATGAATTTGTTATGTGTGTGTATGTGTGGGTGGGTGGGGAGCTGACTTCTTAACATTAATAGGTTTTATTATACTGTGAACAAAAGTATGACACCATAGAGTACAAAAGATCTACCCATTCTGTAAGATACTCCATTAAACAAAAAGTTACCTGAATTCAAAACCCAGGCGAAATGTGCTAATGTAGTTGGAAAATAGTTGAAAATGCCATTTATAATCTCTGTTTCTGTCCTCTGAGCATTGTATTTCACAGGTGCTCAGCATACTTTTTGAAATGAGCCATGGTTTTCCCAAAAATGACATTTGCTTTGTTATAGTAAAACAATTCCAGAAGCACATAGCAGCTCCTGAGACAAGTTTCTTGGGAATGAATAGAGTGAGTTTTAATATTCGTGCACAAATATATATGCACTTAATGATATTTATTACCTGGACTTAGCTAATAAAAAAAGTTGGAAAATTTAGAACCAACAGAGGCTTTGTAATTTGACTAAAAGCATGTCATTAGACGTGATTGGTAGAATGAACCGCTTTCACACTGATGCCCTTTAATGCTCACATTTGTTTGAAAAATTTGCCAGCAGAATTTCTCAGTGAATCTCCCGAAAGTACATTAAATAAATAAAAGTGATTCGAGGTACAAGTTACTGATAAAATATCCTGTTCATCAGTTTAAGAGGATGTCCCTAACTGACCAGGAATACATCACTTCATCAGTCTGAACTCTTTAACAGACTAGTACTATATATCATAACCAAGTCCACCCAGAGGGGGTATGACTTTTTAAAAACCCATCCAATGAGTTTTATTTTTATTTCTTCAAATGTGCTTTAGCAAACATTGTTTTTTGAGGTATAAATAAATTTCAATAACAGTATGTATAATATGCCTGCTTCCCAGATGGCTCAGTGGTAAAGAATCTAGCTGCCGATATAGGAGACTCGGGCTTGATCCCTGAGTTGGAAAGATCCCTTGGAGTAGTGAATAAGAACTAAAGAGCCTCTTGATGAAGGTAAAAGAGGAGAGTACAAAAGTTGGCTTAAAGCTCAACATTCAGAAAACTAAGATCGTGGCATACAACCCATCACTTCATGGCAAATAGATGGGGAAACAATGGAAACAGTGACTGACTTTATTTTCTGGGGCTCCAAAATCACTGCAGATAGTGATTGCAGCCATGAAATTAAAAGACGCTTACTCCTTGGAAGGAAAGTTATGACCAACCTAGACAGCATATTAAAAAGCAGAGACATTACTTTGTCAACAAAGGTCTGTCTAGCCAAGGCTATGGTTTTTCTAATGGTCATGTATGGATGTGAGAGTTGGACTATAAAGAAAGCTGACTGCCGAAGAATCGATGCTTTTGAACTGTGGTGTTGGAGAAGACTCTTGAGAGTCCCTTGCAAGGAGATCTAACCAGTCCATTCTGAAGGAGATCAGTCCTGGGTGTTCTTTGGAAGGACTGATGTTGAAGCTGAAACTCCAATCCTTTGGCCACCTGATGTGAAAAGCTGACTCATTTGAAAAGACCCTGATGCTGGGAGAGATTGGGGGCAGGAGGAGAAGGGGATGACAGAGGATGAAATGGTTGGATGGCATCACTGACTCAATGGACATGAGTTTGGGTAGACTCCAGGAGTTGGTGATGGGCAGGGAGGCCTGGTGTGCTGTGGTTCATGGGGTTGTAGAGAGTTGGACATAACTGAGCAATTGAACTGAACTTGGAGTAGAAAATGGCAAACCATTCCAGCAGTCTTGCCTGGAAAAGTCCATGGACAGAAGGCCCTGGGCAGGCTCCAAAGTCCATAGGGTTGCAAAGAGTCGGACACAACTGAGTGGCAGATCGCGCATGCGGTCACCTTGTCCTGAATCTGACTTTATTTGTGCACGCTAAAAACTCATGTATGGGATGAAAAGTCTTCTGAAACACACTCAGATTTGTTCCATGTGAATGCATTGGGAAATTTTATAAACAAGGATTCTCTTTGATTCGGCATTTTTAAATATGGTCCCGAATTTCTTTGAAGTTTTCCCACCTGGAAGCGGGTGTTTGTTGCCTCCTCTTGCACCTGGGTTTGGGGACAGCTTGAGCCACAGAGACTGCAGGAGGGATGCTGTGCTGACTTCTGTGGCCAGGTCTCAAGACACTGGCTTGAACACAACAACCACTGTGTGTGAGAAGCAGCTTCAGGGGAAACCTCTCCTGGAGGGGACCCGAGAGCAGCCTTAACCCACCAACCATATGAAGGAGCCCATAACGGGTGTGGAACACGAGTGAGCTATCCCCATCACGGGCTCGCCAAGAGGCAGATTCAGGAGCAAGCTAAATTAATGATGCTGCTTTAAAGAGGAGTTTTGAGATAATTTGTTACCCAGCAATAGATCAGCAGAACACTCATAAAGACCAACAGGAGACCAACAGGTGCTCTGAGCAATTATTTTTGAGAGAGAGGGGCAATAAACTCAGAATGTCATGGCCAAAGCCGAGGGAATTTCTTCCTCTTGTCTCACAAATTCTGCCTCCATAAGTATCCACAGTCCTGGGGGGGAACGAAAAACCCTTGACCCTGAAACACATCTCTTGATGATGCCTTTGGGATGTATACACTAATGGACATGAATATGGATGACTTGGGAGGGACAGATATTAAGCTCCAGAAAAATTGCTACACTTCCTTTTCTGCTTAAAAAAAGTAAATTCAGGCAATCTGTGACATAGATTAGGTAATCTAGCCAGGTGAGGGGACCTGAATGGCACCGGGAAAACAGCAGCAAGTCACCTACCTGGAAGAGAATGCGGTATGTCTCCACCAACCCACCCCCCAGGGCCATGACCTGAGAAACTGTCTGAGTCCTTAAGCAGAAACGGGAAGAAAAAATGGACTTCACAAAATAGAATCCTCAACCCCAGCTGCACAGGAGAAATAAGGGTGAAAAAATTATGGCTTTAAACCCAGAACAATTAAATTAGTTAGCATATGTGGGTGTGGTCAGATATCAGTACCAAAACGTAGCTAAACAAACCCCAAAAGCCGAGCAATTTTATTAATAACATCCCAGGTAGCACTAGTACTAAAGAATCAGCCTGCAGTGCAGGAGACCAGGGTTTGATCCCTGGGTTGGGAAGATCCCCTGCAGAAGAGGATGGCTCTTCACTCCAGTATTTATGCCTGGGGAAGCCCACGGACAGAGGAGCCTGGCAGGCTACAGTCCATGGGGTCGCAAAGAGTTGGACACGACTGAGGTGACTTAGCACACGCAGGCACACACAGCCAAAGCTAGTGATCCAGTGTCTCTACTTAGAAGCTCTTTCTTCCGTTTCCTCTGCCTTGAAGTGAAGGCGAGTAGAATTAGCTGGAGGATGCACCGAGTCTCCTCTCTCTCCCACACTTCTCCCCAAGGCTGAAGGACCCTTTGTCTTAGAGAAAACAGAAGGACAAGTGGGAAAAAAAAAAAAACAAGTAAAAATGGAAAATGGGGAAAAAAAAAGTTAAATGGTAAAGAAAAAACAGTGCACTTATTAATAGGCATACAGAAAAGAAGCCCCATAAACTCATCAAAGATTTGAAAAATAAACAAGCCAAAAGTAACCAGAAGTGGTCTCTTTCTACATATCAGACTGGGACATTTTAAAAGAACGGATTATATTTACTATCGGTGATAGAATGGGGAAGAGAAACTCAAACACTATCAGTGGGAACATAAATTGGTAAAAGTTCTGTAGAAATAGAAGTCAGCCACCCTGCTTCTGAAGAGTCTGTTCTACAGAACGCTGCACCCATGCGTGAAGTGTTTAAGTTTTATATCAGCATTAACAGCTGAGAGTAACTCGGGTATATATCAAGAGAGTAGTGTGTGCCTGCTCAGTCACGTCCAGCTCTTTGTAGCCCCATGACTATAACCCGCCTGGCTCCTCTGTCCATGGGGTTCTCCAGGCAAGAACACTGGAGTGGGTTGCCATTTCCATCTCCAGGGAGTCTTCCCAAAACCCAGGGATCGAAACTGCATCTCATGTCTCCTGCGTTAGCAGGTTGATTCTTTATCACTGCGCCACCTGGGAAGCCCCATATACCAAGATAGGAATAATCACTTAAACTGCTATTCTATACTTCTTAGGAGTATTATACAACCATTATAAAGAATGAAATGGATTTATAAGTAATGACAAATAAAGATCTCCAAAACACAGAAGTAGATAAAATAATAAATTACAAATTCATACGTATATTATGGTATACTTACCTACATTTAAAACTGGTGTATTGTGTGTTTGTATGTATTTATGTATACTTTACATGTAACTATATAGAAAATCCATTAGAAGGTAATTTATATAGCAAAACTGGCTATCTCTGGATATGGAGAAGGATCGGAATTGAAGGTAAGGAAACATTATTCATGTACTGCCTGAGTAATAGTTTTAAAAATTTTTTTTCAGTGAAAGAAATAAAGGCTTCAAAACTGAATTCCAACAGTATCTGTTTCTACTCATCTTCACTGGGGTTAAGAAATTGTGTGTCTGCCCTGTTCGGCTTCCACATCTAACAATGTCTCCCTCAGCCCACCTCCCGGGAGGTGCCATCCGTTAGTTAGCAAAGCTTGTGTACAGTCTCCATGCCCCAGTTGCCTCTTTCATTGCTAGGGTTTTGCAGATTTGACAGAACCGTGACCCTTTTTCTACGATTTTCTAAGAAGTATCGCCTTTTGGGTCATCAGCGTCCTCATTTTCACCACTTGCTTATGAAAGTAATTTGGTTACTGCTGCCTACCCTGAGAAAGTTGTCAAATAACTGTCTGGAAGATGTTTACAATGTCAAGCTTTTGGCGCCATTGTCTCTGTCTACCAATCGTACATATGGTAACGGTGACATTTCTATTGTTATAATTGCTAGTCAGTGAAAGAAACAGAGACGTCACTTATCCAAGATCATCGTGCCAAGTGTAAGTCTATTTCATTAGCATTCAATGTTCTCAGAAGGTGTCTTTATAGACTAACTCCACACTGAAATGAGCTTTGAAAAGATTATATTTGTAAACACTCATCATCTGGGAAGCCTTTCTTCAGCCCGCTCTGTATGTATAAATATGCTCTAATTATTCCACAAGGATTATGAGCAAAGTACAATCCCTGACCTCAGGCAAGTCTGAATTCACAGAAAGACATAAGATTACTGATACCTAAGAGGTAACTCTTTACTGAAATTTAACTGTTATTATTTTTAAAAGTATTTACTGAACTCTTATAATGGGCTGGAACAAGTCTAGGCTGTTGGAATACATCAGGGAATAAAACAGAAAAAAAATTAAAGACTCTCATTCTTCCTGGAGTTCATATTGTCCTGGGGGAATCAGACAAGGAGAAATAAAAAAGTATAATACCACTTAGATTATATAATGTATTAGGAGATTGTTAGGGCTACAAAAATGGGTGGGAAGAGGAGCTAGGCATGGGCAGCTGGGGCCTGAGGTGTAGTTTTAAACGGGGGAGTAGGGCAAACAAGGCTTACCTCGTGGCTCAGCGGTAAAGAATCCACCTGCCACGCAGGAGACACAGGTTCTATCCCCGGATCAGGAAGATCCCCTGGAGAAGGGAATGGCAACTCATCCAGGATTCTTGCTTGGAGAATCCCACAGACAGGGGAGCCTGCAGGCTACAGTCCATGGGGTCACACACACTCCCACATTCAGAGCGACTCTTAGCTGAACAGTATTCAACTCCACATGTTTCTAAGTCTGTGAATCTTATGAAGCCTCTCCTGTGCAGTTGTTTTTAGAGTCTGCAACCCAATCTTTTGGGTACGCAAAGTTGGCAAATCTTCCATTTTTGAAAACTGATTTTGTTTCGGAAACAGCGAAAGTCTTTTGGAGCCAAATCTAGTGAATGAAGTGAGGGATCAGGCTATGTAATTCTATTTGGGGTCTCAAACGAGGTGTGATTACAAAGTAATGAGACTTATTTCCTTGAATGACTCATAAACTGGCTCTGAAGAAAATGCCAAAAGAGGAGTTACACAGCTTGGAATTAAGGTCAGCTTAATCAGGAAGGGCTTCTGGAGAGAGTTACACTGAGCTACAGAGGGGATGGAAAAGCAATGTACTTCATATTTTGATGATATTTTAGCTTTAAAATTTTGATATTATTTGCATGCACTTCCATTCATCCTTGAAATAAATGGATAAAGTAGGTAGGTAGAAAGAAACAGGATTCTTTATTCCCCCACTACTCCTTTCATAAATGAGGAAACGAGAGTCTTCAGCATGTAAGAAATTTGTCCAAAATTAAAGAATGGTGAGAAAGAAAAAAAAAAACCACTAAAACCAACTCAGAGCACTTTCTCCCAAACTGTCATAGTTTGCAAACTCTGGCCACCTGATGGGAAGAACTGGCTCACTGGAAACGACCCTGATGCTGGGAAAGATTGAAGGCGGGAGGAGAAGAGGACAACAGAGGATGAGATGGTTGGATGGCTTTACTGACTGTATAGGCATGAGTGTGAGCAAGCTCCAGGAGCTGGTGATGGACAGGGAAGCCTGGTGAGCTGCAGTCCATGGGGTCACATGACTGAGCGACTGCTCAGACTTTGAGAAGGAGGATCAGAATTCTTGCTCCATGCTTTTCTGCTCCCACTGTTGGAATATATGTACAGAGAGAGGAAAGTAAGATCATTTCCTCAATAAAGGCTCTAGATCAGTGGTTCTTGACTAGGATGATCTTGAACCCCAGGGGAACATTTAGAGACACGAATCCTGGTGCTGGCAGAAAGCAGGATTGCTCCTAGTATCTGGTTTGCAGAAGAAAGGGATAAAATCCTAGAATGATAAAGACCCTACAATGCTCAGTTGTTCAGTCCAGTCTGACTCTTTGTGACACCATGGACTGTAGCCTGCCAGGCTCCTCTATCCATTGAAATTTTTAAGCAAGAGTGCTGGAGTGGGTTGCCATTGCCTTCTCCAGGCGATCTCCCCAACCCAGGGATCAAACCTACGTCTCCTGAATTGTCAGGTGGATTCTTTACCACAGAGACACATGGGAAACCCCTACAAAGCACAGGACAACTCCATAACAATGCCCCAAATCTCAATAGTGCTGAGGTTAAGAAATCTTGCTCTAGATTTAGACCTAGAGCTAGAAGTCATGGTTATAATATTTGCTAACATGAAGATGTCTTAATAATTTCTGTGAATTATCATCCTTATATGGAACATATTGAAACTAACAAACACTACTAGAAACTGGTTCCCAGGGTTCTAGGCCATCAAGAGGTATTTGAACATTAATACATTTGTAAAGTTATCACTGAATAAATAATCCATCACTTGTAGTTATTTTTCAGACTTTGAACTTTGCAGTCAGACCCCTGCCTATTTAGACTCCAAGAGAGCTGAGCCACAGTGTAAAAAATGTTGATGGAAAATGGCATTGGTAGAATGATCTACAGCAGCTGAAGCAAGAAAAGATAAAGGCAGACAGGTCAATAAGGAGGAAAACACAGGTCTTCACTTAAAGTCTAAAGATGTTTATAAAGAAGAAACTCTCACTTGAAAAGTCAAGGGCCCATGACTGTATCAAGTATCTATTTGAGAATTTGAAAAATATATAAAAATTCCAAACTTGGGAGCTTAAGATTATACATATTATTGGACGGTTTTCTGACCAAATTGTTCTTCTATGTATGTTAAGAAGTATTTTCTACAAAACTTAAACAAACATAAAAACATAAACGATTTCCATAAGAATTTTGAGATATTATTTTCTGTTCCTTAAGCAAAAGGGTTTTGTCCCTTTCTAGATATGTTGGAATTCGTTTTCAGTTTATGTATCCTATTACTATGGATGTTTCTGGCCCGATATTATTTAAGTGAAATATATTTATTTATAAATGCTACAGCAAGAGAATTTGTTTCCCAAAGCTGTATTCAGCCACCAGATCGTGCGGCTGTTGAGAATCGATTTTCCCTCACTCTGTGGTCTGTGCCTGTGGTTTCCATTTTCCAAGGGGAAACACCTGCAGTCAATTGATGAACTGCTGTTTGTGGATCCAACTGTCACCGGGGCCACGTGGTGGCAAAAGCCTCATTACCAGGACGGGAATGTGTCTGCAAAGGTATCACTGAGATGCAAACTGTGAGCATACATATTACTGTCTTTGCAGACTCTCTTTTCAAAACCAAGCCCAGCGTTTAGAACTTGCAACCCTGAGCCCTATGGAATGAATATTACCATTTGGTAGTAAGTTAACGTGGCTTCCCTGGTGGCTCAGTGGTCAAAGAAGCCGCCTGCCATTGCAGGAGTCCTGAGCTTGATCCCCGGGTGGGGAAGATCCACTGGAGGAGACGGACCCACTCCAGTATTCTTGCCTGGAAAACGCCACGGACAGAGGAGACTGGCAGGATACAGTCCAAGGGGTCGCAAAAGAATAAGACATGATGTAGCGACTAAGCGGCAAGAAGTACGTTAATGTCTAAGACACACTGGTATTCCTCCTTTGTCAGATCACAGCTATTTCCCAATTTCTTCTCCCCCAAATAACAGCAAAAAACTTCCCTTGATCTTCCAAATGGAGTTGGGTCTGAGCATCTGTTCAATTTAGATATTGCTTTCAATAATATTCTGCCTTGTCACAGTTGATATGTGCTCTTTCCAGCAATTTCTTTTTAAAAAATTAAGAGAAAGAGAGAAAGGGGATCATCTTTCAGAGTTATGGCAAACTCTGCAGTTCTTTACGTTTACTGTTTGCACAAACTTGGTTGCTATAATTTTATACTAAAATATTCCCCCTTCTTATATTGTCTCATAGTATTGTTGTACATGAAAGACTGTAATTTTGGTAATTTAAGTGAACTAAGACATTATCCTGTGTACTTCACTCATTTTCAGAAAAGAATACAAGGCCCATACCTTACCCAGATTACCAAAGCTCACTTAGCCAGTTAGTGACAATCCCAACTTGAATCTGGGACTTTATTATATTCCTTAGGCCCCAGAATAGTTTGTCTTATTCAATGGCAAAACTGAAGAGTTGACTGGATGTCAAGAATTTCCTAATCTGGTCAGTTTTGGAAATGATATAACTTCACATATATCAACTCCATGTGTATTAAATACACAATAATCGCCAAATGAACTTAAGTGTTTGCATGATCTTCAAAGAACTTTTTTCAATGGATAAACTTTTATTAAGCACCACATGTCTGGGGTCTCACTCAACACTGAGCATACCATGGGGAATAAAGGAGAGCCCCTACCCTCAAGGAATTTGAAGATTAGAGTGGGAAACATAAGAAAATATTTGTAGACATACCTCATCTTATTGTCCTTTGCTTTATGGTCCTTCCCAGAAATTGTGCTGTGTTTTTGTTGTTGTTGTTGTTGTTTTTTCACAAATTGGAGGTTTGTGGCAACCCTGCACAGAGCAGGTCTATTGGCACCATTTATTCAACAGCATTTGTTCATTTCCTATCTCTGTGTCATATTTTGATGATTCTCTCATTTCAAACTTTTCCATTATTATTGCAGTTGTTTTGGCGATCTGCGGCCAGTGATCGCTGATGTTCCTACTGAAACTTGCTGAAGATGCTCACGGTGGTTCACATTTTTCAGCCATTATTTTCTATTTAAAGCATATGCATCGTTTTTTTAGACACATACTATGCACACTTAATAGACTTCAGGATAGTGTTAACATACCTTTTACACGCTCTGGGGACACAAAAACTTTTGTGTTACTCGCTCTGTTGTCATATTTGCTTTGCTGGCCTGGTCTGGATCTGAACCCACAGCATCTCCTAACTATGCATGTGATTGAAAGATAATGCGACAAGATGTTAAAGCACAATAGATGTGAAGGGTACAGTGGCCACAGACAGGAAAGGATGTTCAGTCTCATCTGTGGGGTCAGAGATGCTCTCACATCAGTGATGTCCTGCGTTAGAATGACCTTTCTAAGAAATGTGTTTTGTTTCATTGTTTTTTTTTCTAATTTGCCATTCTGTCTCTAGGGATATTACATATTTTAATGCTAGGTTATCTCTAAAAAGTGATGTGAATAATATTTTAATAGGGCAATGTGGTACTTTTATTATTTATATTTATCATGCAAATAAACAAAATAAGAATTAAAGAAATACAAATGTAAATGCTTCCTCCCACTTGCCATTCTCCAAATTCCTGGTAGCACTTGCAGAAAAACATTTCCCTATTATTCAGGAAAAACTAACACTGACTTTGTTGAAGTTGTGGATCACAAAGGCCTGTTATGAAAGAACATACAGAGAAGGAGGTGAAGGAAGGAAGTGCCTCTGGGGAGGGGGTGGGGGAGATGAGGGACTGTAAGGATTTGAGGGAATGTGGAGCAGGAACTGGGAAATGAATTGAAGGACTTGACTTTAAATGCAAGAGAGTCACCGTGAGACCCAGGAAGACCACTGAATGCCCAGAGGCCCCATGGGAACTAGTCCCCTTCTTCATCCTATGAGCCTCTCTGTTGTAGCTCTGAGGGTCCAGGGGACTGTTATTATCCCTTCTCCTGTAATTAGGGAAGATTTTCCTTTGTCAGTTTCTAGCATCTTGCTTGTAAGCATCCACTGGGAGGGATGCTAGTCCACGCCCCATGACTTTGCTCCCAGAGAGTATAAATTACTGGTGTGGGTGTATCTCATTCTCCAGCTTGAGCATCACACTTTACATATGCCCAGGACACTATATTTCTCAGGGTATCGCTGTTGTTCAATTGCTAAGTCATACCCAACTCTTTGCGATCCAGACTATAGCTCATCAGACTCCTCTGTCCTTCATTATCTCCCAGAGTTTGCTCAGACTCATGTTCATTGAGTCGTGATGCTATCCAACGTCTCATTCTCTGTTGCTCCCTTCTCCTCCTGCCCTCCCATCATCAGGGTCTTTTCCAATGAGTCGGCTCTTTGCATCAGGTGGCCAAAGTATTGCAACTTCAGCTTCCACATTAGTCCTTCCAAGAATCAGGGTTGATTTCCTTTAGGATTGGCTGAGGATGGTGTACTAAGCTGTGTCCCCCGCAAGTTTGTTATGTTGAAGCCATAACCCCTAATATGATGGCATTAGAGAACGATGCCTTTGGGAGGTGGTGTTAGATGAAATGATGAGGGTGGGGCCCTCATGGTGGTGTGAGCTGGCTTAATAAGAAGAGAAAGGGATCACTTTCTCCTTATGAGCACACAGTGAGAAGTCATCCACCTGCAAGCCAAGGCAGCCCTCACCAGAGAAACTGAGTCAGCACCTTGACCTTGGAATTCTCAGCCCGTAGAACATGAGAAAAAAACAAAGAATCCCTGTTGTATAAACCACCACGTCTGTGCTGTTTAGCTATGGTAGCCCTGAGTTTTCTGAGACACTCAGTAAGTGGGGTGACTGGGAGCTCAGTGACTCCTCACCCACATTTGCACTTTGACAAAAGCAGAGAGAATCCGAAGCTGGGTTGACCCAGACTGAGGCACCCTGAGAGGAGCAGGTGGTCTACAGGATACAGAAGAACCTGTGTTCTCTGGAAGTTGGGAAAATGGAAAGATTCTTGATGCACTACCCCACCCCCACTTCCTTCTCCCTCAAGCGAGCGGTTTCTCAAATCTCAGACCCAAGAGTACATACCTTTAATATGTAAAACCCAGAAAAATCTGGCAGAGTTAGGCTGAAGCTCCCCTTGGTTTCTATTCTTATCCATGAAAATATTTTTTCAAGGTGTCAGATTCACAGCTACTGAGAAATTCATGGCAGAATACAAGATCCACCGCCTTGAAACTCTAAAACGTGATTTCAGAATTGTTGAAAGTAGATGGTCTAAGACCCAAATGCTCTGAAAGGGAATTATTAACATGGAAACATTTGTTTCCTAGGCAGTTGCTCTGTGGCACAGAGGAGTTCTTCACTGAGAGATTAGCTCTTGGAAAGGAATTAAGTCTTCACTGTGTTACTCTAGTGACCAAGGATACATGAAAGAATCTGAGCACAGAAAGCAAAAAGCAAGTAGCTCCCTTAACCAAAGAAAGTTTGAAAAAACGACAGCCGTGCTCCTTTTCTACACACTCAGTTAAACCAGGGATTCTCAGGTGGCTCATGTGGGTAAAGAATCTGCCTGCCCACACAAGAGACGCTGGCAGGAGATACGAGTTTGATCTCTGGGTCGGAAAGATTCCCTGGAGAAGGCAATGGCAACCCACTCCAGTATTCTTGCCTGGGAAGGCCTAAGGACAGAGGAGCCTCGAGGTCTATAGTCCATAAGGTTGCAAAGAGTCGGACATGACTTAGAGACTGAGCATGCACACGTGTGCACACACACACACACACACACACACACACTCACACACGGTATATTGCCGAGAACTAGCCACTCTGCCTCCTTTCTAAGGCCATTTTACAGAAACAGTGTTCACTTTGGAGTCAAAACTGTGTGGATTCAGAGTAACTTTGGCTAACATTTAGAATTTCTAAATTTTAATCTAATTTGCTATACACTGGCAATATTAATATCTTATGATACTAGTGAGGGAAAATGAGAAAATTCATTTATATATGCATATATTTATTATATGTGTATATATAGTATATGTGAATTATATGGACACAAATGTGTGTATATCTGTGTGTATATTAGTATGTACATGTATATATAAGTGCAGGTCGCTCAGTCATGTCCTACTCTTTGCGACCCCAGGGACTATACAGTTCATGGACTTCTCCAGGCCAGAATACTGGAGTGGGTGGCCTTTCCCTTCTCCAGGGGCTCTTCCCAAACAAGAAATCGAACCCAGGTCTCCCGCATTGCAAGTGGATTCTTTACCAGCTGAGCCACAAGGGAAGCCCGTATATGTATATATATATGTATATATGTCTATTCGCGTGTGCACATCAATGTGTATATGTGCATTGTTGTCATTGTTTAGTCACTAAATTGTGTCTGACTCTTTGCAATCCCATGGACTGCAGCCCACCAGGCTCCCCTGTCCCTAGGGATTTCCCAGGCAAGAATCCTGAAGCGGGTTGTCATTGCCTTCTCCAGGGGATCTTTCCGACCCAGGAATCAAACCTGTGGCTCCTGTCACATGTTATGCACTGGAAGCAGCTTCTTCACTGCTGAGCCACCAAGGAAGCCTTTATATGTGTGTATATATTTTCAAAAGTATGATAGATAGATAGATATGTTCGCCCCTTATTCAGGAAGTGTCACTTTTCTCCCCTGTTACGGAATTTGCTGATGTCTCCAGAGATTGCCAAGGCCTTCAAAGGACTGCTAACAGATGCAGGGTCTGGAACTAGACTCCCCTTCTCCATCACTGGGTCTGTTCCCTGCCAGCATGCATCCCGTCAGACTGTGTTCATCTGCTGATCCACCCTCCAGCGGGTGAGGGGCTCTTGGGAGGTGAGGATGGTACATAGCTTGCTAAAGTCAATAACTGAATAACTGAGTGAGCAAAGGAATGAACAAGCCAACCAATCCACAGCCGTACATTCCATAGATTTGGTTCGTAATCATGGTGGTGAGAAGTTCAAGACCAAGTCCAACTGCAGTTTGGCCAGGAGCCTGTGAGTCTCTAGTCTGAAAGCCAGGTCAGCACTTGGAAGGGCCGAGTCCTCAGTAATCCAAACCTCCTATGCCTGCAGGGCTTAAAACGCTCACAAAAATAAGAGAGGAGGGAGTGTTGGAGGCTGGAGCAAAGGACAGAACACACACACATTCTAGCACATTCTAAAGATTCTCTTAATTGTTTTCTAATGGTGCGTGTACTTTGACTTTCCGGGCGGTGGGCAGGAAAGCCCATTCCCTCCTCAGGGCCTGTCTCCAGGGCCTCCTTCACCAGCCCTTGGAGGAAAGTGATTTGCCAGACTTTCCACAATGTCAAAAGGGAATTGATTCATTTCCAGATCCCTAACAAAGCAAGTACTTCCATGGGTAAAGTTCCACTTCTCACTCCACTCCTCCCCAGTTTATGGCTACATTCTTCTAAGAAAACACCAGAAATGGCCACATTCAAAGTTCAGACTGACATCATCAGGTGGGAAAGCCATGTCACTGTCCCTACAGGCTCCCACAGGCCACTCAGCTGGGTCCTCTGGCCTCACGAGAGCTGACTTTGTCCACGTCCTCTATTGTATTTCTACATGAGAGCTCTGTGAACAATACTAATTGATCCTGAGCTGGCTAGCTCAAGAGATACGGAACAGCTTGTATCTGCTCTGTCACCAGGGATTCCTAGGGGAAGGGAAGGGGTGAGGTGATTAACGATGCCAGCAAGAAAGGTTGTATCTCAGATGAGATGCTTATGTAAGACAATCTGGCTTTTGCAATTTTCCTTTTCTGCCCGTGTTTTATTAGAGGTCAGAAGAAACATGCATTCGTAGGTGAGCCTTCCCCCGGTCCTCTGACTTATTTTATGGGTCTGTTCTCTGGCTAAGTGCGAGGAAAGAGCACTAGACTTGGAGTCAAAAGGTCTTCATTTGGGCCTCAGCCTTGTGGGCCTGGGAAAACTTTGTCTCTGTCTGAAAAATGAGATAACAGCCGATGCCTTGCCTTTTCCTGTGCACTGGTAGTCCTGTCTAATCCTATCTTTTTGCCCTTTTAACACGCCCCTCTATTAGGAAAAAATTAAGCATCTTCTCAAACAAATATGTCTATATACATGAGTATGTCTTATACATATGTAACTTTTAAAATGTCATACATGCTAAATAAAAATAGACATTTTCAGAAGCTGATAGGAAAATCTAAGAAGCTAACAGTCCCTTCTCATTCTCAGCTTGTGTGTCCCTAGGGCACACGACCACCACTCTGGAGGCAATGCTCCGGATATAGCACATTAACCTAAATGTGGCCTTCTCCCCTCCATGGTCTAAATACTCAAAACACAGTCCATGGATCATTCGCGTCAGCTTCACCCAGCACAGGTTAGAAATGAAAAATTTTGGGTCCCACCCCAAACTTGCAGAATCAGAATCTGGATTTTGGTAAAATCACCAGGTTGACCGGATATACACACTAATGTGAAGAGTTTGCTTGGCACAGGCTCCCTCCATTTGGGCGGCTACAGAATGGTTGCTCACCTTCCGGGAGTGTGCAGGTGTTAACCCATCCCTCTCTGGCCGCCCTCGGGGCCCCGCAGAGCAAGATACACTCACACCCTTGGTCCTTCATGCCTCTACGTGCTCTGGCCCAGCGCCAGCTCTTAGATGTTAGAGACATTAACTTGCGTTCATCAGTCTTCTTGTTGCTCAATATTCATTGAAATGAAAATTCAAAGGAGTCTGTTGCCAGATCCAATGAGACAGTGCATGTGGAGAGACAACCCTTTATCTATTCATGCCTTCAAGACCCGTATTTTGAGCAGCCACCAGCTGCTAGGAGAATCCCCAGGGGTGCAATAGAGAGAAGGCAGGAGCATCGCCTCACTTCGGGGACCTCAGTCTGAAACATAAAAACATCATGATTTTCATCCTCTTTTCTTGGTCACTCCTGTTGCTGCTTTGGCCCCAGTCATTGCAGAAGGCAATCACATTCTAAGAGAACTCAGGTGTTCACTCTTGGGACGGCTGTTGGGCCAAAATGTCCAGGTATCTTGTCCAGGAAAACCCACCTCTGACCAGCAGACCTTGCCACGCCCCAAGGGCTCATCCTTCCCTTGGGGTTGGAGGTTTTGTTCTTGGCTGAACTATTTCCAGCTGTGAAACAAATAGAAATATATGTACATTTTCAGTGACAAACCCAACAAATAAACCCAAAGTGTGTGTTACTTGCTCAGTTGTGTCCGACTCTTTTGTGACCCCACGGACAGACTGTAGGGGGACACGCCAGCTCGTGTGTCCGTGGAATTTTCCAGTCAAGAGTGGGTTGCCATGTCCTCCTCCAGGGGGTCTTCCCAACCCAGGAATCAGACCAAGGGCTCCTGCTGTCTGAGTCACCAAGGAAGCCCTAGTAAACTGGAAAGGATGGCTGAGAACTTGAAACAATGCAGTACAGAGCCAGGGGGCTATGTGACGCGTCACGGATCTTTCAAATGACCTTTTCACCACAGTTCAGGGAAACTGCCTCCAACTGCAAAAACAAACAAACCGAACCAAACCAAACAAAAAAACGCTTGCAATGTATCCTGTATACTACTACTACACTGTAAATTGTAGAGTACCTGATATCATGGCCTAAATAAAAACTGGAAGCCCAGAAAGTATGCTCTGAAAAAACAAGCTACACCATATTTGGTGGACCATCTGTCACGATAAAAGAATTAATCTCTAAATAAACATACTGAGCTCATTCCAACAGTTCAGAGCAATGGACGCACCTTACCAGCTGCCTAGCCCCAGCTAAACAAGGGATTTCAGCTCCCTGGTTACAAGCATAGGAACCAAACCACGGGGGGAGCAACTTCTCCTGTAAACTCATAGGATAAAGTATGAACTTGCCTTTATCACCTTCAGGAGCTCTATTCCCACCATATCTCTCTCACTTAGGAAGTAGCATCTTAGATACAATTCCTTTAAGAATTTGCCAACTACCTATAATTTTAATGCAATATTTCTCAAGGATTTATTAGAGATGAACTTTTAGCTTAATACAACTGTCGTTTTTTTCCCTCCACTACTTAAGTTGCTCATAATTTGGAACTCAGAAGGGCTGATGCACAGCTCTATGTGAATGGCACTCCCTGGAATTGTTCAGTGCACAACTTGTACCTCATTACACAGCAGCCTGCTTTTACTTTTTCTCCATTTTGCCCTCAAAATTATAATTTCAGAGTTATTGATTTAATAGATAATTTTTGCCTAATTTAAATGAGTAGGCTGTTTGCACAGGGAAAGTATTAATCTCAGAAGAAAGACTGGTTTTCTAATAGAAATGCTTAACCATAGCAGCATGAATGGTGTCACTATAATTACCCTTTAAAGAGGGGAGCAGAGGATGAAGCAGAGTGGTAGGCTCATTAATTTCCCTGCCTCTAACCAGCAAGATTCAGATGCAGCTTGGAGAGTGAGGGCAAAAGCCATATCAATCTGTGCTCTGACTGTTTAGCACAATGAAAAGGAATGTCATGCGGAAAAGGAAGCAACAGGCTTCTCCCGCACTGTGTTGACCTTGAAGCAACAAAATAGAAATGTTAATTACCATTTGGATTATCATTCTGTAATGATGTCTTTATTATGGTAATCATTAAATTTTAAGTAGAATTAAACACAATAAATCATATTCTTAGCAGATTCTACTCTTTGAGTTTATAAAGATACCTGATTTAAATGTGTCACTAGGGGTAAATGCACATAATAATTTAGTTTGAATTTGCTTATGAGTAACACTGTACATAAAGAAGCCTAAAATATAATATACAGAAGCTATAGCCAATGCTTTTGTAATAAACATATTTTAAGTCTCATGCCACATAATACAGGTTTAATGAATGTAATTTACAGCAATCTTTACATGAGAATAAAAAGAAATAGATATGGAATGTATGGGGAATTACTACATTTTAAATAGGGAAAATTCAATGTATTTGTTATTTCCACTAAGTGGCATGTACAATTTCTTAGGACATGGAAACTATAAGTCATTGAGTAAAATATTTCAACAATTTTTATCAAAGACTTGAATAAGGTTGTAATAAAATACATGCCAATATTTTAACAACATTTGATGACAGAAATGGGGCCCAATTAGCTATTATTCCTGGAATTTTATTGTGTTAATTTTATAGAAAAATGAAATAAACAACAAAATTTTATTCTTTGGCCACTCTTTCTAGGTACTTCCATATTGTGTATTTTTCCTTGCATACATACATGTACCAAAATTTATACACATGCAAGCACCCACAAACATAGAACATGCAGTTTAAGAGTATGAGATTTGTAATAAAAATATTATGATTTGAATATGTATTCTGCAGATTCTCAGATGTATGCTCTTGGACAAAATTTTTAATTTCACTTTCCTTATTTGTAAAACATAAATATGAACTCTACCTTTTGAGAGAGGGGTTGCTGTTATTTTTCAGTTGTTCAATTGTGTTCTTTTTGTGACCCCATGGACTGTAGCCCGCCAGGCTCCTCTGTCCATGGGATTTCCCAGGCAAGAATCCTGGAGTGGGTTGCCAGTTCCTTCTCCAGGGCATCTTCCCGGCCCAAGGATTGAACCCAGGTCTCCTGCATCTCCTGCATTGCAGGCAGATTCTTTATCACAGAGACACTGGAGAACCCCTTTTTTAAGTGTACAGTTTAGTACAATTAGCGTTAAGTACGTTAATTATTACTGTGCAGTCAGCCTTCAGAACTCTTTATATCTTGCAACTTTGAAACCCTATACCCATTAAAGAACAATACTGACTGCCTTTTCATTATTCCTGAGTATATAATGGTATAAAACAGATTTGATTTGACTTACATTAGGTGACAAAGAAAACTCAAAGTACATGTAGCACATTCCACATTAACACTGAATGCCAACCCCACACATGTATAAATCGCATTTAGTGCTCAGAAATAACTGACACTACTATCCATTAGTAACATTAACAAATATCAACACTTGACTATCATTACCATAGTTTTTATAAGCTATTACCAAAGAAGTAAATCGTGTTTTGCGAGCCACAAAGGTGGTAGCTTAGAGCCAGGATTTTCTCCCAGCTCTAGACACTGCGCTGGTCACTGTCTTTCCATCTCACTGCTTTCTGCATAGTTCCGTCCTCATCATTTCTTGTTATGAGTCAACACTCAAATTCCCTAGTGGCTAGAATATTTCGACTCTTCTCCTCTTTGTGTCCAAGCAGAGCTACGTCAGATGCAAATCTGACCAAGCAACTTTCTGCCTATCATCCTACAAGCAGCTCCTGTGACCTTAAACACCAAAGGAGAATTTCTTCCCGTTATTTTTCCACTCTTAACGAGATACAACTGACATACAATAAGCAGCACAAATACAAAGCGTGCGTGTGTACACACCTTTAAAACTATCCACAGAACCAAGATGCTAAACATGTCCATCACCCCCAAAAGTTCTCACCCCCATTTCCAGGAAGTTATTAATAAAGTTACACTATGGTTGGGTTGTATCTCCTAGAATTTTATATAAATAAAAGTCACAAAGTATATAGTTTTTCTGGATTCTTCCACCAAACATAATACTTTGGAGTTTCATTCATATTCATCCGGAGAAGGAAATAGCAACCCACTCCAGGATTCTTGCCTGGAAAATCCCACGGTCGGGGGAGCCTGATACCTGATAGTCTATGGGGTCGCAAAGAGTCGGACACAACTAATTGACTTCACTTCACTTCATATGGTTGGTCTATCAAGAGCTGTTTCTTTTTGTTGCTGAATAGGGTCTCACTGAATAGATAAGCTCCAATCTGTTTGTCCATTCAGTTGCTGATACACATTTTGATTTTAGTTTGTGGCTATTATTTCAAAAGTGCTATGAAAATCGTGTAAAAGCCTTTGTATGAAGGTATGCTTTTATTTCACTGGACTTCCCTGGTGGCTCAGACAGTAAAAACTCTGCCTGCGATGCTGGAGACGCAGGTTCAGTCCTTGCGTTGGGACGATGCCCTGGAGAAGGGAATGGCAACCCAGTCCGGGATTCTTGCCTGGGAAATTCCACAGTCAGAGGAGCCTGGCTGGGCTTCAGTCCGTGGGGTCACAGAGCGAGACACGACTGAATGACTAACACAGTATGCTTTCATTTCTCTTGAGCAGACATCTAGGAGTAGAATGACTAGGACTTATGGCAGATGCATAGTTCATTTTTAAGAGAGAATCAAACCGTTTCAAAAATTGTTTGTACCATTTTTCACTTCTTGCGGCAGTGCATTAGAGTATCAGTTGTTCCATATCCTAAATCACATATGGTAAAGTTGGCCTCTTTTTTTCAGCCATTCTAGAGGGTATGTAGTGTACTGAGTGTATCCTAGGATACAGTACATCCTAGTGTATCGCAATGGTTTTCACTGGCTTTTATTTAATGACCAATGACATTGGGCATCATTTCATGGACTACATGCCACCTGTGTATCTTCCTCAGCAAAGGGTTGCCTCAAAACTTTTGCCCATTTTTACAGTTAAGTTGTTTGCCTCTGTAGCTCAATTGTAAGATTACATCATACACATCTTTGATTTAACATATATTTTGCAAATATTTTCTCATCTATATCTTTTCATTTTTTGTAACTTTCTCTTTTGAAGAGTAAAAGACTTTAATAGTGAAAATTTCAATTCTTGCATTTTCTTTCTTATACTTTGTGGGTTTTGCCTTCTGAGGAACTTTTCCCAAACTGAAAGTCACTAAGATTTTTCTCCTGAATTTCTATAGTTTTAGCTTTTAAATGTAAGTATGATCCATTTCGGGCCTTCCCAGGTGGCTCAGCGGTAAAGAATCTGCCTGCCAATACAGGAGACATAAGAGACGCAGGTTCAGTTCTGTGTTGTGAAGATCCCCTGGAGAAGCAAATGGCAACCCACTTCAGCATTCTTGCCTGAGAAATCCCATAGACAGAGGAGCCTGGTAGGCTACAGTCCATGGAGTCACAATGTCGGATACAGCTTAGCAACTGAGCACACACACAGGCATGATCCATTTCCACTAAAGCTTTTGAATGTATTTCAGTTTAAGGTCAAACTTACTGTTTATTTTTTGCATATGGCTATCATTCCACCACTATTGACTAAAAAGACTATTATTTCCAGATTGAATTACCTTGGCATGTGTCAAAAACCAGTTGACCATGTATGTATCTCTGGGTCTACCTGGACTCTGTTCTATTCCACTCATTTATTTGTTAACATCTAATCCAGCATATTCATGTCTTAGTTACACCTTGGCATAGAGGATATAAGACTTCCAACTCTAATTGTTTTGTTCAAATATATTTTGGCTATTCTAGGTCCTTTGTATTTCTATCTGAATTGCAGAATGAGCTTACAAGTTTCTATAAAAATTTCTACTACAATTTTGACCGAGTTTGCACCAAATCTATAGACCATCTCAGGAGCAGAGATTTGTTCATCATATTGTGGCCTGTGATCCGTGAACAAGATTCTGTAAAATATTCAATGTAGACAATAACATCGTCTGTGGATAATGACAGCTGGATGTTTCTTTACGCTCTCAATGCACTTTACTCCTTGTCCTTGCCTTCCTCCACCAGTTATAACCACTGCTACCCTATTGATAGAGCTAGTGGGGATGGCTGTCCCTATCTAACTCTTGAACTGAGGAACAGAAGCCAGTCTTTCACCATGAAATACGATGGTAGCTGTAGATTTTCCCCAGATGACCTCTATCATTCTCTTCCTGACATCCTGAGAACTTTGGTTTGGAACAGATGTTGGATTTTTTTTTTCAAATGTTTTTTCTTGTATTTTGTTATATGTGCTGAGCTGACCACATTGGCCTTGCTGGACTCCCAGACCCATCTTCTCAGCTTGATGATCCCTAAGGGTTCCACTGTGCCCCCTTCTGTCCTATGGCCTGGAGATACTTCTAGAAGCAGAGCCATCATAGGGCTCACCCCCCGTATGTCCCCCCCTCCCCAGATTCACCATCACTTGCTGCCTCATGGGCATCATCTAGATACGGCTCCTTCCTAAGTTGCTTCTTACTGTTTAGCTGTTTCATGAAGGAGAACAAATCTAGACGCTCTTCCTCCATCAAAGTCAAAGACCGATGTCACCCCATCCATCTGCACAACCTTCTCAGTTGCCAGTCTCCAACTTGCAACTTTGTCTGATGCTCCGTATCTTTTTGTACTGTTTCCTCTGCCTTATCTTCACCTCTATAAACGCGACATCCTGTAAGATATAGTATAGCTGCTACATCCTCCCAGAAAAGCTCCCTGTCCTTCCATGAAAATCAGGGTCCCTCCGGTGTGTGCCCCGTTGCCTTGAACTTGTCACTGTCACATCAGTACCTGTGGGTTGTGGCTATTTGAGATCAGGACACCTGCCACAGTCTTCCTTGCTTTCCCCAAATCAAGCTCATGATAGGAACTGAAAAGTTGAGAGAAGGAAGGGATGAGAATATACAATCCATTTCTCTGCCTGCTTTGGCATAGATGTGCCTGTATTTTCACTGGAGTTCTTGATACGATAGCTTTTAATATTTTAATCACAGGGAAGCCTGGTGTGCTGCAGTCCATGGGGCCACAAAGAGCTGGACACAGCTTAGTGACTGAACAACAACTTCCCCAGTGGTACAGTGGTTAAGACTTCACCTTCCAATGCAAGGGGTACATGTTCAATCCCTTGTCAGGGAGCTAGATCCCCCATGTCTCCAGGCCAAAGACCAAAACAAAGAACAGAAACAATATTATAACAAATTCGATAAAGACTTTAAAGATGGTCCACATCAAAACAAAATCTTAAAAAAACAACAACAAAGAAATTAACATTATTCAAGGGTGAGAGCCCAGGTCTGTTGACTCCGAAGTCTTTTCTCTGTGCCATGATTCAGCTGTGATGCCCCCTAAAATAACTGGGAATCTTAAATGAGGCTGGGGTGGAGAAAGACATAGATAAAGACAGACCAGAAAGAGAACAAGTGATGTTTATCCCAGTGTCTAGCTCACTGATTTTTGCAGTATTTCTTCTAGTGTCAGTCCTTCACATCCAGCTGAGCGTCCAAAGGAAAACATTGTTTTCTGCAACCTCATATTTTTGTCGAGCCTCATGCGACCTGGCAAATAATATTCAATATTTGTTATTGTTGCTGTTTAGTCGCGACCCCATGGACTGTAGCCCAAAAGACTCACCTATCCACAGGATTCTCCAGGCAAGAATACTGGAGTGGGTTGCCATTTCCTTCTCCAGGAGATTTTCCTGACCCAGAAATCAAATTCACATTTCCTGCATTGGCAGGAAGGTCCTTTACCACTGGGCCACCAGGGAAGCCCAATATTCAATATACGTTCATGCAATTAACAAAATAAGTGTAAAAATGTGTGATCAGAATTTTTACACATTTTTGACTTGGAATTAAAAATTGTATCACTAAAACAAGGCAATATCCTACACTTTGTATAGAGATCTGAAGAAATAAATTCCTTGATGATCATATTCATGTATTTCTGCTTTCTAGCACAAAAGCCTGAGATAAATAAGTATCTAGAAAAATTCCATAACACATCACCTTTGCACTGGCTGATGGTTTTTTCCCAAAGCAAACCTCCCTCCTTGGTTCAGGGTCACAGACCCCTGCTTTTTGCCCTGCAGACACCAGCTAATACCAATCACCTTCCCCTGCTCCATGCTTCAGACAGATCGATGACAGTCTCCTTCAGTACATCTCCCAGGTTTTTGTGGTCCAAAGCTTACTTTCCAGTACCCATGCCCCCACCTCCTATTTATTGTGTAACTAAGATGTATTTTAAATTGCAAACCTAATTATGTTTTCGCCGTCTAGTGTTCTCATTGCAGAATCCTAGCTAAATGTTTTCCTTTGTGACGTGTGACTGCTTCAGGAATATGCACACATCGGTGGAGAGCCAGCCACCCATTTGTCTGCTTAACAATATATTTGGCAGTAAATGTAATTGTAAATGTGGCTCCGCAGGTCGGCGTGTCAGGCGAGTGTAGCGCTGATACGCAGCAGCGACCTTCACGCTAAAGCTGTATTGATTACTCAAGTCTTTGTGTTTCCAGGGTTGGACCACTGACTTGAATGTGCGTCTAAACAATTCAGAGAGGACTTAGCAATTTTAAATGTTCCTTCTCTTTCCCTGAAATTGACTCACACATGATTCTTTAAATGCTTTTCTCATCCAGTTTGAAACTGAAAGCCTGTTCGGGGTCAAGTTCAGTGTGGTATTTCATGGTTCTGAAAAAGAAAATGAACTTTTGAAAAAAGAATCAGATTCTCGTCTCCGTTAATAGCAGGCAAAGCACCGGCGTGCACGGGTTTTGCATCAAATCTAAAAGATAAATTTAACTGATGTGTTTTCCAGTTCAACATTAGCTTTAACATGAACCGTGAGACTCTAACATTTCACGAAGGCAAGTTTGTAATCGAGACGCACGCTATTTAAAACAGGTGGAGACCACGCACAGCTTCCCTTGGAAGCGTAATGTCATAGCAAATAACAAAATAGAATTTATTGGGCAAATAAGGAAAGCTGCTCCAAATTAAGTCTCACAGTGATTACTGTATAAGGCACGTATGGAGTGCTTCTTACGTTCCTAATAATCGCGGTCACCGTTATGCTGTTTCACAGATATCTTTTCCTCTAGTGTTAACAGTCTTATTTTATTGAAATACATCCAAGATGGGACAGTAAATCTGGATGTCAAGCATACAAGGGGGCATGCAGGAGACGCTTTAAAACTGGGTTTCAGTCCAAATCAAAGTTTCATATGTAGAGTAAAACCTCTTCCTTAGGAGACTTGTATCCACAACAATGAACATCATGCTTTCTGGTATTTACTTTCTGCCACAGAGAAACTGAAGAAGTGCATCCTAGGAATCTGAATGAGCCTTGGTCATCAGGAACACGTGATAACAGTCTGAAGGTCACACAATCAAGTTGTGGTAAAGCCAACAAGCCCAGAACACCAGCCCAGCCATGATGAGTCCTTTTCCCCAAGTCTGTGTTCCATGATTCTTAACGCAGTTTTCAATAATGGAATTGTCATCCATCACTGATCGCGTCACAATGTGTGTGTTCAGCCACTCGGTCATGTCCGACTCTTTGCAACCCCATGGACTGTAGCCCGCCAGGCTCCTCTGTCCATGGGATTCTCCAGGCAAGAATACTGGAGTGGGTTGCCATGCCCTCCTCCAGGGGATCCTCCCGACCCAGGGATGAAACCCAGGTCTCTTGCATCTCCTGCATTGGCAGGTGAATTCTTTACTGCTAGAGCCACCTGGGAACCCTGATGATGTCACAACCCAGTCGCACATTCAGAAATGTCATGGTTTCAGAGGAGGGAGAGTCGAAATGAACATTTACTCAACAGGAAACTCGTGTCACCCTTCCCCTGTGTGTTAGGACCTCTGTAAAGTTTTGTTAAAAGGAAGTGTGAATCAAAGACTAGAAATCCTGTTTGAAAGTGGAAGATCAGGGAGAGCTTTCTGCAGACAAGGAGAGGGCAAGTGAATGGTGGCCCGGACTGCCGCCAGGCCATCCTCTATTCTAGAGGCTGGATTCATGTCTCCGGTGTGTACACCTATAGGAACAAGGGCAATTCAAGAGTCTGCTATGTGCAGCGTACAGGAGAAAGTAATGGAATGACGTTGAACTTGTTCAGTTCATTTCAGTCATTCAGTCGTGTCCGACTCTCTGTGACCCCATGGACTGCAGCATGCCAGACTTCCCTGTCTATCACCAACTCTTAGAGCTTACTCAAACTCATGTCCTTCGAGTTGATGATGCCATCCAACCATCTCATCCTCTGTTGTCCCCTTCTCCTCCTGCCTTCAATCTTTCCCAGCATCAAGGTCTTTTCCAAGGAGTCAGCTCTTCCCATCAGGTGGCCAAAGTATTGGAGCTTCAGCTTCAGCATCAGTCCTTCCAATGAATATTGTGGGGTATGATATTGACGTGGTGGGGTATGATATCTACTTACCTATGTAAGAAGTCCTTCATGCCTAGCAGGAGGAAGCTGGGGCTGGAAGGAAAGAGTGTTGGTGCAGGATGGGGCCAACCTGTGTGCAATCTGATCACTAGACTGGAGAGTGAAGATTACTTGTAAACGGGCCATAAAATGGCTAGATCACGTGTTCTCATGTGTCATGTGAAAGTGAGGAAAAGTCCTAGTATGGGACTTCCCTCACAGCCCAGTGGTTAAGAATCAGTGCTTTGATTGCCGGGGACATGGGTTCAACCTGTGGCTGGGTAACCAGGATCCCACATGCCGTGTGGCGCAGCCACCAAGTAAATAAATACGAAAAAGAAAAGTCCTAGGAATACATCTTTCATTCCCTCATGCACAACTTTTCACAGAAGGGAAAGAAGCTGAAAAATCAAATAGGGGCCGATCATTCAGACTTAAAATCTAGACCAGGATAAAGCAGTGTTAACAGAAAGGAGATGTGGTGGGTAGGTTTTCAGGACAATAAAAATAAGAACACTGGTCTCAGCAAATGCTTTGGCACAATCAACCCAATGTGCACCCCGCGTTGAGGTAACTCACGGTGCTGCTTGCTGAGTCATTAAGTACAATTTTACCGGGTGCTTTCTCATTACACGTTGTATTCCTTAAGTTAATCTAGTGGCTAGCTTCTATGTTAACTCTCAGCTCTATAGATGGCTCGGAGGCCAGTAAACAATTACACACACTGAGTCCTCTAGCACTGCATATATGGATTAATGTTTCAGCAAACTAATTAAGGTAGAGGAGTTTTGAGCCGAATGCTACCCTAGAGGTTTGTAAAGTAAAAGTCAGAAAAACTCATCACAATCTTTGCTTATAAACTTATAGTAAGTTTCAGGGTATAAAACAGAGAGCAAGTTAACATCCCCAGAGTAAATTGATCACTGCTGATGAGCATTGTTACTCAGAAGATGGGGACTCTGAGGGTCCAGGCTACTCTAAGGCTATCCATTTGCTATACTAGAATGTGTATTCAGCCACTCAGTTCTGCGCAGCTCTTTGCTACCCCATGGACTGTACCCCGCCAGGTTCCTCTGTCCATGGGATTTTCCAGGCAAAAATATTGGAGTGGGTTGCCATTTCCTACTTCAGGGGATCTTCCTGACCCAAGGGTTGAACCGACATCTTTTGCATCTCCCACATTGGCAAGTGGATTCTTTATCACTGAGCCAGCTGGAAAGTCCATCCTAGGACAATGGGCCATAAAAGCTTTGAATTACCAGATGGCTACCTAGTTGCCTGGAAGAGAGTTGCCATCTTCAGAGTTACATTCAGAGAAATGGCAGCAAAAACACAGAAAAGATCTTGATAAAAATATGAAACCTGAGATGACAGCAGACTTCTCATTATTAAAAACCTCCATCAATTCAAGTTTATACTGCATAAAAAAATTCTCTACTCCAAACACATTTCAAAGGGGTCCAAGGCTTTTGAAAAAGAAAATTTCAGATTGTAGAAGAAAATCACCCTGTCAAGAGCTAAAAACAATGAAGCTAATAACAATTAGAAGCGCTGCTGTTTGAGAAAGGTTGCCAAGGGTTATTCTATCAAAGCAATGCAAAACACCACTTAGAACATCAAAATGACTTGTGGTAATTATGTTCATGCCTTTGCTGTTGCATATAGATGAATATGCCTTGTGGAAAATAGCTGCGCTGCTATCATATGTGTGCGAGTTTTAAACTGTGTCCTCTTTCTGCAAGGAATATGACAAGTTTCACTCAAGCATTAAATTTGGATTTAGAAATATCACTTCCCCCGTGGCTCAGATGGTAAAGAATCCACCTGCAATGCAGGAAGCCCAGGTTTGATCCCCAAGTCAGGAAGATTCCCTGGAAAAGGGAGTGGCAATCCACTCCAGTATTCTTGCCCGGAGAATTCCATGGACAGAGGAGCCTGCAAGCTATAGTCCATGGGGTTGCAAAGAGTCAGACACGACTGAGCTACTGAAACTTTCACTCCCAACCCCTCTGATGGGGTCCCTCGAGGATCCACCTACATACGTTCCAACTGTCACTCTCTCCTGAGATGATCTATCTTCAGGCCTATAGTGACCGATGGCAATGCTTCTGTATCTTTGATCATGTTTCATTACCATGGGGACCCACCATGACTGATGACTTCAATCAATTTTAGCATTAAAATATTCCAGAGTAAAGCTATTGTCATGTGTAGGCAAACATCATGAATGAGTTTGCCGGGAGTAGTGTGTAATATTTCATCTTATTGAAGGAACTCAAACAGCCTAATTAAATGATGTCCCAGAAGAACCTGTGACCCTTGTCCCTCCGTGGGTGGTGGCCTCCTGCTCTCTTCCTGGACTCCAGTGCAATGCAATTCTTGCCACCATCTGCCTGTCACCTGAACTGCAGCAGCTGTGGTCCTAATCTCTTCCATGTGGAGGGAAATAGCATTTATAAGCATACTGGGGACGTGTGCATCTTATGGAACAGCAGCTGGAAATTGTAACTTTCTCCACACAAAATACATGCAACATGGGTGTGAAATTACACAAAGTTGTATGAAGTCTCCAATTCTGGCACCTGTTAAAAACTTTGCTATATATTCTCCACTTTTAAAAAAAGGAACAGACCACACGCATGAACTTGGATGCATGCACACATGATCCTGAAATATTCTGATGGGCAAAATTCCTATTCAGTTCCTCCTAATGTCAGTCATTTCAGTCAGAGACCACATTGTGTGTGTTAGTCATTCAGTCGTGTCCGACTCTAGCTTGCAAGGCTCCTCTGGCCATAGGACTCTTCAGGCAAGAATACTGGAGCAGGTAGCCAGTTCCGTTTCCAGGGGATCTTCCCAACCCAGGGATCAAACCCAGGTCTCCCACCCTGCAGGCAGATTCTTTACCACTGCATTCGACAAAAGAAAAGATGAATTTGGGGGTTAGGATGAAAGATTTTAGAGTGCAATAAACATCCCTAATACCAAATGTCTTAGAATGATGCCACTTGTTTGCAATCTCGAATTTCAAAAGTGACTTCTTGTTCTGAAAAATGTCATCATGTTCCTTTAAAAATGCATGTTCTCAGCTTGTAGAGAGGCCAGCTCAACACATGGTTAACAAAATAGAGAGGAGCCAAATATATTGTCAAACTGATGTTTCTTCTTAATGGAGCTGAGACTGTGAAAACAGCACAACAGTTAGAGCAAATGTGCTCTGGTCTCGAGCCTGATCAGAGAGCAAGAATGAGTGGGGATCCTGCCACCCATCTGCCGAGTGAGTGCCTGTCTGGAGTGAAGGCAAGAAGGGAGATCAAACCTGTTGATCCTTCCTCCGCCTCTTCAGTTATGATCAACTTTCCACCGTGAGGTCCCTAAACACAAGTCAATCACTCAAGTGAAGAACAAGGATTTGATGCTTCACAGGTGGCGCTGAGGTAAAGAACTCATCTGCCAAGGCAGAAGACATAAGAGAGGCAGGTTCGATCCCTGGGTCAGGAAGATGCCCTGGAGAAGGAAATGGCCACCCCACTCCAGTATTCTCGTCTGGAGAATCCCACGGACAGAGGAGCCTGACGGGCTATAGCCCATAGGGTTGCAAAGAGTCGGGCGCAACTAAATCACGCGAGTGCAGAGGAAAAACTGGTAAGACTTTTGCTTAAGTGGCACCTTTCTGAGACATCTTTAGTGGTAATCTTGTCTGTATGCATTTTTTCCTTGAAGTATTGACTTTAAAGCATAGTCCTCATGGACAATGAGACCACTGGGTAAAAACCCAGTCCCGCAGTGTAGCTGGTTTACTATGATTTGGGTTGAAATAGAATTCTTGCACAAGAAGAAAAAACATTGAATGTTCAGTTCCTTAAAGTTCCCACATATTTTCTGAATGATCTAAATGGACTAGTGATATGGCTTTTGTACTTTCATTAAAATTTTAAATCATATAAGTAACACCTGCTCATCTTTGAAAATTTAGAAATCACCAAAAAACTTACAGACACAGAATCAAAACAGTTAGTGTTTTTGTACCTAGATGGCAGCCCATGAGGCTCCCCCATCCATGGGATTCTCCAGGCAAGAACACGGGAGTGAGTTGCCATTGCCTTCTCCAATGCATGAAAGTGAAAAGTGAAAGTGAAGTCGCTCAGTCGTGTCCGACTCTTAGCGACCTCATGGACTGCACCCTACCAGGCTCCTCTGTCCATGGGATTTTCCAGGCAAGAGTACTGGAGTGGGGTACCATTGCCTTCTCCATGTTTTCAATACACATATTATTTAATATGTTGACCTTTTTCAAACAACAATCTAACTTGAAATTTTTCCATTGGAAATATTTATATTCAATGTGATTTTAACAACTCTCAATTAGTACATCTTAAGGACACATCTGAATGAAGAGTTCCAAAGAATAGCAACGAGAGATAAGAAAGCCTTCCTCAGCAATCAATGCAAAAAAATAGAGGAAAACAATAGAATGGGAAGGACTAGAGTTCTCTTCAAGAAACTTAGAGATACCCAGGGGACATTTCATGGAAAGATAAGCTTGATAAAGGACAGAAATGGTATGGATCTAAAAGAAGCAGAAGATATTAAGAAGAGGTGGCAAGAATACACAGAAAAACTATACAAAAAAGATCTTCACAACCCAGATAATCATTATGATGTGTTCACTCACCTAGAGCCGAACATCCTGGAATGTGAAGTCAAGTGAGCCTTAGGAAGCATCACTACGAACAAAGCTAGTGGAGGTGATGGAATTCCAGTTGAGCTCTTTCAAATCCTGAAAGATGATGCTGTGAAAGTGCTGCACTCAATATGACAGTAAATTTGGAAAACTCAGCAGTGGCCACAGGGCTGGTAATGGTCAGTTTTCATTCCAATTCCAAAGAAAGGCAATGCCAAAGAATGCTCAAACTACCACACAATTGCACTCATCTCATATGCTAACAAAGTAATGCTCAAAATTCTCCAAGCCAGGCTTCAGCAATACGGGAACTGTGAACTTCCAAATGTTCAAGCTGGTTTTAGAAAAGGCAGAGGAACCAGAGATCAAATTGCCAACATCCGCTGGATCATCAAAAAAGCAAGAGAGTTCCAGAAAAACATCTATTTCTGCTTTATTGACTATGTCAAAGCCTTTGACTGTGTGGATCACAATAAATTGTGGAAAATTCTGAAAGAGATGGGAATACCAGACCACTTGACCTGCCTCTTGAAAAACCTGTACGAAGGTCAGGAAGCAACGGTTAGAACTAGACATGGAACAGACTGATTCCAAATAGGAAAAGAAGTACGTCAAAGCTGTATATTGTCACCCTGCTTATTTAACCTATATGCAGAGTACATCATGAGAAATGCTGGGCTGGAAGAAGCACAAGCTGGAATCAAGACTGCTGGGAGAAATATCAATAACCTCAGGTATGCAGATGACACCACCCTTATGGCAGAAAGTGAAGAAGAACTAAAGAGCCTCTTGATGAAAGTGAAAGAGGAGAGTGAAAAGTTGGCTTAGAGCTCAACATTCAGAAAACTAAGATCGTGGCATACAACCCATCACTTCATGGCAAATAGATAGGGAAGCAGGGGAAACAGTGGCTGACTTTGTTTTGGGGGGCTCCAAAATCACTGCAGATGGTGACTGCAGCCATGAGATTAAAAGACGCTTACTCCTTGGAAGGAAAGTTATGACCAACCTAGACAGCATGTTAAAAAGCAGAGACATTACTTTGCCAACACAGGTCCATGTAGTCAAGGTTATGGTTTTTCCAGGGGTCATGTATGGATGTTAGAGTTGGACTATAAAGAATGCTGAGCACCGAAGAATTGATGCTTTTCAACTGTGGTGTTGGAGAAGACTCAAGAGTCCCTTGGACTGCAAGGAGATCCAACCAGTCCATCCTAAAGGAGATCAGTCCTGGGTGTTCATTGGAAGGACTGAAGTTGAAGCTGAAACTCCAGTACTTCGGCCACCTGATGCGAAGAGCTGATTCATTTGAGAAGACCTTGATGCTGGGAAAGATTGAGAGCAGGAGGAGAAAGGGATGACAGAGGATGAGATGGTTGGATGGCATCACCGACTCGATGGACATGGGTTTGGGTGAACTCCGGGAGTTGATGATGGGACAGGGAGGCCTGGAGTGCTGTGGTTCATGGGGTCGCAAAGAGTCGGACACGACTAAGCGACTGAATGGAACTAAACTCAAGGACACAGCAATTTATTTAACCAGTCTCCTGTTGTACTCTAGTTAACATTTCCATCATTTTATTAAAGAAAAACAACTCTTGGTATTTCTTTAGGACAAATTCCTAGAAGTGATCTTTCTGGTTCACAGGAAACAGACATCACTTTATCTGTTGATGTATGCCAATGCCTTCCAAAAAGATTGTACAATTTACTCACCACAGCAGTTTAATTACCATATCTTTTTTCCACCATCCCTACAAGCCATGGATATCCTAACTCATTTTTTCCTGCTTCACACTCAGTTTTTAAATTTTTAATCCTTTCTGGGGGGTGACAATTTTCTTGGAGTATGATTGTTATACAATGTTATATTAGTTTCTACTGTAGGAAGAAATGAATCAGTTATATATATATATATATAAAACTGATATATATATATATATATAACTGATATATATATATACACACACATATATCCCCTCCTTCTTGGACCTCCCTCCCATCCAACCCACACCCCACCCCTCTGGGTCATCACAGAACACAGAGCTGAGCTCCCTGTTTATACAACAGCTTCCCACCAGCTACCTATTTTCATGGTAGCATAGCATATTGGAGAAGGAAATGGCAACCCAGTCCAGTGTTCTTGTCTAGAGAATCCCATGGACAGAGGAGCCTGGTGGACTGGCGTCCATGTGGTTGCACAGAGTCGGACACGACTGAAATGACTTAGCAGCGGCGGCGGCAGCAGCAGCGTAGCGTGTATATGTCGATCCTAACCTCCCAGTTTGTCCCACCCTCCTCTCCCGCACCCCGTGTTCACATGTCTGTTCTCTGAGTCTATGTGCCTATTCCTGTCCTGCAAATAGGTTCATCTGTATCATTTTTCTAGGTTCCACGTATACGCATTAGTTTGCAGTATTGGCTTTTCTCTTTTGAACTTACTTCACTCTATCTGATAGACTCTAGATCATTGCCAGTAGGCTAGCCTGCCAGAGCCATGTGGTCCTGAACCACCTGACTTCAGAAAGACAATGCAATAGTCTGAGGTAAATAGATTAACAGCTGAGACAAAAGTACCAAAATCTCAGTGACTTCACATAACAAAAAGTTCATCTCTTGCCAACACGCCAGTTCAGTGCAGTGTTTGGGTGGGCAGCTAGCCACACAGCTGTTCAGGGACCTGAGCTTTGTCCATCTTCATCCTACTTGTAATTCCATCACCCCAGGAGGGCCCTCACTGCCTTGGCTGGATCCGCGGTCTGTGGTCAGTGCTTGTGGGAAGAGAGCGGATCTTACCTGGGAGAGTTTTATTGTCATGCCCAGGAAACAGCCTGACACCCTTGCTCAGTATTCCATCAGGCAGAACCTCATCTCAGGAGCACACTTAGCCTCAGGGACGATCCAGACAGAGTCCAGCGGTACAGCCCAGAAGAAACGCAACGGATTTCGCCAGTATCTAACCATCTCTGCCACAGATACTAATATTAGCTTTTGTTTTAATCTACTTGGGGAGTTTCTACCTTTTTTAAAAAAACAAAGAGAGATGTTAGTCCCTTCACTGTGACTTGGAGTGGCCACTGATACATAGGTGCCTATATGCCTGCAACTCTATGTATCTGAGCCATTCATTACCTTCTAGTGCGATTTTCCATTTTACATCTGTGGGTTGGATGAAACTATTATCATTCCACTTTTTCCCCCTAATAATCTGAAACTAGGACTATACTTTTCTATTCTGGTAATGGTTGCTGCAGCATGAATAGATGGATTCATGAAAAGATGGATTATGAACATATAACTTGTATTTCCCCACAAGGGCTTTTGAAATATCCATTTCAGCACTACTTTTGCCCGATATCATATCTTACATGATGAGAACTTTCACTTCATCTTTCTCTATTCCCTCTCCCTTCAGACTGTATCTCCTCCTTATCACTACTTTCTCCGATGCCTAGATTTTGAAAAAACTTGGGAGAAATTTGGGAGAAGAGAATGTTCCATGTAGGAAACCTGGCCCAATTTAAATGACTGTACAATAAATTAAACACAAAGAAAGTGAGACAGAATTAGTTGGCAAGGGATGCAAATTATTTTAAAATTCCACAGAAATCAATCAATAGTGATATTTAAGCCAGGATGAAAACAATAAAGATTTTAATATTAGATAAAAGATCTCTCTCTAGTATTGAACATTCTTAACACACACACACACACACAGAGAGAGACACTGTTTACCATGCAAGAGTTCACTTACACTGTTTACCATGAAAAAAAGAATAATTATTGAATTAGAGATAAAGCATATGGGCCATTACAAAATACAATAAGAACTTAAAGAACCCCAAGCAACCACCAGCACAAAAAAATATGCTCCTAAGGAGTGATTTCCTAGGGTGATAGTTTAAATACATTCAAATAGGTACTAAATGAAAGCAGAATGGCTTTATAAGACAAAGTACAAGTACAAAGAACAGAATCTCTCATTTATCAGTGCCAAAGCAAATAGAAAGTCTGACCTGAGTCTTATCAGTTGTGTTCCTAGCAGAGTCAACAAGGAGCCAATTACAAATACCAAAAGCAGGAACAACAAGAAGAAAAGTTTGGTGCTTTTGTTTGACTAATGATCAGTTCAACCTCCCAAGGTTTTCTTTTAGTGATTTCATTTCAAAGAGATTTCGTACGTTAACACTCTTTGGCACGTTCTTACCCTCTTAGCAATCATTGTTGAGGGCTTTCAAATGAACAAGAAAATATCTGCCTAAAAACTCAGACTATTTTTTTTTTAACGGCTCTTGCAGCCATTCCTACCTTCAAACAGCAAAGAAACAAGCTATCGATGTAGAACTTGAACAGCAGAAAGGAACAATGGGACATCAGCTCTCGCAGGCAGATGTCACGACTTGAAGGGATTAGCGTAGGAAACATTTACATAGAGAAAATGCCACCTCTCAGTCTCCTCTGGAAAGGGAATCTGACTGCAGGACCATTAGAACCCACACACAAAGTCCAGTTCAGACTAAAACTGAAACAAGTGAATTTCCATGCAAGTCGTCTGTCTACCAGCTGCTCTCTATGAACAGGCGAGCTCCCTCCACTGGACATTCAGAACCTTAAGTAAGTTGTGGGGTCTCAAGTGAGAGAGAGGAACCCACTAGGAATCTCATTAAAAGGCAGCCCCGGGGTTCTGGAGTTTCTGCTAGAGTAGGCCTAAGAAGCGGCCCTGGAATCTGCATTCTGAGATTTATCTTCAGTGACTCTAGCACAAGCAGTCCCTAGATGTCTTCAGGAAGCACCAGTAAAATTGTAGAGACTCAGAAAACCTGTAGTTGCCTTAACTATGTTCTCAGATTTAGGAAATGGATTCCTTCTCGGTTGCATTTCCTTTGGTCTGCCCCCAGATAAGTTCCAACACAGTTCTCTTGGAAATAAATCTTAGAATACCGCTGATTCTCTGAGCTGTGCCACAGGACCAGATGAAACCCTGGACTGCGAGAATCATCCCCACATCCCATCCTTATGGAGAAGAAACGTACATGGACAGGCATAAAATGCAAAATGGAATTGTTTCTTCAGGAGTGCTGGATAAGGGTCATAAGCAGCGGAGAAGCAAATCACCAAGGAAGAATCCAAAAACCTGGCCATGACCTTTCCTCTCTCCAGATAATTTTGTACTCCTTTGCTCTAACACCTTAAGCCAAAGTCTGTGCATGGTGCTAATTAATATGTAATTATGTCATCCATTATACACATCAGTGAAGGTAAATAAGCTGTAGAGCAGTCCTGAAGTCTTGCCCCCCAAATTACTATCTCAGTCTATCATGTGTAAATAGTAATATTATCCCACATGTGATTCTGAGATATGAGATGGTACAATAAAACACGTATCATAGCAGTCAACAGCTTTTGTAAATGGTCACTGCTTTTGTTTATGTGACTACATTATTACTGTCAAAAATAACTTCGCTGTAGGAATCATGAAACTAGGATGCTGACTGATCCCCCCTGACTCATCACCAGTAGGTGTTAGAGCATTAAATCAGGTAAATGTTCTCAGTTCCAACACTTCTAGTACTCTGCCCACAACCCCACATAGACTGAAAGCGGTGAAATATTTTTTAAACATCTATGAACTTTAGTCAGTATGCAGAGTCCATGACATATAGCAGGAGTAATATGTATATTACAAGGAGATGGATGCTATACTAGACCACCATAGCCTGAGTGGCTTAAGTGACATGTTTTGAAGTCTCATTGAATTTGTTACAATATTGCTTCTGTTTTATGTTTTGGTTTTTTTGGCCGTGAGGTGTGTAGGATCTTAATGCCCTGAGCAGGGATAAAACCCATATTCCCTGCACTGGAAGAGGAAGTCTTAACCACTGGGCCACCAGGAAAGTCCCCTTAAGTGATATTTATTCAGCACAGTTTTAGAGGCTGCGAAGTCCAAGCTGAAGGCACAGTGCCTGGTGAAGACCTGCTTTCTGGTTTGCAGATGGCTGTCCTCTTGCTAATTTCTCGTGTGGCTGAGTGAGCCAGCTAACTCCTTGACCTCTTCTTATTGGGACATAAATCCCATTCATGAGGACCCCACCCTTGTGACCTAACTACATCACCAAGATCCCACCTCCAAAAAGTGTCACATCAAGGTTAGGGTTTCAATATATGAACTCTGCAAAGACACAAATGTTCAGTCCATTGTAGAGAGTTCAACAGTCAAAAAATGTGGCCACTTGGGGTATTCTACAGGAGAGAGAAGGTGTGGAAGCACAGAATACTGCCTTTGTGGTTTGACATAAAGAACAAGCATGAATCTGAGCTTCATGGGTACACATCAATCACCAGTGGTTTTGCAGTTCCTTATTTACCTCTGCTGCCTGAACGTGACCTATTTTATCTTCGAGTTTTCCATTGTATAGGATAATCCTCTGTGCAGCAGCTAGAATTTCCTGGTAGACAAAAATCCAATAACATTACAGCTAGAAAATGCATGATTTGGTCAGAAAGAAGCAAAAGATAAAGAAGTTAGTTATCGACCCTGTTTCCAACACTCTCCAGCCTCATAAAAGTGCTCTGTGGTTGATAGGGCTCCAGGAAGTCAAATTCCCACTAGTCAATGAAATAAGCTTGCCAGCTGGGCTGACCTCCCTTCAAATATGCACAATAGGGACATTACTGGTGGCACGAAAAGAGAAAAACAGGACTTTTCCTCAACAGCAGATCATTTTCTCTTGAGAATCTTCTCAGAGAAGGGCATCTGGGCATTCCCAGCTATTTTTCTTTTCTTTTTGTTTTAATCACCTGAGGCTTAACTTCACACAAATGAATTAGAGCCATCAATTAAAAAGGGGTGGAGTGAGAGGGTCCCAGGGAAAATCTATTGCACAATCATAGACGCAAGACTGCAGAAATCATGAAGATGAGCAATCTTAAGATGTATTCAGCACTTTTACGCAGCCCACAAGTATTCTTCAAATTATGCAAATGAATTAATAAAGTCAGAATTCATTTAAAATGTATATCCCTCCACCTCCCCATCTCTCCAGACACAGAGCTCTCTGGGCCTACATTCACTCATTTTTTCTGTTAATCAGTGAAGGTAACTTTTTAACCTCCCAGGGTTTGGAAAACAGAGAGCTTTAAACCAAAGCAAAAGATGTCTTCAACTGAGCTATGCCAAGAAATCAAAATGAGCTGCCCTTCCATTTGAAAGCTAATGTTGAAAGAAATAAGTAAAGGTATTTTCCCTGAATCAAACAAAACCCTGTTCATGAAGATATTCATCCAATTGCCCTACCATATAATTTCAAAGCTTTGCAAAATGAAACCATCTAACAGTTAAGACATTATCTTAAGTATCTTATTATCTGAGATATTAAGGTATGCATCTTATTTATCTTAAATATAATATACTAAGTTACATATAATT
>SJYQ01000303.1:660579-686801 GCA_006410935.1 Redunca redunca
TTTGAAATAAATATCTAGTTATTAGCTTGAGATTACAGCAGTCTAATCCACTTCTATAAAACTGTTTGCACAAAGAAGCAAAACATGACTCGATGACTTTGTTTATATTATCAATTTCTTGGCTATAAATGTCCTCATTTCCCACAGAGCACGGAGGTAAATGTTATCCTGCTCTGCGTAATTATCACGAAACCCCAATTAGGAGAGTTCAAATCCATCACCTAGGATTGTATGATATATTCCCAGTATTGTCAATATAGACCATGAGTTGTGTATGTTCTAGGTATGATTTATATCGGTGGTCAAAACCTTCATTACAGTGGCCCATAAAATATTAGCTTATAGTCACTGGAATGCAGCTTTCATCATTCTCTCTATGATTGTAGAGCAGTTCTGTGAGCGCAGCATCACACTGGAGAAAATAAAATGCAGTTAAGTCGAAATGGCACGGCTAATGCCCTTTGGGAGCTCGCATTTAAAATGGAAATATAAGCTTACCCCTGAGAAAGGACAAGAGGAAATGGGCTTAGATTTATAGAAAAAGGGGACAAGGCATTTTTCCTCTGGCTCTTCCCTCCCCTGGCCTATCCAGGAGGTTGCTAACTGCCAGGTGCACAGGAGAAGAGTGTGAAGAAGATGAAGGCACTATTCATGGACAACCATCATCTTATCCTGATGTGGGGGAAAAAAGGACTGCACATCTTCCGCATCATCTCTTCTTCATTTAGACGTTTTAAAATTTTAATCTGTTTCTTTTTGAGGGGGCTGGGTCTTTGTTGCTGCGCACGGACCTTCTCTAGTTGCAGCGAGTGGGGGCTCCTCTCCAGTTGCAGTGCGTGGCCTTCTCATCGAGGCGGGTTCTCTTGTTGCAGAGCACGGGCCCTAGGGCTCTAGCGCTTCAGTAGTTGCGTCTCACAGACTCCAGAGCATGGGCTTACCTGGGGCACACACGGGCTTAGTTGCTCCGCATCATTAAACTTTAAAAAATCTTATTGGGGCTGTACCCAGCAAAGTTGAAATGACAAGATCCATTATCCATTACTTTTAAACAAAGTTAGGGAAGTAATTGTTAATAACAGTTGGAAATCTCTGCTGGAAGCCATAACAAGAGCTCCCAAGATACAGTAAAAATTAAGACAGGGGTTTATTTGTTTGGAATAGCACTCCAGAAATTTTGTAATCTCCTCATTACTGGCTTTAGGGACCTACTTTCATCCTTCATCTCTTCTTATGAAATCGTCGAGCTAAACCAAACCAAATTGTCTCCAATAAAACTGGCTTGAAATACTCTCAAAGTGTCAGAAATCCAGATTATTTAGTATAGAAAAATTAAAAAAAAAAAATAAGGTGGTGATGTGGAAGCATCATCATCTAGATTGAATCTCGGCTTCAAGAATATTAACTAAAGCTATGGGAACTTAAAGAAGTTTCTCAATGATTTTTTAAAAGTTTCTCCTCACCTAAAAAGAGAGGCCTTATTGGTGAAGATTAAGGATAAGAGATGTGAACCTCTTAAGAGTAGTGACACAATAAAGAAAATTAATGAGAAAGAAGAGAAAATGTCTCAGAGTAAAGATCTGGGAGAATTAAATAGAACAAAGAAGAAAAAGAGGGGAGTAGCAGGGAGGGGTTGGAGGCAGAGAAGTAAAGAAGGGGAAGGTTGAAGGAAAGCCATAATGAAGAAACATCGAGAATTTCTGGAGAAGTGAAAATCAAGAAAATACCTTTATTATAGGTGAGATGTAAATTTCCCAAACATCTTACAGCAAATACTCCTTTTATGTATTTAGTTTATATTTAATGTGAAAGTTTTGTCTCCCCAACCAGGGATCAAGAATAGCATTTTGCATTTCTTTGTATGTCCATCCACACCCAAGACTGTATCATCACAAAAAAGGTCTATAATAATTATGCCAGAAAAACCGTAGTTGAAAAGGACTGAAAACACACATGAAATGATGCAGCCTTAGGTGAAGTGCCTATACAGAACAGAAAGGAGACCATGAACACAGTTCACTGAGGTTTCTCCAGACAAAGAAAACGGGATGGAGAATTCAAGTACAGGTTGGAAATCCAGAGTGTGTGTGTATAGTTCAAGGATGAGTTTGTAGCTGGGAAATGAAGTATTAACAGTACAACACTGAGCTGAATGTGTGAGCCTGGAGTAGACACAGACATCGACTCTGACTTCAGCTGCATGGGCAAGTTTGGAAGAACACTCTTCTAAGCCTCAATTCCCTTAACTTGAAATTGAGCCTAATTATATCCACCTTAGTGGGAGATGGTAAAGTTAAAAGACTTCTCTGAATGTCAATAACTCCTCCCAGCACCTGGAACACAGTATGAGCTCTATAGATAACCATCACTGTCATAATTATTGTTAGCATCACCACAGTCATTCATCCTCAGTCAAGGACGCAGGAAAGAAATAGAAAAAAGGACGTATGATTGGAAAGGGAGCCACAGAGACAACTCTGTGCCTTAGGAGAAGAGTATGGAGTCATTGAGCTTCCCTGGTGGCTCAGGTGGTGAAGAATCTCCCAGTAATGTGGGAGACCCAGGTTCTACAAGGCTCCAAAACTTGGCCACCTAATGCAAAGAGATGACTCATTTGGAAGAGACCCTGATGCCGGGAAAGATTGAAGGCAGGAGGAAAAGGAGGTGACAGAGAATGAGATGGTTGGATGGCATCACTGATTCAATGGACATGGACTTGAGCAAACTCCAGGAGATGGTAAAGGACAGGGAGGCCTGGTGCTGCAGTCCATGGGGTCACAAAGAGTAGGGCATGACTTGGTGACTGAACAACATTATTTATATAAAGTCATTGTTGCAGGGAAGAGAGTAGGTATGGAGGAAGATTTGGGAGCAGAGGAGAAGACAGATGGCTGCTCACCAAGCTTTGTCCCGTGTCATGTGATGAAAATGGCAACCCACTCCAGTATTCTTGCCTGGAGAATCCCATGGACAGAGGAGCCTGGTGGGCTACAGTCCACAGGGTCACAAAATCAGACACGACTAAGCGACTATCACTTTCACCTTCACTTTTTCACTGTGACTCAGAGAGGAGCAATAAGGTACAAGTGTAGGCATCACAGGGCCCTCAGCTGAACGAAATCAGAAATGCTGGGTGATGAGCAACTTGGTAAGACTAGTTCAAGGTACGGAGTCAAGGAGGGCAAGTGCTAATGGCGGACCCGTGAGTTCTGAGCATCAGAGGCGAGAGTCGACGCTCAAGATGCAGAGAAGGTGGGAAATGTGGTTTTCACTCTGGCTTCATTTGCCCACCCTTTTATAAAACTTGCGCTAAGTGGGGGATTTTCTACCTGATGTAGAGCATTAGTACAGAGAGCAATCTTAATGTGAACTCAATTTTTTACGGATTAGAAACTTGAATTGTCAAAGTACAAATAATAATAATGTAATAATAAATATTTGTATTTCAAGGTGAAATTGAAGATAACTAAGAAATCTAATTTGGGGGCAAAGGGAAGGGAAAAAATGAAGAGAGGATAGAATTAGATAACATCCTTATGTTTAATTTATAAGACCTCTCCCGTACTCTGCTAAGTGAATGTGCAAATATAATAAATGCACTGTTTTGAGTATAACTTCTTTAGACTCTCATGTTTTTCTTATTTTTTTTATGTGCATTAAAATTTTTATTCACAAATAAAGTTGCATAATAACAGTTTAAATCAAGTGTTTAAAAATCCTAATTTTCTATTTGTTGCTATAAATTCAGAGATGCAGAGAGCCACGGGAAGTATTTTGAAAATGGCAAGTTGTGTCACTGTATATTTAGTATCTTTGTGCACTAATTGAATTATCTTAAAGTATATACATTATTCATTTTCTGGAGACTTGAGCTGATCTATCAACACAGCTTCTTCTGCTGTGACTTTTTAGCGTAAATAAAAGAACCTAGATGCCCACAAACCTGAGCCCCATTTGCATGGAATTTCACATTCACACACATCTCATTATCTTGGGAAAAGGCTTTATCTGAACTCAGCTGCCTTTGTGCCCACATCCCAATTACAATTTTCTGCTTGTAATTTCCAATATGCCACTATTATAGTTGAACAAAAGAGAACACTTTATGCATTTCCAGGAGTTTATAAGCAACCTCAGATNCTGCCTTTGTGCCCACATCCCAGTTACAATTTTCTGCTTGTAATTTCCAATATGCCACTATTATAGTTGAACAAAAGAGAACACTTTATGCATTTCCAGGAGTTTATAAGCAACCTCAGATGCACACTACAACCTAGAGACTATAATAAAACACGAAAGGTTTTATGAAAAGAAGAAATGCTTCTTTTTTTCCCCTTAATTTTGATACACAACTTGTCTTAAACAAGAAGTAGCTTTGAACTCTCAAGTCTATCCCAGCTCAGGGAGCATGGTGGTGCTTAGCCAAGAATTTTGAGGAAGGCAAGGGAAAAGGGTATTTTTCTTTCTTGAAAGAATTATTCCCACCATGGAAACCTCCATGCTAGGGAGACTTGGATCAGGGCAAACTTTAGACATAAATAAGAAATGTCTTTTTTACAGAGTATCTTTTTGTTTACTCTTACTTCCCTTAATGTTATCTTCCTAGTAGAGACCAAAGAGAGGAAGGGCTTAAGAGAATCTTATGCCCCAGTCGGTTGGGAGTGATTGGTCTAGACTGTGTGGTCCTTGCGGATAGAAGCCTCTTTAGCTCCCCACTCTACCCTCAGTATCGAGTCCAGAGACAGGCATCCAGGAAGTACCCAACAGATGTTTTGTTTCTAAAAGATGGCAATACACACATCTAGAGAGTATAGCACTCAGGTCTGAGTACCTTTACTGTAAAGGGCTAAATGGTAAATATTTTAGACGTTGTAGCTCAGGTGGTCTCTGTCTTTGCTGTTTAGTGGCTAAGTTGCATCTGACTCTTTGCAACCCCGTGGACTGTAGCCAGCCAGGCTCTTCTGTCCATGGGATTTCCAGGCAAGAATACTGGAGGGGGTTAACATTTCCTCCAGCACATCTTCCAGACTCAGGGATCAAGCCTGAGTCTCTTGCATCTCCTGCACTGATAGGTAGATTATTTTCCACGGAGCCAATAGGGAAGTCCTCTTGTACAATATGCGACTAAATGGGTGGGGCAATAAAACTTTATTTACACAAAGAAGGTGAGAGTAAAATTTGGCCTGGGGGCTGTGATTGGAGGACCTCTGGTTCAGCAGGTACAAATGATGATCAGTTAGACCCAGTGCAGTCTAAATGCAGAAGCCAGTTCATAGGTGGTTTAGGATAGAGAGCTTCAAGGTCAGGGGCAGGACTGAGGTCAGAGGGCTAATGCAACAGAGTCCCGTGGAACCTGAAGAGTAGCTCCCAAAGGTTTCTCTGATGTTTTCTCTAAAGCTCTAGAGTCGTGGTTGCTAGATGTGGCAGGGTGTGGCAAGGGCTATCAGTAGGACTCCCACCCTAAGCAAGTTTCACTGAGTCTTTTCCCAAACCTTCCTCAGTGATCTGCATGGTTGACTTACCAGTTAATGTTTAGATGATAAGAATTTGGAGACTTGAACAAATCCACCATATTGCCCCAATCTCCATGACACTAACAAGTTATACTCAACAGTTCTCCCAGGAAAATGAAAAAAAGGAATAAGCATGAGAGTGATGGAAAAGGAATTCCATTTTATAGTGATGATTAGCAATATGTGCTAGAATATAAGCCATGTTAAATGTTGTTGACATTTGTGCTCACATACTTCTTAAAACAACTGTGAAATAATCATTTCCCTCTTTGGGGGTGAGAAAACAAAGATTCAGAAATGGACAGAGAAGCCTGTGTCCATGGGATTCTCCAGGCTAGAATACTGGAGTGAATTGCCGTTTCCTTCTGCAGGGGACCTTCCCAACCCAGGGATCGAATCCCCGTTTCCTGCATTTCAGAAGCGACCAGGGGAGACTCTCAGAAATGTTAATTCAAGTAAAACATGGCAGTGCCTTCAATGGTCGCCAGAGACCCCTACCTCCTAGGTCCCCTTGTCTCTCCGATTGGACCTTATTAGGCTCTGGAGCCGTGCTCCCATCTGGCCACCCTGCATTGCCACTGTCCCCTGTGAGGCCATCTTTGGCTTTCTTCTAACTCCTGTGCTCCCCCTTAGGGATCTTAAACACGTCCAAAGCCACAAGGACCACAGGTATGCCGATGGTGACCAAACCTCGACCACAGTCCGGTTCTTGCCCCAGGCTCCAAGCTCGCATTTCACTTCGTCTCCTGCATCAGCGCTGTGGCATTTCGGGTGGAATATTTCCAAAGCCAGTCTCATTGTTTTCCACCCACAGCCTACCCCATCTCTCACATTCCCTCCATTAGCCACTGCTATCCCCTTCTACCCAGGAAACCGTCCTAGAAATCTGAGCACTATCTTCAAATTTTCAATTTCCCTTCCCTCCCACATCCAGTCTGAGACCAGGTCCTGTCGATTATACTCCTGCCACTCTCAGATCTATCCTTTCCTCCCTGTTCCCCATGCAGCTGCAAAATTCTTCATCATCTTTCGCCTAGGCTGTTTAAAGTTTTCTAACTCTTCACAGAGTGAGCGTTTCAGAAGGAAATTCATCCACATTTCTCCCTTGCTTGAAACCCTTCAGTGCCCCCTTCATTGTCTCAGTCGGTATTTTTCTTTTTTTTTCCCTCTTTTTAAACAATTTTTACTGAAATACAGTTGACATACAGTGTTGTGTTAGTTTATGCTGTACAGCAAAGTAACTCTAGAACTCCATTTCCATATAGGGCATTACAGAACACCAGATAGAATTCCCTGTGCTATGCGGTAGGTTCTCATTAATCATCTTTTATGTATAGTAGTCGGAGAAGGCAATGGCACCCCACTCCAGTACTCCTGCCTGGGAAATCCCATGGGCGGAGGAGCCTGGTGGGCTGCAGTCCATGGGGTCAAGAAGTGTTGGACACGACTGAGTGACTTCACTTTCACTTTTCACTTTCATGCATTGGAGAAGGCAATGGCAACACACTCCGGTGTTCTTGCCTGGAGAATCCCAGGGACGGGGGAGCCTGGTGGGCTGCTGTCTATGGGGTGGCATAGAGTCAGACACGACTAAAGTGACTTAGCAGCATATATAGTAATGTGTATATGTCAATCCCAGTCTCCCAATTTATTCCCCTCTTTCCCCCTTGATAACCATGTTTATTTTCTATATCTGTGACTCAATTTCTGTTTTGTAAATAAGCTCATTTGTACCATTTTTTAAGATTCCATAAATAAGTGATATCGTATATTTGTATTTCTCTGTCTGACTTAGTATGGCAAACTCTAGGTTCATCTACATTGCTGTAAATGGTATTATTTCATTCTTTTTTATGGCTGAGTAATATTCCACTGTATATGACGTGAAGTCGCTCAGTCGTGTCCGACTCTTTGTGACCCCATGGACTGTAGCATACTACACTCCTCCGTCCATGGGATTTTCCAGGCAAGAGTACTGGAGTGGGCTGCCATTTCCTTCTCCAGAGGATCTTCCTGACCCAGGGATCAAACCCAGGTCTCCCACACTGTAGGCAGACGCTTTACCGTCTGAGCCACCAGGGAAGTCCTTCCATTGTATATGTGTACCATATATTCTTTATCCATTCCTGTTTGTTTATTTATTTATTTATTTTTATTTTACTTTACAATACTGTATTGGTTTTGCCATACATTGACATGACTCCCCCACAGGTGTACATGAGTTTTCAATCCTGAACCCCCCTCCCACCTCTCTCCCTATATCATCTCTCTGGGTCATCCCAGTGCACCAGCCCCAAGCATCCTGCATTCTGTATCAATCCTAGACTGGCGATTCATTTCTTACATGATAGTATACATGTTTCAATGCCATTCTCCCGAATCATCCCACCCTCTCCCTCTCCCACAGAGTCCAAAAGACTGTTTGATACATCTGTGTCTCTTTTGCTGTCTCCCATACAGAGTTATCATTACCTTCTTTCTAAATTCCATATATATGCGTTAGTATACATTATTGGTGTTTTTCTTTCTGACTTACTTCACTCTGTATAATCAGCTCCAGTTTCATCCACCTCATTAGAACTGATTCAAATGCATTCTTTTTAATGGCTGAGTAATACTCCATTGTGTATATGTACCACAGCTTTCTTATCCATTCATCTGCTGATGGACATCTAGGTTGCTTCCATGTCCTGACAATTATAAACAGTGCTGCGATGAACATTGGGGTACACGTGTCTCTTTCTATTCTGGTTTCCTCGGTGTGTATGCCCAGCAGTGGGGTTGCTGGGTCATAAGGCAGTTCAATTTCCAGTTTTTTAAGGAATCTCCACACTGTTCTCCATAGTGGCTGTACTAGTTTGCATTCCCACCAACAGTGTAGGAGGGTTCCCCGTTCTCCACACCCTCTCCAGCACTTACTGCTTGCAGACTTTTGGATCACAGCCATTCTGTCAGTCAGTATTTTTCAGAGATGTTTCCATGGCCTTGATCTTAGGGGTCCTAGAATTCTTTATGAGTTTACCTGTTGTACACTTTTTAATAATAAGCCAAAACATAAATATCAGCATACATATAGGTATACAGTCCAGATAGGAAACAAAGAAGCATAAATAGAAGCATATATTCTTGTGACACAATGATGTCACAAGATGTCAGCACCTTCTTTGCAGTCAGTGCCAACAATCTTATTAGTAACCGGCGACACCATGTTCATTGTTGTAAGAAATAAAAAAAAAAAAGACATAAAAGAACTTAATGTCTTAAATCCAAATGGCATTCCTCATAGCATATAAATGCACAAAGACCTCCCTAGGGCTTAAAGAGGGAGACGTGGTAAGCAAATCGGTCCTGGTGTGGCGCACGTCAGTGTTGATGGAGTCATGGCAAAGTCAAAACTCCCACACCCAAGCTGTCAAGACTACATTCACATCAGAGCAGTGTTTTAACCAAAAAAGAAAGCAGCGTCCCTCCAACTTTGAATCGCAATCGTTTTACAACTCTTTATTTTTAACTTACAATTTTGTTTTGGTTATATAAAAGCTTTGTACATAAGGAGTTTGTTCTTGGTTTTACATGTATGCATATGTAAGTAAGACTATGGTTAAAAATAACTGAAGTGAACAATGGAAGTCACAAGAGCTATCTTTTTCTCTAAAAAGCAGCCATATGTTACTCAAGTTTAAGAAGTCCTAGTGCGATAAGCTCAAGTTCAAATGCCGCGCGTTGACAAGTTCCTCCATGATCCAGCCACCAGTCACCTCCCACTGCTCGACACACCCTATCGTTCAGCCATTTCAAACTTTTCCTTCCGTATCCTTGCTTTTGTATGCCTGGTGTTTTTTCAGTTTAGATTCCTCTGCCTAAGACAAATTCTATCTAGTATATCAGTGATATTTTTATTCTTTCTCATTTCTTCCATCTTCAACCCCAGTCAGCCAGGTAAATGTAAGTATTGTTTCCAATGTCTTTCTTAAGTACAGAATATGCCTATTATGACATTTACCACATGTGCTGTAATTCTTGATTTGGATGTCTGCCGTTTCTCTGAGGTTCTAAGCAGCTTGAAATTAGGAGTGTTAGTTTATGCATAACTTTGCCTTGAGTGTGTGCATGCTCAATCCCTCTTTGGGATGCCATGGATTGTAGCCTGCCAGGCTCCTCTGTCCGTGGGATTCTCTAGGCAAGAATACTGGAGTGGGTTTCCATTTCCCCCTCCAGGGGGTCTTCATGACCCAGGGATCACCAGGCATCTCTTGCACTTCCTGCGCTGGCAGGAAGATTCTTGACTGGTGGGTGCCTCCTGGGAAGCCCCACCTTTGCCTTACTAGCCCCTGGTTCATTTCCCAATGTATGGTCGCCACTTAATTGATCATTGTTACATAGATGGATGGAAGAATGAAAATATAAATGAGTGGATGGATGGATGAGTGGCTGGGTGGGTAGGTGGTTTAGTGAATGGGTGGATGATGAAGTTGATACATGGAAAGATGTTGTCACTTCAGAGTACACTTTATTTTAAAGGGAGAAATCACTGTCCTTCCTAATAATAGTCATATTTTCTTCAGACTTCAGATCATGTTGTAACAGTATTCTTGTTGCCACAAATGGTTCCTTATGTAGAAGATGAGGTGAAATCTTCCTTGAAGGTACTCGCATTGATTGTAGATGGTTAATCTTTTTACATCCTTTAGTGTTTCAGGCATTTAGGTAGGGTTATTTAAATTTAAAAAAAAATAATGTCACAAGTCATGATATACTTGTGAGAAAAACACAAATGGGTGGGAAAGGGGGCATGAATAAGGGTGGGCACAGAAAGGGACAAGTAGCTTTCCAGGCCAGTCTTTGCAATACCTTTCTTTAGTTTTCTGTCATTATGTTTTTCATTTGTGCTTGCATCCAAGATCATTACTTTCTTAACTGGGATAGATTGCCTGCCTCCATATAAAAATTACCTACACTTTGGCTCTTACATGCCACAGTAAAGCCTGACCCAAAGTGATCAGAGGCTTGCCAGGAATGTTAAGCTTCATGAGATTCACCCTATGGGGCCATGGTGGTCGTCATATATGTACATATGTCTACACAACTAGAAAGTTATGAGATTTTAACCTGAGTGGATTGCTCAGTGAACGTAGAAAACTTTTGGTGGTCAACTGAGATCTTCAAGTGTGTGTTGCTAAGCTTTATAGCGCCTTCAGGTCAAAATGCTATCAACCCTTTCTGTTGCGTTGTCTGTTATTTTTCCTTCTCATGAAACTATTAGAGGAAGAACTGGCGATATGCTTGCTGTCCCACTTCAAATAGAATTTACAAAGACTTACGTGTTAAAAATGACACTCCGAAGGGGCAATGTAATTCAGTTTGAACAAGGGATCCTGGCTGTAACTGGCGTTCCCTCCTCAGGCTTATAAACACACAAGGATGAGCAGGTAAGTACCGTGGAAGCCAAATGAATGCGATTGTTCTTTGTTTAATTTGTGCTTTAAAACTGCTCATGGGTTTTGCAACTTTTTAAATGGCTTCAGCATCTTATTTGTGTTTGTTTTCTGAGGAATTTGAGGCTGTAGGCAATAAGTTTACACTTGAGGAGTGTGTTTCCAGCCATAAATTTGTAACAGTTCTTCTCCTTTCACATTCTACCCATAACAGCGAGGTTACATATTATACATGACACAGGATATATAAGATAGTGTCAGTTTAAATATATGTATTTTGTGCTAGTTTGGTATTACCCTTCATTTAATATAAGCTCCTCCTTGGCATGTTATTCAGAGAACTGTAAGTATAGAAAGCAGGGTCCCTGGTGATCCAGTGGTTAAGACTTCACCTTATCGTTCCAGGGGTATGGATGTAATCCCTGGTCAGTGAGCTGGGATTTTTAATGCCTCTGAGGCAAAGGATCAAGGCATAAAAGCAGAAGCAATGTTGTAACAAATTCAATGAAGGCTTTAAAAATAGTCTACATCAAAAAAAAAACAAATTAATAGTATTTTTTTAAGTATAGAAAACAAATGAAAGTGTGAAAGAATAAATATTGCAGCTAAACTCAGTAAAATTTCTCTAAGCACAAAAATGATGTAATAGGAATATGAATTTTACTAACTTAAGTGATATTGTTAACAATATGAGATTGTTCTAACGGGGAAATTATACATAAATACAGTTTCCTGCTTTCTTCCCTTTACCCAGTGGTAGACACTGCTTCCTTGAGGAAATAAACAATGGCTGTGTTTTAGGAGCAATACAATGGATTCAGGAATAATCCTAGTTAATTCCTTTGGGTCTTTTAATAAATGGTGAAATTGACCTGGTAGACCTTACCTGTACATTTATTCTGAACGGTAACTGAATTAATTCACTGACGGCAATTTTTCAGGGCAAGAAGTCTATATAAACATTGGTTGAAATAAGTTGAAGGAGAGGGCAATCTAGTGTCATAAGGAAGGAAATCATGCTGCTATTCTTTGTTTGCCAAGTGAAAATAGAATGGAAGTAGCACAAATATGTCTATTATGGCAATTTGTGAAGGTCACACAATTAGTAACTTACTGAACTTAGATTTGAACCAAGATATGTCTGATTCTCTTATTCAAGCAATTTCCACTGTACTGTACTATGAATTCCACTCTCATTAACCCTCAACACATTTGTATAACTCTTGTCCAAAATTGCTTGTCATGAAGAATTCTGGGTACTTTTATTTGTGGGAGGGCTGACAAAGAACCATGTCAGAATCCTGTTTCTCTTTGCCTGGATCCCAACTAAGAATTCTTCAGCCAGTTTATTTTCCTGGGTCATCCTTTAGCTATTCTCTTAGGGAAACAAAATATGAATATTTTAAGAAAAAGTTTAATGGTTAGAAAAATGATCAGAAAGTTTGTGATGTTCAATATAACATTTGAAGGCAGAGCATCATAATATCATGTGTCCTACAGAACGTACTCCAGTGATTAGGAAAAAATCAAGAAGCAGGGAATCCACCAATTCCTAACCTGATTTTGCCTCTGATCCACCATGGCCAAGCTCTTCTAGAAAATGTCCTCAGACTTACTATCTTTATATACCTGTTTCCAGAACTGTCCCTCCTTTTTCATTTACCAGCTTTCTGTTCTTAGCTTCCCTATATCTTTTCCCTTGAGGAAACTCTGATCTTTCAAGCTTATCCATTTCCTCCTAGATATATTCCATCTGTTAGAAACTGTTTTCCCTTTCCATAAAACTGGAGGAAAAACTGAATCACCGCCCTTCTTAGATTTGTTGGTTGAGCTTTCTTCTGGTTCAGGCACAATCAATAGCCCTGGATTAAGTTGCTGTTAAGCAGAGTTTATAAGGGCTTTCCTGGTGGCTCAGTGGTAAAAATCTGCCTGCTAAGGCAGGAGACATGGGTTTGATCCCTGGTTCGGGAAGATGCCCTGGAGAAGGAAATGGCAACCCACTCCAGTATCCCTGCCTGGGAAATCTCACGGACCTGGGAAACTGGCAAGCTGAAGTCCATGGGGTTGCAAAGAGTCAGACATGACAGGGATTGAATGCAAACATGAGAGTTTATAAACACAAATGCATTATCTGGGAACTGAAGGTAGAGAAAAGCTTACATCTTTTCACACAGATATGACTTTTCTTTGTGTCAAAAAAAAAAAAAAGAAAGAAATGGCCATTTTTCAAATCAAAGAAAGGCCATGTGGAAACAGAAGGTCCTAACGATCTCCAGGGATTACTTCTGCACAGGATTTTTCTTTAGTGTGGACATTCTGTATATGTATCCTAAAGGCAACTTAAACCTAATTTATTTAATTAGTTATAATAATGGGTTTTGAAATAATAAATCCAGTAGGAGTTGGCTTCCTTAGTAAAAAACCTGTTTGAACATGGATTTGCTGTCTTACTCATGTTTGTATTCACAATAACTTAAAAGTTCCTGGAATAGAGGAGGTACAAAAATATAATATGATTTAAATGAAACTTTGACTCATACATGGTTAATATGTCTTTTGTTGTTCAGTTACTAAGTGGTGTCCAACTCTGTGATGCCATGGACTGCAGAAGCCAGGCTTCCCTGTCCTTCACCATCTCCTGGAGCTTGTTCAAACTCATGTCCATTGAGTCAGTGATGCCATCCAACCATCTCTTACTCTGTGGCCCCCTTCTCTTGCCTTCAAACTTTCCCAGCATCAAGGCTTTTCCAATGAGTTGGCTCTTCATATCAGGTGGCCAAAGTATTGGAGCTCAACTAAATGATATTTTAACTATGAGGGAGGAAAAAGATTTCTACAGGTTTCAAATGAAAAGGTAGAAAATTGGTGTTGATGCTTTGGTGGGCAGATAGAGCCCTTTTTTTTTTACGCCACTTTATCTTTCATTGTCCCTTTTTCTTTCTTAAGTCATTTAACTGAAATTTCTACCATTGACACAGAGTAATCTAATGTGTAAATCAGGGGGGCCCAGCCTTGGGGAACTAATGCCCGATGATCTCAGGTGCAATTGATGTAATGATAATAGAAATAAGTTGCACAATAAATATAATGCACTTGAGTCATCCTTAAACCACCCCCACCTCCCAGTCTGTTGAAAAGTTGTCTTCCATTAAACTGGTCCCTGGTGCTGAAAATCTTAGGGACCACGGGTGTAAATAAAGAAGAGCGTCTATAATTTGAAAAAAGACAACAAGACCTATTTGATGCCAGGTTCCAAGTACTCCCTACTCAGCCATTTTTGTGCGAGGTTCCATCCCTTGCTGATGTTCAGTCGCTCAGTCATGTCCGACTCTGCAACCCCATGTACTGGAGCACACCAGGCTTCCCTGTCCTAAACCGTCTCCCAGAGATTGCTCAAACTCATGTCCATTGAGTTGGTGATGCCGTCCAACCATGTCATCTTCTGTCATCCCCTCCTCCTCCTGCCCTCAGTCTTTCCCAGCATCAGGGCCTTTCCTAGGGAGTTGGCCCTTCACATCAAATGGCCAAAGCATTGGAGCTTCAGCTTCAGCATCGGTCCTCCCAATGAATATTCAGGACTGATCTCCTTTAAGATGGACTGGTTGGATCGCCTTGCAGTCCAAGGGACTCTCAAGAGTCTTCTCCAGCACCACAGTTCAAAGCATCAGTTCTTCAGCACTCAGCTTTCTTTATGGTACAACTCACACATCTACAAATGACTACTAGAAAAAACACAGCTTGTTGGCAAAGTAATATCTCTGCTTTTAAATATGCTGTCTAGGTTGGTCATAGCTTTTCTTCCAAAGAGTAAGAGTCTTTTAATTTCATGGCTGCAGTCACCATTTGCAGTGATTTTGGAGCCCAAGAAAATAAGGTCTGTCACTGTTTCCACTGTCTCCCCATCTATTTGCCATAAAGTCATGGGACCCAATAGAGTTTTGTTTTTTTTTTTTTTATTAATCAGAAATGCTTCCAGGAGGTGAAAGAAATGTTGGGCTCTAGAAAAGGAGGCAGTCTTCTGACCTCCTCTGGTGGCTAACACATCAGAGAGCGCTCACCCACCAACCCAAAGTTGGGAAGCTAAAAAGTAGATGAGTGTTAGTTTCCACAAGGTTCTTGAGGAAGAGAATGGGAGGGACTGAATAAACAAGCATCAAGGTAAGCCTAACTGCTTTTGTCTGAGGCTACAGTTATCAGCTCAGGTGAAGCCAGGAAGTTAGAAGGATGAGAGGAAAAGGCAGAGACACGCCACAGAGAGCAGAGACAAGGGAGACTCCGGCCCCTCTGACAAGGGTCTGTAAGTGCAGCCACCCTGCCTGAGATGTATATTCCAAAACTAAAACTTAAGATACTATGTCTATTTTTTAGTGATGTCTTCTGAAAGGGAACAGGATTGGTTATGAAAAAAGTCCAGTGACAAGTTCACAGTCTCTCAAATTTCACAGTATATGTATTAAACCTTGGTAGAGAGTTGGACTGTGAAGAAGGCTGAGCGCCGAAGAATTGATGCTTTTGAACTGTGGTGTTGGACAAGACTCTTGAGAGTCCTTTGGACTGCAAGGAGATCCAACCAGTCCATTCTGAAGGAGATCAACCCCGGGATTTCTTTGGAGGGAATGATGCTAAAGCTGAAACTCCAGTACTCTGGCCACCTCATGCGAAGAGTTGACTCATTGGAAAAGACCCTGATGCTGGGAGGGATTGGGGGCAGGAGGAGAAGGGGACGACAGAGGATGAGATGGCTGGATGGCATCACGGACTCGATGGACATGAATCTGAGTGAACTCCGGGAGTTGGTGATGGACAGGGAGGCCTGGCGTGCTGTGATTCATGGGGTCGCAAAGAGTCGGACACGACTGAGCAACTGAACTGAACTGAACTGAGAGATTTGTTCAATCCTTAAAACTAGAAGTCTGGACTTCCCCGGTGGCTCAGTGGTGAAGAAGTCACCTACCCAAACAGGAGACACAGGTTGGTTCCCCGATCTGGGAAGATCCCACACGGCATGCAGCCGCTAAGCGTGAGAGCCACCGCTATTGAGCCTGCGCTCCGGAGCCCAGAAGCTGTAATTACTGATGTTCAAGAGCCCGAGGGCCCCCGCTCTGCAACAGAGAAGCCCCCACAGTGTGACCGAGCACGGCAACGAGAGAGTAGCCCCCACTGGCTGCAGTCAGAGAAACATTTGAGCAGCAGCAAAGACCGAGCACAGGAAAAGTAAATAAATACTAAAAGCCATGAAGACCATTATGAAGGGTTTTTCGATACACCTAGCAGCAAGCCTGCCCCTTCCCTGGAACAGAACTTTGTTCTTCAGCCCAGAGCAAATAGCTGAGCTGAATTACGTTTCGGGACTTTATAAGGTGTTGACACAACGTCGACTTTCACGTCGTAAATGTGCCACCCTAATAATCCCCCTTTAATTACTGTTTATTATAAATGAATGCTCTCAGCATTCCAGTGCGGCACTTTTCATTTTTCTATCAGTGACGTTTCCTCTGGGGGAACTTTCGCCCCCAGCTACCAATGATCTGATCCCAGACATGCACGGATCCGGAGACCTTGGGGAATGGCACCTGGGATGCTGGAGGCAACATCCTTGTGGACACTCAAAAATTATAAAAACTAAACAGGCCCATAAAATATGATAGAAGAAGGCACTGCATCTTCAAAGCACATGTCCTCTAAAGACTGGATTGCCTATTCACTAGTTAGCATCAGTTCCATCCTAGTCAAATTTCCCCTTGTGGAAGACTGACAGCTAATGAGAATTAACAGGAATAGTAACTTCCTCTATCCAGTGGCTCACATGTAATGCATACTAGATTGACAACACAGAAATGTAAGAAAAAGATAGGAGACAATCTGTGTGTGCCTTCTGAGTGGTAAGAGTCTAGAGGTCAAGCCAAAACTGAGCTAATTTTTACAATCATTCTGTAGAAGAATAGCTGGCCTTAAATGGAATCTCAAAGGCCAGATGTTATGGTAACACAATATACAGGAATTAGAAGAAAAAAAAAAAATCAGGTCAATTAATAATGTTTTCCCTGCAAGGATCACACAGACCAAATTCTGTGAAATAAATATTTGTGATAAGCAAACTCATGGTAAGAGAATGGGGCTATTCATTATCACCAGAGAAGGACATTACCACCAATAGATGAAGCTGAGATTTTTAAAACTTTGGGTAATTAATTTCAATCAGAGCTGGATTCAAGGTCAGTTGTGTAATACCAGACATTATTTTCCCTTTGCTACCTTTGGCAGGCATTCTCCATGGCTCATCCATAAATAAAGACCAGACGATCTGCTATATCAGCTTAACTACTGTAGGGAAATGCAAGATTTTATTTCATTTGTAACTTCTGAGAGAAAGGGAAGCAACCTTCCCTGTGTATTAAAAGATGAGGCTTACTTCCTGCATAAACAGTACAAACGTTTCTTTTTAAGTGCTCAGCATGTTCATTTCCATCTGGACCTTTCTAAACTGCTTGAGTAAATTGAGAAAAATTATAAAAGCAAAAGCCTTATGCACATACTGCCAACATGAAATCATTTAAATCTGAGGTAACCTCCAACTGACAATAGTGAGTCATCAGGATAATGTAATATTTTGTGAGACACATGATGAAATAACAATTTGAAATTTAGCAACATGAATCACACGTCCAAAACATGAGATGGGTGTCCAAAGGAACTCCTGAGATTTCTTCATTTAGGACTGGTTTGGGAAAGACACAATCTCTAGGGTGCCCATAAAATGAAAAGTAGACCTCAGAGAGCTAAGGTTATATGATGAGCAGGTCAAAACGTTCAGTGGGTAATATTTTAATTTCTTCGGTGGAAATGATTTTGATTTGTCTTCCTTCTTGTAAATGTTTCATTTAATTTACAAACAGATGCACCTTTGAAATATGTATATGAAAGTGAAGAGATTCAGTTACGATCAAACACACTACATCTCGATTCAATAAGTGTTCATGCGTATATATGCAAAATTCCACTAATACCATTGTGCAGGAGAAAGAACAACAAATTAGATATTAAAGATTTTAAGGTAGCACCTAATCCAGATCTTTAAAAAATGTAAAATGTGCAATTTACTCAATTCTAAGCTGAGGAGTCTGCTATGGTAAAATGGAAAGAACTGTGGGTTTGAATCACAATTTGAGGTAGAGCTGTGAAATCATAAGGGATTATATATGCTATTGGAGAAGGAAATGGCAACCCACTCCAGTATTCTTGACTGCAGAATCCCATGGACAGAGGAGCCTGGCGGGTGACAGTCCATGGGGTTGCAAAGAGTCGGACAGAACTGAGTGGCTAACAACAATAATATGTGCTATTGTTAGTTGAAAATCACAGAACAAATTTAGGGAAACAAAAGGACAGAGGAAAGGAAAGCAAGGACGTGAAGAGAACATGAGGGACTAGAGTCACACTTACATGACCTTGTATGTTTTAAAAGAACAACCACGCTTGGGGATAGTCATCATTTTGACCCTAGGTCACTCCACCAATACTGCCAGGGAGGGTGCACAGATGCACCTACTCACGTAGCTTGAGTAGGTTTCCTTTCTTATGAGCAGCCCCAAGACCCAAACCAGTTACCTGGGGTCCACAGTGAAGTTAAAGTACCTTTATATCCATTGCCATCAAACTCATTCATCCTTACCATTCCCTATCACTGCCTTCATCTACTAGCTATGATACTGTAATAATATGTACTTTCATATTAAATTAGGAGCATTCGTCAAAATGACAAAATGGAGGTGAACCATTAAATGTCAATAGCTAAGAAGAGCAAAGAAAAAGCCCTCACAAAATGACAGGTCCTTAATTGTTGTCGGTTAGATACTGTGATCCCTTTAAAGAGTATGTTATTAGCCCTGAATACTATTTGCCAGCTACAGGAAATACAGGTCCACCACTTCCTCGGCTGAATATTCGAAGATCTCCTCTTTCTACCTAAGTATTTGGAAGTCCCTCCCATCCAGCTGAATAAAGGCAGTTCTCAGAAGGACATTATTCTGAACTTGACTATAGGAAATCCCATAATTTCAAGGCTGGATGTATGTGTAAAAGAAAGCCTATAATGTCAATATATTCAGAAGGTTGGTATGATTGTCTCTCTGCCACCTTCCTTACTTTTGGTGTTAAACTTCTTGGTTGATAGTGATTCCTTTTTTCAAAACAGTGTTATTGAGATATACCTAAGATAGAAAAAAACTACAAATATTTAACTTGTACATCTTCTGATTTAATGAGTATGGATATTCACATATACCCCTGAAATCATCATTACAATCAAGGTAATAAAGTATCTATCATTTCAGGTGGCACTAGTGGTAAAGAATCCACCTGCCAATGCAGGAGACTCAAGAAATGTGTGTTTGATTCCTGGGGAGGGAAGAGCCCCTGAAGAATGAAATGGCAACCCACTCCAGCATTCCTGCCTGGAAAATTGCATGGATAGAGGAGCCTAGCGATCTATACCCCATGGGACTGCAAAGAGTTGGACATGACTGAGTGACTGAGCACACATCTCTTGTAAATGTTGACCCCTGCCCTGCCCCTTTGTTTTTTTTTTTGGTGTTTTTGTTTGCTTATTTGTTTTAAAGACACTAAACACAAGATTTCAGTTCAGTTGCTCAGCCGTGTCTGACTCTTTGCAACCCCATGGACTGAGCACGCCAGGCCTCCCTGTCCATCACCAACTCCCAGAGTTCACCCAAACTCATGTCCATTGAGTCAGTGATGCCATCCAGCCATCTCATCCTCTGTCATCCCCTTCTCCTCCTGCCCTCAATCTTTCCCAGCACCAGGGTCTTCTCATGAGTCAGTTCTTCACATCAAGTGGCCAAAGTATTGGAGTTTCAGCTTCATCTTCAGTCGTTCCAATGAACACCAAGACTGATTCTTTAGGATGGACTGGTTGGATTTCCTTGCAGTCCAAGGGACTCTCAAGAGTCTTCGCCAACACCACAGTTCAAAAGCATCAATTCTTTGGTGCTCAGCTTTCTTCACAGTCCAACTCTCACATCCATACATGACCCCTGGAAAAACCATAGCCTTGACTAGACGGACCTTAGTTGGCAAAGTAATGTCTCTGCTTTTTAATATGCTGTCTAGGTTGGTCATAACATTCCTTCCAAGGAGCAAGCGTCTTTTAATTTCATGGCTGCAGTCACCATCTGCAAACACAAGACTTACCTCCAACGTAACTTGTAAGTGCACAGTACAGTAATGTTAGCCATAATGCACTAGGCTATCCAGCTGATTTCTAGGACTTCATCTTGCATGACTAAAACTTTATTCTCATTGAACAAAAACTCCCAGTTTTTCCCTCCCATCAGTCCCTGGCCACCATCTTTCTGCTCTCTGCTTGCGTGAGTTTGACTATTTCAGATACCTCATAGAAGTGGGATCTTGTCATATTTGTCCTTCTGTGACTGGCTTATTTCACTAAGCATCCTGTCTTTCAGGTTCATCCATGTTGTCATACACAACAGATTTCCTTCTTTTAAAAGCTGAGTTATAGTTGTGTGTGTGTGTGTGACATGTTCTTTATCCATTCATCCATCTGTGAACATTTAGGCTATTTCCATATCTCAAGCATTATGAATAATGCTGCAATGAACATAGGAACACACATACCTCTTCAATATTCTGACTTCAACTTTGTTCAATGTATTACTACATGTGGAATATATACTCAGATATGAGTAGCTCTTTTTTTTAGCTTTTTGAGACCCTTTCTTACTGTTTTCTATAGCAGGTAAACAAATTTACACTCCTGATCAACAGTGTACAAGGATTCCAATCTCTCCACAACCTAAGCAGCACATATTATCTGTTTTTTTCTTGATAATGGCCATCCTAATGGGTGTGAGGTGATACTTCACTTTAGGTCAAATTTTCCATTCCCTAGTGATTAGTGATATTGAGCATCTTTTCATATGCATAGTAACCATTTGTCTGTTTTCTTAGAGAAATGTCCTTTCAAATCCCTTGTCCTTTTTAAATCAGGTAACAGTTTTTTTTTTCACTGTTGAGTTATAGGAATTCTTTATTTATTTTAGATAATCACCCCCTAACAGATATATATTATTTGCAAATATTTTCTCCCATTTCATAGGTTGTCTTATCATTCTGTTGATTGTTTCCTTTATTGGGCAAAAGCTTTTTAGTTTAACAAAGTCCAACTTGTCTATTTTTGTTGTTGCTGCCTGAATTTNCTGGTTTTTTCTTGATAATGGCCATCCTAATGGGTGTGAGGTGATACTTCACTTTAGGTCAAATTTTCCATTCCCTAGTGATTAGTGATATTGAGCATCTTTTCATATGCATAATAACCATTTGTCTGTTTTCTTAGAGAAATGTCCTTTCAAATCCCTTGTCCTTTTTAAATCAGGTAACAGTTTTTTTTTTCACTGTTGAGTTATAGGAATTCTTTATTTATTTTAGATAATCACCCCCTAACAGATATATATTATTTGCAAATATTTTCTCCCATTTCATAGGTTGTCTTATCATTCTGTTGATTGTTTCCTTTATTGGGCAAAAGCTTTTTAGTTTAACAAAGTCCAACTTGTCTATTTTTGTTGTTGCTGCCTGAATTTTTGGTGTCATATCCAAGAAATCATTGCCAAGACCAATGGCTTCAATCTCCTCACTCCAATATTTCTTTTAAGAATCTTAGAGTTTCACATCTTATGTTTGCCCTACTCCATTTTGAGTTGATTTTTTTTTTGTATACTATGAGGTAAGATTAAAACAAATTGTAATTGTACATTCTGATTCTGTTTTAATTTCTTAAGACAATAATAAAAAATACTCAAATTATGCTGAAGAGAAGAAATACATAGAACACTAAGATTAATTTATACCAAAGTCTACAAATTCACTTATATTTTTATGTTAATTTTTGTTTTGATCTACTCTGAGAATTTAGAGTTGCTTAAGCATAAAGGAATCTTGTGATATATGTGTGACTTAAGGACTCTTTGACTCACAGTTCAGTGAAATATGACATGCCATGCTTACCTAAAATATGAAAGTATTAGTTCAATAAAGATGTATTTAAAATACATTTCAGCAGCTAGAAAAGGAACACAAGAAACCAAAGGGCCAAAATTATAATAATCAAAGAAAAGCCTTTGACTTAGTCTAGTATTTCTCAAAGACAGAAAAAAAGTTTTTTTTTTAGTTTTGAGACTATTATGCCTAAATTGAGCTGCATGATTTAAGTTTGCTTTAGTTCATTCTTTAAGTAGAACTTAGAAATAAATTAGCAAATGAGTTGGTAAAAGAAACAGAATGTAGAGATGGAAGGCGAAGACAATTTGCCCTCCTGAGGCTTGGTGCCTGAAGGGCTGTCTTCCGTTTCAGAAAGCGTAATACACTTTCACAGTGTAGCCAATCTATCACACCCCCAAGAGGGTGCGCGCTACACCGTTCCCTCTAAGGGGCCCCAGAGGTAGCAGATTTATAATAAAAATAATTCTGCCTTTTCACATGCTCCAGTCTTAAGATCTGGTGGAGCAGGTTATTTTTTTCACAAAGGATTTGTTATTGCACGCAGTTGTTTCAGCCATGTTTCGTCTTTGAAATCGCAGCTTTTGCTATCTTTCATTTTTATTTTTCTTTTCTGTGTCCTCTGGGCCATTAGCAACCTGCTTTGCAAGATGTCACAGAAAAGAGCCTCACTTCGACCTTGGTTCGTCTCAGAGACTTTAGAGCATGTGGATTTAGACTGTGACTCGATCAGCACCTGCTGATACTGGCTCGTGGCTCGGAGTGGCTAAAAGAGTGAGCCTAGATGCTGATGCATTGTACAGAATTCTTCCTTCTGGCTTCACTCTAGTACATGCTAAGTCTGTGCACCTCAGACAAGTTTCTTAATGCTTTCATGTCTCAGATGTCTCATCTCAAAAACAGGCATAAGATTTTACCTAAATCCACATGGTTACCTCGGGCTTCCCACGTGGCACTAGTGGTAAAGAATGTGACTGCCAAGGCAGAAGGTGCAAGAGATGCGGGTTTGATCCCTGGGTCAGGAAGATCCCTTGGAGAAGGGAATGGGAACCCACTGCAGTAATCTTGCCTGGAGAATCCCATGGACAGAGCGGCCTGACAGCCTGCAGCGCATGGGGTCTCAAAGAGCTCGAGACACGGCTGAGCAACTAAGCACACAGAGGGTTACCAGATTCTCCACCAGAAACTTTTAGGGTTTAGAAATAACATGAACCCTATGCTGTTAGTCCCCAAATTTGCTTTCTTCCAATATGTAGGCTCAGAAAGTCCCGACTACCTTTGTAGACAAATCTCCTTTGTCTACATGGCATGAAAGTGAAAGTCACTCAATCGGGTCCGACTCTTTGTGACCCTATGGAGGGTCCATAGTCTGTGGAATTCTCTAGGCCAGGATTCTGGAGTGGGTAGCCTTTCCCTTCTCTAGCAGATCTTTCCAACCCAGGGATCAAACCCAGGTATCCCTCACTGCAGGTGGATTCTTTACCAGCTGAGCCACAAGGGAAGCCCCTACCTGACATGGATACCCTCTATTTCAGTGACTTAACCCCGGAGGGAGGGAATTGTTGCTGCTGGTTTTTTTGGGTTTTGTTGTTGGCCATGCCACTATGCAGCATATAAGATGTTATTTCCCCAACCAGGGATCACACCCGAGTTCCCTGCAGTGGAAGTGAGGGGTCTCAACCACTGGATGGCAGGGAAGTCTCATTGGTGGTTTTTAATGGCATGAAAATAGGTTCCAGGGGATTCATTCATCCTGAAATTTCATGAATTTCATGGAGTAAGCAATACTCTCCCATCTCCACATCCCCCCACCTGCATCTATTCACATTTGGAAACGACTTATCTAAAGCTGCTCCAAACACACGTGCATACTTTGCCTTGGACTTGGGAGGTATAGAGCTGGATGATATCAAAGATGTCAAAATAAAGCTGTAAACATATGGAACCAACATCAGAGGTTAGAGTGGTGCAGGTGAGGTGTATCTGATGCAGAGAAGCCAGACCTGGAAAGAGCTCTGGGACTCGGTGAGGAGAGCAAATTTAAAGGCCCCCAGAGAGACTAAGCTTGATGATAAGATGAAGGCCACCGCAGCCTCACCACACAAGGGCAGAGGTGGAAAGAGACAAGAAGAGGTGGTTGTATTCATTTCCTAGGGCTGCTATGGTGACTCAAAGCAAGAGAAATTCATTGTCTCATAAACCAGGAGGCCAGAAATCAAAATTAAGGTGTCTACAGAGTTGTTCTCTTTAAGAGGTTCTAAGGAAAAACCTGTCCCATGCCTTTCTCTCAGCTGCTGGTGGTGGCTGGTGGGCCTCGATGTTTCTGGACTTGGATCCGCGACCTTCTGTGTCTCTTCTTTGCCTTGGAGTCTCTTTTCTTCTTGGGAGGACACCAGTCATATCAGATTCAGAGTCATGCTTATCCAGTATGACCTCATCCTTATATAACTGATTACATCTGCAGAGACCCTGTTTCCAAAGTAGCTCACTTTCTTAGGCTCCAAGGGATACTATTCAACGGAGCACAGAGGACCACTGATTGTCAGATCATACAGGGCCCGGTGACCCATTGCATGTAACTTGGGTTTTTGTGTTGTTCTGCTTTTCTAAATGCAATCTTAAATCTCCAGAAGATTTTTAGCAGAGGAAAGAAGTAATCTAATATATACACTGGTAAGATCATTCTGGGACTTCCCTGGTAAAGAATCCGCCTGCCAATGCAGCAGACCTGGGTTCAAACCCTGGATTGGGAAGATCCCCTGGGGTAGGAATGGCAGCCCATTCCGGTATTCTTGCCTGGAGAATGCCATGGACAGAGAAGCCTGGTGGGCTATAGTCCACTAGGGGTTCTCAAAGAGTCAGACCCAACTGAGTGACTAACACTTTCACTTTCAGGATCATTCTGACCAGTATATAAAGAAAGAGTTCTCAGTAGAAGAAAAAAGACACAGGAAAAGCCAGTGCACTGACCGCAGTCATCAAGGGGAGAGATGATAGAGGCTTGAAGCGAGCATGTTGGCATTCACAGCCAAGGGGTGTGGACCTTGGGGGAAGGATCTGAAGGATGTAAGTAACACGTGTTGCTGATGGGGTTGATGTGGGAGTGAGGGAAAGGGAGGGACCTGAGATTTCTGCTTTGCGTAACTGGGTGGAGGATGGCACCATTCACACGACAGGGAAGGCTGCCAGCTGGGTGGGCTGGGCTGGAGTGGCGAGTTCCGCTGCGGATGCATTGTAGGCGCGCTGCATGTTAGAATTCCCAGTGGAGATAACATAAGGCAGTTGGAGCCTGGAGAGAGGTCAGAACGTGAAAGATAAATTAGACAGTTATCAGCAAGTGAAGGTAATTAAAGCCATGCCGGATGAGGTCATCTGGAGTTTGAGGGGAGAGCGAGAGGAGAGACTGTTATGCGTCTCAGGATGCACTCGGGCTTGGAGGCTGGAGACAAAGAGGAAGACCCAGCAAGAGAAACGGTGAGAGGAGCTCTGGAGGAAGGAAGACGTCCAGCAAGGCAGGGGGTCAGGGATCATAACTGTTCTTCCAGCTGTGCGTATGGTGATGAGGAAGTCACACGTGAAAGGTTCCGTTCATTGTTCAAAACACTGCTTTTTCTACCAGTTGCTGCTCTGGTGGGACTCTCCCTATGGGATGAATGATCATCATTCAGCACTGACTTAAGGCTTGGCTATGTGACTAGCTGTGGCCAATGAACTGTGAGCGCAAGAGGTGAGTTATTCACCAAACAGAAACTTTCAAAGCCGTTGCCTGCTCTGCAATGCACTTTGCCTTCAGGGTCAAGATCCCAGCCGGGACTCATGGCTTAAGCACAAACCCAACAGAAGAAGATGTAAAGAGCAGGTTTGTACCCAGCATTTCGTGTGGGGGAAATATAAACCTTGTTTCTGGGAGCTGTGGACACTAGGGACTAACCATTAACCACAGCATAACCAGAGAGAGCCGAGGAAACCATCACATCCTATGTAGGGAAGTTGTAAAATGAGATGTTTTTCATGGCTCTGGAGCCCATGGGGTTGTGGGAAGAACAGCAACCTTTACATCAAACTTATCTAAGGTCGGAGCCCAAGTCTGCCACATACTAAGTTCGGAACATCCACAAATGAACTGATGTCTCTGAGCCTCAATTTCCCATCTGTCTTATAGGACTGTTGTGGGAATAAATGTGACCATTCTGGCAAAGCACATGGTACATTTCCCACCTCTCTCTCCACAAAACATCCTCAA
>SJYQ01000303.1:686933-786995 GCA_006410935.1 Redunca redunca
GGTGATGGACAGGGAGGCCTGGCGTGGTGAGGTCACATGGGGTCACAAAGAGTCGGACTTGACAGAGCGACTGAACTGAACTGATAAGTATAAATATATATGTGTGTGTATATATATATATATATATATCTTCTCTCTTTCATTATCTGTTAACTCAGATTTAGCATTTAAGGCACTGCTAGGTTGCACATACCATCACCAAGTCATGAGAAAGGGGAGGGTATAAGCAAAGAATGCACAGAGTCCAGGGCTGGGGCCTGTCCCTGCTCTTGGACTGACCCCAAGGGGACAGCAGTGTGTCCAAAACCTGGAGGTCACAGCACACTGTCAGCACAGGCTTCATTCACCCGAACGTTGGCCCCGGGGGTGCAGTCAGAAAATCACTCAGGTCTTCTTCAGTAATGGAGGTAATCAAGGGGGTTTCATAGGGATAACCGAGCAAATGGTAGGACCTTTAGTGTCTGGACTAAGTTTGGGCAAAAGGAAGGAGAGAACTCTTAGTGATTAAAGTGATAGAAAACAAGCTTAAGGCTAAAGACTCAGAAGTTTATATTTACTTAATAGAGAATTAACATCTCACCTAACCTGCATTATCCTTTTGAAATAGGTATAGTCATACCCTCGTGGCTCAGACGGTAAAGCGTCTGCCTGTAATGTGGGAGACCCAGGTTTGATTCCTGGGTCGGGAAGACCCCCTGGAGAAGGAAATGGCAATCCACTCCAGCACTCTTGCCTGGAAAATCCCATGGACGGAGGAGCCTGATAGGCTACAGTCCATGGCGTCACAAAGAGTCGGACACGACTGAGCGACTTCACTATACCCATTTTACAGGTGAAGAATTAGATGCTGTGAGAGTAGATAAACAGAGCTGGAAACAGCACCCAATTTTGTATGCCCCCAGAATCCATATTCTTTCCATTATGCACACTGCTTCTCTAAAAGAAAATTAAAGTTAGGAAGTCAGAGGTCTTAAAGTATGACCTTAGCCTACAAAACAACTGAAAAGTGGGGGTGGGAATCTTGACAACATCAGTTCAGTTCAGTTCAGTCGCTCAGTCGTGTTCAACTCTTTGCAACCCCATGAATCGCAGCACGCCAGGCCTCCCTGTCCATCACCATCTCCCGGAGTTCACTCAGACTCACGTCCATCATGTCCATGATGCCATCCAGCCATCTCATCCTGGGTCGTCCCCTTCTCCTCCAGCCCCCAATCCCTCCCAGCATCAGAGTCTTTTCCAATGAATCAACTCTTTGCATGAGGTGGCCAAAGTACTGGAGTTTCAGCTTCAGCATCATTCCCTCCAAAGAAATCCCAGGGCTGATCTCCTTCAGAATGGACTGGTTGGATCTCCTTGCAGTCCAAGGGACTCTCAAGAGTCTTCTCCAACACCACACTTCAAACGCATCAACATATGATCACCAAAAAACTTGTACAAAAGATATGACCCTAGAGCATTATTCATTTTTTAAGATTTTTTTTTGGGGGGGATGTAGACCATGTTTAAAGTCTTTACGGAACATGTTACAATATGGCTTCTGTTTTATGTTTTGTTTTTTTGCCAGAAGCATGTGGGATCTTAGCCCCAAGACTAGGAATCAAACCTGCACGCCCTGCATTGGTAGAAGTCTTAGCACTGGACCTTCAGGGAAGCCTTTATCCCTAATAGCCAAAAAGGGGGAAACAACCCAGGTATCCATCAGTGGGTGAATGGGTAAACGAGCTGTGGTCTTTGCATGCAATGGACTATTATTGAGCCTCATGGAAGGAAGGCAATGGTGGTATGTGGCGCCCATGGATGAACTTTGAAACCATTGTGCTCAGGGAATGAAAGAAGTCAGACATAAAGGCCACATGCAGTATCAATTCATTTATGTGTAATGCCCAGGGTAGGTCGGTTTACAGAGGCTTAAGTAATCTAGATGACTACGTGCAGAAGAAAGAGATAAAAGGGAATAGGGTGATGCTTGATGGGTATGGGGTTTATTTATGGGGTGATTAAATATTCTGAAATTGGCAATAATGGTTCAACCTTGTGAATGTACTAAAAACTATGGGACTGTGCATTTCAAAACTATGAATTTAATATCATCTCAATGAAAAGAAAAGGGAAGAAGAAAGGTATAATTTGGGAGTGTCTTCTTAGTAGCACATGGCATTAAGGCTTGCAAGCCACTGACTCAATTCCAATTGGACAGTTCTATTTTTGTTTTTTTAAGGAGCCTCCATACTGTTCTCCATAGTGGCTGTACCAACTTACATTCCCTCCAACAGGGCAGGAGGGTTCCCTTGTGTCCACACTTGCTCCAGAATTTGTCATCTAAAGATTTTTTGAAGATGGCTGTTCTGACTGATGCAAGATAATACCTCAAGGTAGCTTTGGTTTGCACTTCTCTAACAGTGAGTGATGCTGAGCTTCTTTCCATGTGCATATTGGCCATCTATATGTCTTCTTTGGAGAAATGTCTATTTTCTTCTGCCCGTTTTTTGAATGAGTTTGTTTTTTGATAAGGAGCTGCATGAGCTCTTTGTATGTTTTAGAATTAATTCTTCATTGGTTGCTTTGTTTGCAAATAATTTCTTCTATTCTGAGGGTTGTCTTTTCGTCTTGTTTATGGTTTTCTTTGCTGTGCAAATGCTTTTAAGCTTCATTAGATGCCATTTGTTTATTCTTGTTTTTATTTTCATGACTCTAAGAGGTAGGTCAAAAGAGATCTTGCTGCGATTTATGTCAAAGAGTGTCCTGCCTATGTTTTCCTCTAAGAGTTTTATAATGCCCAGCCTTACATTTAGGTCTTTAATCCATTTGAAGTTTATTTTTATATATGGTGTTTAGGGAGTGTTCTAATTTCATTCCCTTACATAAGTATAGCGATTCACTTTGTGGACTGCACAAAATAACACAAAGTAATAAAGCAAATATACTCCAATAAAAATTTGAGAGAAAATTCCCAACTGGATTGCTTATCTGGAGTTTAAACCCCACAGTCTTAGTGGGGGTTTGGAGGGAAGGCTAGCATCTCAGCAGCCCCTTGATCCTGGCTGAGTGAGGCAGGGAGCAGAGCCCGGAGCCCAGGGCTGGCAGGGCAGCAACAGAAGCAGCCGCCCCCGGCCAGAGACCAAGAGGTCTGAACATGAAGATGCACCGTGTATGGACTCCCCCAGGCTGTGCAGGTCATGTCCAGAGAGGACTCCGGTACCCTGGGAGCAGGGGGAATGCCCATCAACTTTCAACTCCATGGAATTACATCAGGGTCTTCATCTATCTTGAGAATCCCACGAGGAAAGGAGGAAACATGAAGTGCAGAAGAGCAAGGAAGAGCCTGGTCCGTGGGAAGGCAGGTAGACCTCCATGCATAGGCATCTGTTAGACACCATATGTTCCTGGGCTCTCACCAAATGCACTGCATCTTCGGATCAACACAGTGACTGAGCAAGTTCCCCAGGGACAGAACCACCAGGACACCGTCAAGATTCCCTCCCAATCCTTGCCATCACACCTGCCTAGATTCCCTCCCAATCCTTGCCATCATACCTCCAAGTTCCAGGAGCACAGGCATGCTCTCTGACTCTTGCCAAGGAAATGATTCAACATAAGAGTCCTAGCCTGGGAGGTGGCAATTAGCTGTGTGTGTGTGTGTGTGTGTGTGTGTGTGTATTCGTGTGTGCGTGTGCCTGCATGTGGTATGTGCGTATTAGTCACTGAATTGCGTCCAGCTCTTTGGCACCCCACAGACTGTTGTCCGTCAGACTCCTCTGCCCATGGAATTCTCCAGGCAGGAATACTAGAGTGGAGAGCCATTCTCTTCTCCAGGGGATCTTCCTGACCCAGAGGTTGAACCCAGGTCTTGCACACTGCAGGCAGATTCTTTACCATCTGAGCCATGAGGGAAGCCCAGCAATTAACTGGAAACAGCTAAAGTGGGAGGCGGGGGCAAACAGCCAGAGACCTTCCCTCCAGGCTTGATTCCCATTGCCTCAGTGACCATAGGACCACGCTGTGCTGTGGGCTTCCCAGGTGGAAACTGGAAACCAGTGAAAATTTGGCTCCCCTTAATTCTGGTTGGAGTCCCCACATGCTTCCACTGGGCAGGGGAGGACGATACGATACCATCTCTGTTCTCGCCTCCTGAGTGGTCATCTTTCAGCCTTGTGCTCCCTTGAAGACTGTGCTCACAGGAACTCAGAGTTCCAAATTAACAACAGTTTGTTATTTCAGCCTAAAATAAGGAAATCAGGCAGTGACGTGCAGGGAGCATTCAGAAAGAAGCTTGTAGTATTTAATCTTGGCCACCACTTCCAGAAAAAATAAAACAAAAAGGTATGAGTACCACTCCACCTCCACAAGTCACAAATTCATTCCCTGGTACCATCCTGCAGCATTTTGCAAAAACTTTGTATTTTCTTTGTTTCAGTAATTTGGATTCCTGATTAAACATCTTTCATCCTACTTTTCCCTGGGCTTCCCAGCTGGGGCTAGTGGTAAAGAACCCATCTGCCAATGCAGGAGCCCCAAGAGACAGGCGTTTGATCTCTGGGTCAGGAAGATCTCCTGGATGGCAACCCACTCCAGTATCCTTGCTTGGAGAATTCCATGGACAGAGGAGGCTGGTGGGCTACAGTCTATGGGGTTGCAAAGAATCAAACACGACTGAAGCAACTTAGCAAGCACGTGCTTTTCCCTAAATAGGCATTATAGCTTTAGATATCCAAACTTCTTAAGACAGGATTTGTTTTTAACCTCTGTGAAAAATTGCTAAAGTAATTTCCTGCTTAGCAGTACCACCAACCATAAACAGTGCCTGAATCTTCACAAAATTTGAGTGCCCACAGATGAGGAGAAAAATTTTTGTTTCAATCTGACCCTCTTTCTTTTCTTTAAAAAAAAAAAAAAAATCCGCTTCTAACTCAGACTGTACAAGGTCCTGTCTAGATCCTTTTTGTCAGTGACTTGATATCTTTTCGATTACAGTACATTAAAATGCACCCAGAGAGCCTAAGGGGAAAAAAAATAAATATGGCATTTGTCTTAAACTCATAAAAGGGGTCATACATAAAAAGAATTTAATAAAAATTATTACCACCTAAGAGCCATGCCAAAATTTAATTATACATTTTCAACCCCCAAAGTAAATGCTCTAACATCTGAACCCACTGAAAATCGGCCTGGCTTTATTACTGCCATACCTACAGTGTTTTGTTTTTCCTTTTTTTTTTTCCTGAAGCTGTCTCGTGTAATTATTGAATGCATGAGCACCTAGCGGTGCAAGTAGAGAGAACTTTTCTCTTTTGCTAAAATAGGCTCTATTCTCAAAGGCCCATGGCAACCCATCAACAAGCTCCTGGGGGCCGTTAGGCCCCGCCCCTTTCCCGGCAGCCGCTGAAGGATGCGCGGGCTGGATGATGCCTCCGTCTGGGGCTGTGTTATCAGCTCCACCGTCGTCCCGGGTTCCTCGGTGTCACAGCAATCTTTCAGAAGGAATGGGTCCCCCCTGCCAGCTCTTATGTTTTCTATAAGCCCAGATGTCGCACTTTGCTAATATCATACTAGACTGTAATATTTTTATAATATAGTGTAGAAAACCAAAGCGGAGCCAAATAGACACATTGCTGCCAGATGGCTGACCTTTATTTACTGATAAAGGGTTTTTTTTTTGTTTTTTGGTTTTTTTTAATCGTAAAATTTGAACTTGTTAGAAATGAGCTGAGTTTTCAAGTTTACAAGTGAGCACAGTCCTCTGGGTGGAAGGCGGGAGGGCGGATGAGCTCAGAGAGAGACGAGCTGTGTGGAAATCCAGACGTTTCCACGGGGCAGGATGAGGAGGGGGAGGCGGCGGGGGCACCTGCCCCCAGGCACTTGGGTTTTCTGGGCTTGGGGAAGGCTGGTGTCCTTGCGCGGGAAATAAGCCTCGGGGGTTCAGAGGCTGCCTGCTTTCAGAGGGTGAGGGGCTCTTTCTCAAATGGCGTCTTGTCTTCCTCCCGTGCTCCCCCCAGAGAAGCAGAAAGTCGACCGAGTGGGTTCCCCGTCACGCCTTTTGCTTTCTCCCTAAAGCCATTCTTGTATAGTAACCGAGTTCCTAATTGAATGTAATCATGTTATTGCTTCAAAGAGAGGCCATTACCCCTCCTTCAGATTTCCCTGTAGATCCATTTCCTTTGAAAATGTTTTCTGTCCCCGTGCATGTGTTATTTTTTCTTTGTGATTGGTTCTAAAGACAGCCGGTACTCTAATGAGCCTTTTCCCCATTTCTGATATTGTTTTCCCCCAAACAAATGATTCTCCCTCCATATTTATTGATATTGAACTCTCTGAATGCACCCTAAAATCATTATGACCTTGAAAACAGAAAGTCACCTCCTTCTCTGTCATCAATAGTCCAATTATCAGACACTTTAATAATAATAGATGGCTTTATCAATACATTTGGTTCCTATCAGGAACCCCCTGCATTTGTTACTTTTATATTTGTTAATAATTTGCTGTCTCACTCATCTGACCCATACTATCATTTTACTTTACTATTTTCAGATAAACAATAATCCCATTTTCCCACCTGCACAGATTCATCAGGCCATCAAGCGTATTATCCCAGTGAATGGGGATATATTAAAAACCAGATATTCTGCCCAGTCCAAAGATTTCCTGATTCAGATATACTGAGAAACCTATCCACCCTTCTGTTTTCCATGCTTGTTTCCTTTCTACAATGTGGGGTCTTATAAACTCAGTCTTAATTATTGATAGTGATCCCTCTACAGAGGGTGATCACCCCAGCTGGACAGTTTGAATCCCGCCATTCTGGGTGAATATCTGAATGGATGAGCATTATGTCTGGAGAAGGAAATGGCAACCCACTCCAGTATTCTTGCCTAGAGAATCCTGTGGACAGAGGAGCCTGGTGGGCTGCTGTCCATAAGGTCACATGGAGTCAGACACGACTGAAGCGACTTAGCATGCATGCATGCATTGGAGAAGGAAATGGCAACCCACTCCAGTATTCTTGGCTGAAGAATCCCAGAGATGGAGGAGCCTGGTGGGCTGCCATCTATGGGGTCGCAGAGTCACACACAACTAAAGTGACTTAGCAGCAGCAGCAAGCAATATGTCTCAAGAGTATTAAGGTGAAAATGTCATCTGGGCGAGTTAAGGTACTGGGATTTGCAATCAAATACCTTGGAATCCACCCCAAGCCCCACCTCTTGTAGGCCTGGGATGGATGCTGGACAGCTCCCTTCAATGCTCTACACCTCCTTAAAATGAGAACTGCAATAACCACCTGTGATTATCCAGATTCTTGTGAACACCAAGGAATGTACGTGTAACAGTGATTTGCAAACTAAATATCTAGAATACACTCTGACTATCAGTTTGGATGGTCCTTCACTCTCCTGTTTACTCCCTTGGAGAAGGGGGAGCAGAGACAGTGGTTACAAAAGTCCGGCCAGGTGACCCGGGGCAGAGAGGAGGAGATGGAGGTAGGCAGTCAGGAAGATGAAGCCTTGGAGGAGGTGATGTCCCTGGATTGTGATGAGATCAGACACAGGAGGTGTGAGCAAAGGGACTGGGAGAGTCAGGCAGAGCTTCTCAGAAAAGGAAGCCACAGGAAAGAGAGGTGGGACACGGAACCCAGATTCTCCTCTCGAGGATTTCCCACCCAGCCCAGCCTCTCTCCATGTACCTGCTCCCACCTCTGCCCACTGCCTTCAGCAAGCGATGCTCACAGGTTGGCTGTTTGGCCATGAGATAAGAGACCTTAAATCCTCAGTTCGCTTGCAGCAGTGGGGTCGTGCATGCATGCCAAGTAGCTTCAGTCGTGTCTGACACTTTGCAACCCCAAGGACTGTGACCAGGCTCCTCTGTCCATGGCATTTTCCAGGCAAGAATACTGGAGTAGGTTGCCATTTCCTTCTCCAGGGGATCTTCCCAACCCAGGGACTGAACCTGTGTCTGTTACATCTCTTGAATTGGAAGGTGGATTCTTCGCCACTGGTGCCACCTGGGCAGCCCAGTGGAGTCAGGCTTGGAGAAACGTGCTCAGAATGCTCAAAATTGTGTGTATAATGTGCCTTGAATAACGTGAGAACTCAGTCATTGTGGACCAGAGGGATGAGAGAAAGAAATCTGAATTTCAGACAAGCCCAGAAGTAAAAGTAGATGTATGCCTCTTCTCTTAAAACAAACAAATGAAGATAAGAAGAAAAATGCTTTCTCTCCTGTTGATGCATAGCACATAACTTACACATCTTCCCTTTCTCTCCTTTAATTACTTTTACATGATGATATTGAAGATAGAATCATCAAATTCCTACTGGCTTATTAGTGGAAAGAGGACTTTTTTTTTTTTAAGTTAGATTCAAATCCAGGTTTGTCTAACTTTATGGTTTGTTTTAAATTTTATACGATTTTAAATGTTACAAAATATGGGCTATATTCCAGTCTTATACTTAATATTTTGTACCTCTCGCTTTCCTGCCCCATTACTGCCCCCTCCAGACTGATAACCACTAATTTGTTCTCTATGTCTGTGAGACTGCTTGTTTTTTGCTATATTCACGAGTTTGCTGTATTTTTTTAGATTCTGCATATAAGTGATATGGTATAGTATTTGCCTTTCTCTGTCTGACTTATTTCATTTAGCATGATGCCTTCCAAATCCAGCCATGTTGTAAATGGCATTATTTCATCCTTTTTTATGGCTGCGTAATATTCCATTGTATATGTGTACAACATCTTCTTTACCCATTCATCTGTCAAGGGACACTTAGGTTGCTTTCACCTCTTGGCAATTGTAAATATCACTGCTGTGAACTTACCAACACTGGGGTGCTTGTATCTTTTTGAACTGGTGTCCTATTTTTTTTTTTTTTATTTTTTGGTTGTATACCTGGAGGAGAGCTTTCTGAGCAGCTACTATGTGCCACACAGGACCTAATTGTACACAGATGACTAAATCAAAGTCCTAGAGCAAGCAGCACCTGTCTTCATCCTACCCAGACCCAGCCTAGGCTTCCTTGGAAATTATTTGTTTCTGTGCAACTGAAAACATTTGTCTAAGGCACATATTAAAAAACAAACAAAATCTAGCAAGAATTGAACTAGCAAGTCCTTTTCACTAAAAACTCAGTCACTTTCATTAAACAAATATCCAGTAAAATTAATTAACCAGATGTCCATTTACAAATTACAACACAAACCCTCCTAGTGACCTTCTTCGGACAATACTTTCTGTGACATAAATCTCAGTGGGCACCAGCAATTCCTCAGATTTATCGTCAACTACCTTCTCGATTACCCTAATGCACAAAAGCAGACTTTTCTCATTTGTTTTTTATCTGTTATTCGGGTAATTTCTCTTTCCCTCGTGTATCTCTGAAGACATTTTCTCCATTCCAAGAACCGATTTCTTTTCTAAATTGCCTGGCTTTCTTTTCACCCCTTACTGTCTTTCCTCTATCTTTTTAAATATTTCTCCCACCAAAGAGCTCTCCTCACCATTTTAATCATCCGCTCCACTCTTGGGTTTCTTTATCCTGCTCTAAATCCCCTCCTTTCCAAAGCAAACCGCCACCTCAAAGAAACTTCTTCCTTCCCACCCCACCATATCAGCAATTTTTTTTTCTCAGTGGGGAATCATTTTTCCCCAATTCAGTTTGCTGTATATTTTCTCCTGGAAGTGAATTCTCAGGGCATGTGGTATGGATCTCATCTCTCCCTTCCTACAGAAAGACTTCAATCCTTTGTGTCATATGTAATTTGTATTTTGGCGATCCCTGCTGGGGTCAGTTTTGCTTTTTTTTTTCCTGTGAGGCAGCAGAAGTTCCCTCAGAACATTAATCTTGTGGTGGCCAGAAATGGAGATAATGTTCAAATATATTTCCTCCTGCGAACCTGCATGTGTGGTTTGGCAGAGAATTCACAAACCTCACTATCTTCCTGTGTCTTTTCATGATAATCTTTCAGGGGAAACTTGAGTCACCTGCCAGCCTCCCGGGGGTGGGAGGAAAGCTTGCAGGCTCTGTTCCTGGTTGTGCCCAGAGATGCCTATGGACTCTCCTGTTACAGTGGAATGAGAAAGGAGAAAGGAAAAAAAAAAGCACATTGATATGACTCCCGTACCCTCAAAGCCCCCCAAATGAGGCCAACTCAGAGGGAGAATAGGGCTGCTGAGGATGAGATGGTTAGAAAGCATCACCAACTCCATGGATTTGTTTGAGCAAACTCTTGGAGATAGTGAAGGGCAGGGACGCCTGGCGTGCTGCAGTCCATGGGTCAGAGTTGGACACGACTTAGCAAGTGAACAACAGCGGAGCATCACTTCGCTTGATAACCTCCACGGACATCATTCCTGGGCTGAAGCACTCCTCTGCCTGATAAACTCCACCCTTCACGGAACAAGTCCAGGTCTTGCCTATTGAATCCATCTTTAATGGTACATTTTCTCTAATTTGCCCTTCTCTTGTGGTTTCCATGGGCTCATAGGTGGTTCAGGGGTAAAGAATCTGCCTGCAGTGCAGGTGACCTGGGTTCGATCCCTGGGTCAAGAAGATTCCTTGGAGGAGGGCATGGTAACCCGATCCAGGACTCTTGCCTAGAGAATCCCATGGACAGAGGAGCCTGGCGGGCAACAGTCCATGGGGCCGCAGAGAGTTGGACATGACTGAAGCAACTTAGCGTGTATGCACATGGTTCCCGTACAAGTTACACAGACTCTTTTCAGCTCATGTTTCCTAGAACATAGAGCCCTTGGTATTCTCATTTCAGTTTCTCCCGGGTCTTCTTAAACTCTGGGTCCTCTCACAGGTGATAGGGAATCTCCTTTTGATGACTAAAATCCTTTAACTTGGGCTTTCTTCAGCTGACCACGTGCTTCAACAAGTTACATAAATCTTCATGAATTCCTAACTTTTCATCTGCTTATCTCATACGTTTTTCTTTTTTGTTAGTTTTAGAGACACACCTTTGTGCCCCTTTTCCTGGTCTGTTTTGTGTAAGTTACTTACCCACACTCGATGCCTATAGGCAAAGAAGTGTCCTCTTAATGCTCCAAGGGTTTATTATTATATCTGAGTTAAGATGTTAGCATACAGAATTTACATGGAAGGCTCTGTTTTGCAAATATCAAATGGCCAAGATGGTATGCTCTACAAGGTTAGGAAGAGAGAAGCTTCATTGCAGGACAGTGTGGAAGGGGTCAGGAAAATGCCATGGAGGTGGAGAGAGGTGTGTCTAAAAGGAAACTCAAGCTGTGTTGAGGAATCCATGAACATGCTGACCAGACTAAGTCAGCAGGAACAGTGAAGGCAGGAGGGAGGTGAGCATGGAGGACTCCTTAAAAATTAGAGTGGGGAAGGAAAATCAAGTCCTGACGGTGATAGCCAATTTGTGTAGGTGAGACATTATTTCAGCAGCTTTGGAGACACTTTGAGAATACTTGGAGGGGGAATGGCAAAATCAGAGCTGTGTTTGCAATGCAAATCAAACTCCAGTTGAGCAGTGACTACAGCAGGGTGGGGCGGCGGGCAGGCGTCCTGTAATCAGGATGAACTTGAAGTTATGGGAGACAGAGGCGTGGCCACATGAGGGAACCGACGTGGGACCCACTGAATGGTCAGACTCCCTTTTGGACAGTCAGTGAACAGAAGGCAGGGCATAATCGCACAGACAGGGTCTCTTTTCTGTCTGAAGTGTGTCTCCAACCTTGGAGAGCAGCGTGGCCACAGCGAATGTTTGTCAGATCATCACTACAGGTCAGGAACTGTGCAAAGGACCTAATGCAGGTCAACTAGCATATTCCTCTTGACAAACCATTTGCGAGAGGGAACCTGAGGCCAGAGAGGTCAAGGAACTTACCTGCGCTACACACCCGGCCTGCTTCAGGCAGTCTGGCTGCAAAATCTGTGTTCTTAACCACTACACCGTACCGCCTCTCCTCGCCTGGTTATGGAACACGTTCTGGCTGCAGACACACTAGGTTCACATCCAGGTCCGATCTGACGTCGTTCCAATGTGATGGTGAAGTTGGCTGACTTCACTGAGAAGATGATAGACCCTACCTTAGGGTTACTGTAAGGATTCAAGAATCCGTCTTAAGTACTTTGCAGTCTCAGCAAACTTTCTATACCAATAACAGCATAAGAGTGATTCAGTGAGTCAATAATTATTCCTCAATAGTTCAATGAGTCACAATCAATAATAATAACTACTTAAGGGATGGAATAGATTGGGGGTTGAGGGAGATTCAAGAGGGAGGGGGCATATGTCTCCCTATGGCTGATGCACGTTGTTGTATGGCAAAAACCAACACAACACTTAGCTGTGTATAGTGTAGTGGTAGTGTAGTAAAGCAATTAGGTAGTGTAGTAAAGCAGTTAGTGTAGACTGTAGCCCGCCAGGCTTCTCTGCCTATGGGATTCTCCAGCCAAGAATACTGGAGCAGGTTGCCATTCCATTCCCTTCTCCAGAGGATCTTTCTGACCCAGGAATCGAACCCAGGTCTCCTGCATCGCAAGCAGATTCTTTACCATCTGAACTACAGGGAAGACAAAGCTATTACCCTCCAATTAAAGTTTTAAAAAATATAGTGTTTCGATGAATGCCTGTTGTTAGTACGGCAAGTCCTAGACAAACTCAGTTTGGCATTATTGCCTCCATATGGACTTCTCCTCCCGAATGTCCCCTGAATTCTGTTCTGACTGTAAGCCATAGGGCCTCTCCCCTTGCTAGCACAAAGCTCACGCAGGGTGAAGGGTTTCCACGCCTTGCCTCCCACCTCGAGCTCTGAGATCAGAGCGATTCCCACCCTTGAATCATAAGTGGCTCCTCATTCATGGCCAGTGTCTGGATGGTCAGTATGTCCCCTGGCACTCACAGGGGAGTGGTTGCAGAATAAATCTTTTATTCTCATTTCTAGAGGCCAACATTGTCTCCCTCCTATTATATCCCGCTGTCCACACCTAAAGTCATCCAGGTTCTGACTCACTTGCCCTAACCTCCTCATGTCCTTTAATTACAAGCATATCCCGGCTCTAGCAAGCATTTCATTAGCACATGGTATGTAAGCAGTCTTGTCTTGCTATTGCTTCGTGGCATTTTGGTGCTGTTTAAGCCAGCAATGTTCCTTTACTTCTCCAGAAATTTCATTCACAAATAAATCACAGTCATCATATGCTTTTTATGCTTGGTATCTCTAACTGCTAAGGTTTTCTATATTATTTCCAGTGGCTTTCTAATCAAGGATTTCCTAAAGAAAAAAAAAATTACTTTAGGGACCCTTGCACACCTCTGTTCTAAATCTTCCTAAAGACCAATCGTTTGTGTGGGTTTTTTTATTTTAAAGTTCTTTTATTTAAGAATCCGAATGAGCTGTTCATTCTTTCTGCAGAGAACTAAACATGTCCTACTTTCCTTATCCAGTCTGCAGTTTCTTTCTTAAAAATGTTAAACCTCACTACTTGTGCTACTTTTCAACACTTTGCTTCCTCCACTCTCTTTCTGACTTTGAGTGAGGACTCTTCGATGTAGATCACAGTTTATTTTTCCTTCCCTTTTTCTCCCTGCAGCCGGTTCCCTCTCCTGCCATTGACACTCCATCGAGAACCCCCCTTCTCTTCCTAGCAGGAACATTTACATAATTATGAGAAGATCCCTTGCTGCCTGCTTTGTAGTGGCAGGCATCAGACACACAGGTAGCCACGTCTGTCTTCCTTCCAATAATCCTCTCAGTCAGGGGTGGGAACTGCTTTTGAAACTGCTTTCCAAATAATAGAAGTAAGATACAGAAGAGTTAATTAATTTTCCTAAGATTAAAACTTAAATCAAATTGGAGCATCATTCTCCGAGGTCCCAACTCCTTGTTACTGACTGACTCTGCAACGTTGATTAGTAGTGGAAAAGAAAGAAAATCATCCCTCCCCTGTCTGCCATATCACAGTCCACATTCCCCTAAATAGACATCTGCAAACATGCAAGTTTTCAGGAAGAGTCTAGAATTTTCTTTCAGTGTAACAGCTATTAATTTATGTTCCAAGTAACAGGAGGAACACTCGAGGTAAACCCAATATTGTCAGATCCGCTGTCCACCGCACTCAATTCTGAGCCTGTTTGCACTGTCGACTTGCTGGATGGCCGCCGGAAGTCATTGCACTCTGATAGGTCTCAATTTCCTAATTCATAAAATAAATGGGCTCGATTTTCCCCAAGGTCTCTTCCAGGTCTGACTGTTCCTAATCTCAGCTATAAGATAGAAATGGTCATTGCCAACTTTCTCAGTATTCTTGGTATGTCCCCTGAGATCTCTCCTGCTGGGAAAAATGTATCTGCAAAAATCCTAGGCATAAAAATGTACAAGTGAAATATGAAAGGCTTATTAAACAAGCCCTACCCTTTCAACTGGGGTATGACAGTGCGGCTTCCGCTAATAAAGTGATACAGCTTCCTAATCCAGTGAGAATACAAGCCGAGGCTCGCAATGCAGATGTAAGTATGTTCTGTACCATATCAACGTATTTATAATGTCACTTTTCAGTTAAAATTACAGCTTTTTGACAGCTTTCATCCTTCTTGTTACAGTCAGAAGGAATACTCCTACAGGCTTCTCTCTTTCATTGTAACAGGTTTTGTAGTATCATGATTTCAAATCATGACTCCGAATAATGTCTCTTCTTGAGAGTGAGACAGTTTCTTTCTTTATGACAGGTGAATTTCCAAAGATCCATAAACCAGAATTTTAGTCCATATGAGTCTTGTGTATGACTAGGTCAGCTGAACTGTTGTCAAGGTAAAGAATGGTAGCTGGTTCCGAAGATTTAACTCCTCCAGAAATCTTTTCAGAAAATATTCATTAAATGAATGAAATTTTAAAGAGCAATGCTTCCCATTCATCAAGTGCAGCTTAGTCACTTGGGGATGTTTACAGCACAGATCCTGAACCATCAGTTCAGGGGCAGGGACTGAAATCAGGATGATAAACCTCCTGGGTTTCCCCATGACTGAAGAGTTTCTGGGATACGGGACTTTTAGTGCTGAAACTGACAAAGTCCTATTTTTGTGGTCGTTTAGTTGCTAAGTTGTGTCCGACTCTTTGCAACCCAATGGACTATATAGCCCACCAGGTTTTTCCGTCCATGGGATTTTCCAGGCAAGAACACTGGCGTGGGTTGCCGTTTCCTTCTCCAGGGGATCTTCCCAACCCAGGGATTGAACCCGCGTCTCCTACATTGTCATGCAGGTTATTTAAGTCCAAAGTCCTGAGCACAGCACTCTGAACTGGCCGCTCACCTACAGGAGACTCTGTGCCCCAGTCAAGCACCAGGTGTGGCTGCTGTGTCGAACCTCAAGTCAGAGTCTGCAGAAGCAGAAGAGCGTCCTCTTTTCAGAACATGTGGTCTGGGTAGCTGGTTTCCTTTCGCTATTGTTACTTATCTGATTATATGCAAGTTTCTTGAATTGCCAAGCCTGTAACCCTCCCCTCAAAATTAGGATACTAATAAATGCCCACTTCGTGGAGCTGTGAGCTTTAGAAGAGGGGCAGAGTGTAAAATCCCTGATCAATTACAAATTTTCTGTGATTCTTACTTTTGGTATAGTCATTATCCTAATTTTTTCTCTATAACATATGGGTTAAATGAGTGTCATTACAGTACACAGCGGTACAAGAAACTTGATTAGAAATGATCTTGATACTTGGTTGAATTGAAGCAAGATTTTATTTCACTTGTATCAATTCTCTGAGCAAGTATGTCTTTAGAAAGTCAAGAGCATATGGCAAAATAACTAATATGAGCACAGTATCATGCTTTAAATATGAATGTGCAAAGGGTAGCAACATTGCATCTGCCTTAAGTTTAGTGTCTCCTGATCACTGGCTCATCATTCAATACCGAGTCCATTCATAGAAAAGAAATTCCCATTCAAGTGTGCTGATTCATATGCGTAATAACTAAGGGAGAATAAAGTCAAAGTCCTGTTTAGTCAAGACCAAGTCAAGCAACATGACACGTTTCCTTGATGTTTATTTTTAAAAAGCAGCTTTCAGGAGGTAACTCCTTTGCTTGGATGTTAAAATCATGTGTCACCTAAGACCACAGTGGTCCTGATGAATAACACAGCATGGGACTTCCCTGGCCATCCAGTGGTCAAGACTGCAGGCTTCCAATGAAAGGAGTGTGGAAAGATCCCTGGTTGGAGAACGAAGGTTGTTTCAGCCTGAAATAAGACAGGTCGTGAGCAGGAGAGAATTAACTGAAGAGGAAGGGGAAGAAGAAAAGGGCCCTGGGAAGTGAAAAATGATTGGATTTGAAATGCAGTGTGATAGATAAGGCAGAGGAGCCTGGGTGAGGGTCAGAAGAAACTCCAGGACTATAAATTGTGGATTCTAAGCATTCAAAAATGCAACAAAAACTCCAAAACCTCAGAAAGCAGATGATCTGAATCAACTGTTAATTTCATCCATCCTGTGAGTTATATTTTTAATTTCCTATTATAATTCACCATGCACATAATCTTTAGAATTTGCATGTCAAATAAATTGGAAACTGATGATCACTGGGTGTTTTTTGTTGTTGCTCCCCTTCTCCTGACTACCTTGAGAGATTCTAGGACTCTTGTTTTTGATCATATAGTCTAGCATTTGAACTCTACAGCCAGAAATCAACTGTGAACACGCCGGACAGGTTTTTGATCGTTAAGTCACGGGCCGTGACCTGAGCCACCATTGCCTCGCTCACTCCCTGCGCCTATAGGAGCCGTGGCTTTGTTCATGCTTTGGATGTGGTTCACCGTCTAATCAATCAACAGGACAATGGACACAGAATAATTGATTTCCCGTTAAGTTCACGTACCAGTCTGGGAATATGTAACCTTTCGGTTATGTTTAAGATACTGTTTTCATAATAAGAAATGTTAAACCGTGTATTTCAACTTTCATATGACAGAAGAGGAACATAAGGAGACTGAGACATTGGGAGCAGGGCTTGTTCTGAAACTTAGTTCATCTAACTCCTGGTCTTCAGCTGTGTTTCTTACACTAATATTGACAGAGAATAAAGAAGAAAAATTGCATCAGTGCTTGAGCATTGATCACCTACTTTGTCATTTGTCAGAGGAGTAAATGTTCCATCCTTGCTGAGCCCTTTTGTAGATACTTGTTTTGTCTTTCTCTTTTATTGATTTAATTCTCGTTTCCCCAAACTTCTTAACTTCCTATGAACTTGTTGAACAATTCCATACTCAAAGGGCATTCATTAATATAGTAGAATCATCATAAAGGAAGTACACAGCTCGGGGCCCAGACAAAGAATTAATACTTCACATCACAGGAGGCACGTCTGTGAGACATGGATGATAAATAAACACCTTACTTCAGCCTCGAGCATCTTGAGTGTGGCCATACATTAGTGGCTAACTTGAATATTTAATTTTCTATGCTCCCTGTGTGTTCAGGTTTTTGCAATCTAGGGTGCATTTATTCTCCAAGCAACAGATTTTCCTTAGAATAAAGTGATGTACTAATTTTTCTTTTCTTAAATTATTTTTATTGGAGTATAGTTACTTTCCAATGTTGTGTTAGTTTCTGCTGCACAGCAAAGTGAATCAGCTAAACCCATACAGATATCCTCTCTTTTGGATTTCCTTCCCATTTAGGTCACCCAGGGCATCAGGGAGAGTTCCCTGTGCTCCACAGCAGGTTCTCATTTGTGATCTACTTTATACATTGTAGTCATATGTGTTCATTTGCAACGTACGGAAATGTTAAAAATTATCAGTTGAACAAAAAACAAAGGAGTTTATATAAGTGTCCCTTGCCTCTGTGTCTTATAACCTTCAAGAAGCCCTGGGCCACCGACAGTAAGAAACCGCCTCTCTTACAGGCCTGCTTTGAAAAATCCCTTAGGCTTCCAAAACCATGTCATCTGACCTTTATTGGAAAGCCCACCCTCCTGCCTCCCACCCCCTACATTTGGCAACTGATTTACAAACATCTCCCAGGTGCCTCAGTAAGAAAGGCTGCACATGTGTACATACAAAGTTATGCGGCCTTTATCAAAAGCTGGCTTGGGAGGGGAACTTCTGTGGCTGTTATCTGCAGATGTTTTATTTGAACAGATATTATAAATGGATTTTAATTGTGCTTTTAGATGTAAAACACCCACCAAGGAATAACCCTAATAGACCTGTAGAAACTCAATAAAATAAATCAATAACATATGTCCTGGAAGAGTATTGCATGTTCTAACATTTTGATCAATATTGACATTTGACCTACAAAATTTGTCATCTTCAGTTTTTTGTTTTTTGTTTTTGGTTTTGTTTTTTTTTTTTTTAAGAATTTGCTGATATAAGCACAGCTACATACAAGCAAATATATTAAGGAGAACTTTGTTCTCCAAGATCTTGCCAACATTTTTCTGACTTGTCACCGCATTATCGCCTCTCTCTTGCTAATGCAGCTCTTGTTGCAGGAAATAATAATCATTCTTTGTGTCAGTTCCACATCCTCTGAATCTGAAATACTCACATGGTTCCGTCACCTACCAGGTCTGTATATTAGCTGACTTCTTGCAGGTCTGCACGAGAGGCACAAAAACCACAGAGCTAAACCAAGGTCTGTGACACACCACAGTGAAATGTAGCCAAATGTTTCCAAAGGTCAAGTTCACAGCCACCCTGAGATGGGAGACATGTGATCACGTCCCTCATAGGCCCTCGGTTCCAGCAGAATCAATCTGATATTGACACTTTCCTTCTTCCTGATGCTGTATGGCTGTTTTGTCTGAGTTCACAGGTGTTAAATATTAATGTTGTCACTTGCTTATGGCATAAGAGAAAACTAAACTTTATTTTTGAGAAACAGCAAAAATGCCAAAAAGACTAATGGAGCTAAGAGGCAAAATGACAGAGTAACCTAACAATGTAAGATTTGGCAGGAAATTGGGCTAAAAAAATAATGGATTGGATAAAATTGTCATACTTTGGTCTGGCAGTGCAAAGATGACAAATTCAAGGCAAAGATCGTAATATACTCCAGAAACAAATGGGAAACAGAGAGAAGCAATGGTTGGAATTTGGGGCTTAAGAAGGCATTATACAGAGGAAAATAAGCTAATATTTTATTGAAGGCTTACTAAATGCCAGGTCTTCACAACTTTCAGGAGAGAAGCATACCCTCTTTCCCACTGAAGAAATCAAGGTTGAGAGAGGTCAATTCACTTCTCGGGGACACCCAGCTCCTAATGGAAAAAGCAAGCTGAGATTCAAACTCAGGCTTGCCTCATTACAGAGCTTCACCATTTTCCAACACTCCATCACGCTGATCTCTTTCACTGTCTTACTAACCCGCTCTGAAATATTGACGTTCACAGTCTCTTGGCCCTCATCTGTGCTTTTCCAACTTTTGCAACATTCTATGTTCTGTGTCCACATAGAGTGTTGATCAGGCTCTCGAAATTTCCTTTTCCTAAACCGTGCAGACTCCTCTTCAAGTCTTCTGAGAGTGGGAAAGTGACAAGTCCCAAGGGAATAACACGAGCGCAGGAAACCTACAAAAGCCGCGTGCTCCGTGAGGTTTTGGGGGAAACCATATGTAGTGATACATGCAGCAAAAGATGGATAAGACAAAATTCAGCGGTGTGGTTACCTCTGGGGAAAGGCGGAAAGATGGGATCCGGGATGAAAACAGGTAGATTCAATGTCATTTTTCATTGTTTTAGGGCTTAAGTTGGTCGAGAGCTGAAAAGTATATAATCTATTATTAATGTTTGTAAATAATATATATGTTCATATACTACTTTGTTTCATATACTACGTTAAAAATTTAAAAAGGAATTGGTCCAAGCCCAGAGCAGCAGGGCAGCTCAGACGCCTTCCATACAACTAAGGTCCTGAGGAAGACCTTGCTGGTCCTCCTTCCTCTGAACCAAGAAAGTTCAGACGGTCCCAAAGCTGTCCACAGCGGTGCTCTGCTGCTGACCACGGAAGCCGAATCTGTGCTCACACAAGGGAAGGGCACACCATGAGGCAACTCTGACTTTCTTCTGCATAACTGAGTTTGGATCCTCCCTTCTGGATAGATGATAAAATGCATCTCCTGCCCTCCAACCTTCCACCTTCTGCTCTGTTCTCCAGGCATGAAAATGAAATCTTTATAATCAGTCTGTCAGGGGAGGAATGCCAACATATTTGTCTGAACCTTTGTCAGTAGGATGCTAAAGAGGAAAAATTGTTGTTTTCCTGTACCAGCTGGTAACATTGTAAGTACAAAGTAAAAGAGACAGCGCTCACTCACTGACAGCCTGAATATGTTATGTTCTTCTGTGTCTAGAAATTTGGAAAGTAGCGTGCCTTTCACTTTGAGCACCAAAGCAGTGACATAGGGTTGCATTTCCTTGTCTGAATATGTGGCTAATGTCTACCCTCCCCAGGAAATTGTAAGATTCATGAGGGTAGCTTTGTCAGTTCAGCATGGGTTTCCAACACCAGGCATAGATCCTAGAACAATTCAGAAGCTCAGAAATGAGTGGCTGAGTGAATCAATGAACAAAGATTTTAGGATACTAGAATCATGTATATCTTACACATGCTAAGTCGCTTAAGTTCTCTCTGACCTTCTGCAACCCCATGGACTGTAGCCTGCCAGGCTCCTCTGCCCATGGGATTCTCCAGGCAAGAATACTGGAGTGGGTTGCCATGCCCTCCTCCAAGGGATCTTCCCAACCCAGGGACTGAACCTTCTTAAGTCTCCTGCATTGGCAGGCAGATTTTTTACCACTAGCATCACCTGGGAAACCAAGCTGAAAATTTAAATCTGACAAGTCACAAAGAGCCACATATTATATGATCCCATGGGTGATGAAATGTCCAAAATAGGCAAATCCACAGCGACAGAAAGTAGATTACTGGTGCCTAAGGCTGGTGGGGGTGGGAGTGGTCATTGAGAGAAAAACTCAGTGACTGTTCATGGGTACAGGGATTCTTTGGGGGAAGAGAGGGTGAAATGTATAAAATTGATTGTGGTGATAACTATACAACTCCATGGTTTCACTAAAAGCCATGAATTTTTCATTTTAAATGGACAATCAATTTATAGGGCATAAGAATACAACTCAATATACCATTAAAAAAAAAATAAAAACCTAAATCTGAGTTTAAAACCAAATTGAGAGTCACATAGTGTCATTCACACCTCACAACATATATTAACAGAAATCTTTTGTTAGGCCATTATTTTATGAGTTGCTTGTACAAGCATATTACATTCATAGGAATTGGATAAGATATTTAATTATTGTCCCACTTCTGCTAAAGAGAGTGCAAGGACTCAGTTCAGTTCAGTTCAGTCACTCAGTCATGTCCAACACTTTGTGCAGGGACTAATGGATTTAAAAATTAAACTTTAGGAAGGAGATTTAACAGAAGGATTTTTAAAATTCAAATTGGAATTCTAGAAAGCCTGTGATACACTTTCTCAACAAAGATTTTAAAGATTGATCAGATGCCCACATCTCACTGTGGTTTGAACAAAGCCCTGTAGAAAGGCCAGGGTGATGGGTAATCTTATGAGTCAACTTGGCTTAGGCTACGGTGCCCAGCTGTTTGGTCAAAGCCCCATTTAGATGATGATATTTTTTGGATTTGATTAGCATTTAAATCATTTGCCTAAAATGGATTACCCTCTACAATGTGGGTGGCCTCGCCTGATCGGTTAAAGACCTTCAGAAAAAGACTGTGGTTTTGGGATACAGAAGGAAAGCTTCTCAAGATTGCAACACAGAACTGTGCCTGAGTTTCCATTCCGCTGCTCTGAGGAATTCTGGGTTGATTTGTAGTGTTAGCCATTCTTCGAATTTCCAGCCTGCAGGCCTGCCCCACAGATTTAACACAGGCCAGAACCCACAGCCATGTGGGCCAATCCGTTACGGTTCTCTCTGTGCCTCTCCCAGCCTTTATCTCTTTCACTTAAGAATGATGACTGACACAGCCAGCATTGGGAGTTGCCTCTTATTCATTCCTGATGAAACAACGTAATACTCAGGCCAAAAATGTAAAAGTTCCAGCCAAAAAGATATTTAGGCTTTGACTTCCCAGTTGTTCAGTCGCTAAGTTGTGTCCAACTCTTTGCAACCCCATGGACTGCATGCCAGGCTTCCCTGTCCTTCACTATCTTCTGGACTTTGCTCAGATTCATGTCCACTGAGTCGGTGATGCCTTCCAACCATCTCATCCTCTGTTGCCCCCTTCTCCTCCTGCCCTCTATCTTTCCCAGCATCAGGGTCTTTTCCAGTGAGTGGGCTCTTCGCATCAGGTGGCCAAATTGTTGGGGTGTAGCATCAGTCCTTCCAATGAATATTCAGGGCTGATCTCCTTTAGGATGGACTGGTTGGATCTCCTTGCTGTCCAAGGGACTCTCAAGAGTTTTCTACAACACCACAGTTCAAAAGCATCAATTCTTTGGCACTCAGCCTTCTTTTTGGTCCAACTCTGACATCCGTACATGACTACTGGAAAAACCATAGCTTTGACTAAACAGACCTTGGTTCGCAAAGTGATGTCTGTGCTTTTTAATACTCATCTATGTTTGTTGTAGCTTTTCTTCCAAGTAGCAAAGAATATCGGCACTGACTGGGCTAAATTGCTTGCAGCACGGATGAAACCAGTCACCACAAAGCTTTCATGTGTAAGTTTTGTGACACACATTTCTTCTCATAAGATGGCACATGTGACTGCCAACCTACACAGAGGGAGGGGAAGACAAAAAAAGAATGACACGCGGGACGCATCTGGGATATAGGTTTTTCCAGTGGTCATGTATGGATGTGAGAGCTGGACTGTGAAGAAGGCTGAGCGCGAAGAACTGATGCTTTTGAACTGTGGTGTCGGAGAAGACTCTTGAGAGTCCCTTGGACTACAAGGAGATCCAACCAGTCCATTCTGAAGGAGATCAGCCCTGGGATTTCTTTGGAAGGAACGATGCTAAAGCTGAAACTCCAGTACTTTGGCCACTTCATGCGAAGAGTTGACTCATTGGAATAGACTGATGCTGGGAAGGATTGGGGGCAGGAGGAGAAGGGGACAACAGAGGATGAGATGGCTGGATGGCATCACCGACTTAAATGATGTGAGTCTGAATGAACTCTGGGAGATGGTGATGGACAGGGAGGCCTGGCGTGCTGCAATTCATGGGGTCGCAAAGAGTCAGACACAACTGAGCAACTGAACTGAACTGAACTGATGGCTGACTTGCACAAAGACTTACATAAGGGCAAGAACAAAAATGTAATTCCCTAGATTTCTACATAACATTTAGGACTGTGTAAATACTTTATGTGCAAAGGAGACTATCCAATGTAATGATTTCAAAGGGACAATCTTCACAGAATTTACGTTATTATTTTTGCCAGTGATAAGGGCCTTGGGCCAAGACAAAAATCTACCCTTGAATTCCCTGATATTGCCACTCTACAGAGTGGGCTCAATAATTATTAGGAACCTACAGTACCTTCAGGAATAAAGGAGAGTTTATTTTTATTAGGCAATCCTGTGCAAGCTTTGTTTCTCAAAGCTATGGACACAACAGCAGTAAAAAAGCAAAATGAAGAGAAAAAAAAAAAACAGCATTTAGCAGAAGAACCAAGACATCACTGGATATTAAGCAAAGCACAAAAGAATTAGAATGGACAAATGATTAGGGGACAATAAGAGACAGTTCAGCTGAGATATCCCATTTTCATTTCTATGACTCTGTTTTTCTATTTAAAAAAGGGGGGGGCGCAGATTAACAGTTGGAAAAGTATAAGGAGAATCACTGCTATAGATTCCTGGGGTGAAGAGGTATCAATTTTCTCCTTTGGTTCATTACACTGGTATCTCAGGATGGGGAAGAGGGCATCTCTTCTCCTTTAATGACAGGTAACATTCAAGAAGGGCTTCCTAGGTGGCACTGGTGGTAAAGAACCTGTCTGCAAATGCATGAGATGTATAAGACACAGATTCGATCCCTGGGTTGGGAAGATCCCCTGAAGGAGGGCATGGCAACCCACTCCAGTACTCTTGCCTGGAGAATCCCGTGGACAGAGGAGCCTGGCGGGGTACAGTCTATAGGGTCACAGAGTTGGACAAGACTGAAGCAACTTAGCCCAGCACAGCACAACATTCAAGGACACAGAGTATGTAATGAGCTCATGAGTTGAAGGGGTTCCCATAGTTTTGGGTGAGGTTGGCAATGACTGGTTAGTTTCACTCCACCAAGACTATAGCCACCCTATTCAATACCAAAGCTGAGTAGTTCAATGAGCTATCCTAAGATAAAATTTTAAGTATGCCACCTAAAGTCATGATTTTACTTGTTTCACCTAAGAGCCTATAGCATTCTGTTCATTGTAAATTAAGAAAGGAAAGTGTTATTTACTCGAGTTTAAAAGTGTAAGTGGAATTATCTCAAATGTGACTCATCATATGTGATACCAATAATAACTACAACCAAAGCCACAAGCAATAAGGGCTCCTGACTCAGCTCCCAGGTCAACTCAGGGTTTTTAGAGGAATTCTCTCACCACCTCCTTTGTGATATGATGACAGAAAAAGGCGCTTGTTTGTTCTGCAGGCAATCGATAGATGAATGCTCACGTCTGAAGCATTATGGATTCCAATGGTCATTGGGATAGTTTGAATGCATAAATCATGCTTTCTTGGAGATGGTATCAACTGCTGTCCCTATCTTTTATGTAACTGAAAATAATTAAAAGAAGAAAAGTTTTCTTTTGTTCAAAATCAGGGATGTCTGTAATAGGAAGGAAAACATACTATTGAGAAGAACGAAAGAAGTTTTAAAAAAGAAAGAAATTGGAAAGAAAAGAGGAAGAGAGAGGAGGGGAGGGTAGGGGAAGAGAGGGATGAGAGGAAATGAATGATTGCCAGGCTTCCAAGAGAGGAGACACATTCCAAAGGCAAAGACTTGATCATTGAAGGTGATATATTGATCAGCCTCTTCCAGGGAGAAATGAAGGTCCTTCCTGCTGAGTGTAGCCTAGAACAGAGCTTTAACAAAACCAGCTATGGATACATGTCTTTTATCATACGGTCTTCTTTGCATAGTAAAAGCAGTTATTTGTTGCCCCCATAACAGATCATTTAAAACAATGACTGAAAAATTAACAATCATGTATCTTGCTTCCATCTGGTAGATAGAGTGCCTGAAGAATTATGGATGGAAGTTTGTAACACCATTCAGGAGGCAGTGACCAAAATCATCCCAAAGAAAAAGAAACACAGGAAGGCAAAAATGGTTGTCTGAGGAGCCTTTACAAATAACTGAGGAAAGAAGAGAAGCGAAAGGCAAGGAAGAAAGGGAAACGTATCCAACTGAATGCAGAGATCCAAGAAACAGCAAGGTAAGATAAGAAGGCCTTCTTAAATGAAAAATTCAAAGAAATAGAGGGAAACAATAGAATGGGAAAGACTGGAGATCTCTTCCAGAAAATTGAAAATGGTAAAGGAGCATTTCAGGCAAAGATGGGCAGATGATGAGATGATTAGAGAGCACCACCGATTCGATGGACATGAATTTGCTCAAACTGTTGGGATAGTGCAGGACAGAGCAGCCTGGCCTGCTGCAGTCCACGGGGTCACAAAGAATTGGACACAACTTAGCAAATGAACAACAGCAATGGAAGGAAAGCACACTGCTGCAAATAGCACTCAGGAGGGCAGGCGAGGCAAAGTCCCTGACCCTCAATATATCATGTGATGGCGACCCTGAAGAAGAGAGGAAAACAGGACCTCCCACTGATTGTGGTCATGAGTGTGGTTCCTCAAACCATCCCTTTAGATGCTGTAGGAAAACATGAGGCCACGACTGTCAGACAGGAAATCTCATGACTTCTGCTATGTAGTAAGAGGAATTTCATAAAGATGGAATGTTAGTTGGGACCCTTGAGCTGCAATATTCCCCTTCCAATGGGACTTCTGCCTTTGGTTATTATTCAGCTGGTCTCAGTACAACACAAAATTTCGTTCTCTCAAATAAACAGCTTTTTAAATTGCAATTAATTATAAGAGAAAACACAACTGGAATTATATGCATTTAAACAATTTTTCTGAATATATAAGCAATGAGAGATGATCTGCCTAGAAGAACGTCACCATTGAGCTCACACGTTCTCCTCTCTCCCTCTCTCTCTTTCTCTCAAATTTAGAGATTTTGATGAGACACTTGTTTCTTCAAGTCTGTGAAGCTGGACAGACTGTGATATCATGATTTAGGACTCTCTGATGAGAATATTTCCACATCATTTGCAATTAAACTGCATTTTGTTACATAGCAAATGAGTTTTAAATTAAAACTTAATTACAAACCTACCAAGTTGGTGTTTTCACACAGCTGTGCCTTTGTGGAATACAGAGCAAAGGTTTATTTAAAAAGAAATGACCCTACTAGCTCATTCAAGAGAGCTGCCAGGAAAAGACTGCCTCCCGTTTTCCCAACTAAAAAAGAAAAAAGAAAAATTCAGTGACAAAAACAAAAACTGTATAAAAAATGAGTACAAGAGTAAATTGATGAGAACGTTGAAACAGAACACTTCTAACAGCAGACCTCAATGTAAATAGTTTTTGAAAGGCGTAAAGCGAATGGAAATAGGATGAAAGTGAAATTCAAGTCAACTGAAGAATCTGCAAACTCCATGGAGTCCACAGAAATGATGTCAGAAAAAGAAGAAACAAAGAATAGGGAAAAGGATTTTCTGAGCAAAACCTTGAAAAAAATCCCCAAAACCAACATGATGGAACTCCATGCAGTGGGTCATGTCCAATGAAGTGATGGTTAAATTAGGGGGTGACTCTTGCAGCAACACCATCACTCTTTGCACTAATGACCCTACTTTTTCTTTAAGTGAGACACCAGAGCCAGCACAGGAAGGACCTTGCTTCAGTTCCCAGAGATGGAAACCACTTTCTCCAGGAAACAAGCTAGAAAGAAACTTCAGTAATTACAAACCCCGTAAATTTCCTGAGTAATCACAAGACCCAAATTTCTGTAATCCAGGGTGGCTTGGACTGCCAGGCAAATCTAATTATCATTTAGTCTGAAGAAGTACATGCCCAGTTATTAATTTTTGTAAACCAGACTCTCATTCAAAATATGATCAAAATAAGGAAACAAAATATTGAGAAGCTCAGTACATAATTTTCAAAGAAAACTTTTATAAACTGCTGAAAAGAGTTTCTATGGAAAGAAAAATTTCAGTGCTATTTGGCTTTATAAAATATAAATGACAAAATACAAACTTAATAGGTCAACAGAAGAGCAACTCAGATAGAACTGATAATTAAACACTGAAGGAGAAGCAGAATCATATGGTAACAACAGAAATATGAAGAGCTGAAGAAAAAAAAAGACATTATCTTCAAGGAAGACAATGCTGAAACCTGTGCTCTTCACTAGAAAGAAGATGGGAGTCTATTTTCGAGAGAAAATAAAATAATTTATTATAAAATATATTATTCATGAAGTTCAGAAAAACGCCTACTTTGACTCATATGACTTTGAAAATATCAAAAATAAAGTCTCAATAAAGATATTTGTAGACAAAACTGATGAAATTCAGCCTCAGCAAATCACCTTGAAAGACATGCTTAAATAAATTTCCATGCACAGTAATATGACCTCAGAGTGAAGCATAAAAATGAAGGAAAAAATAACTACCAACAGTAAATCAAAGGTTAAATATGTGAGAAAATTGGAATGTTGATTATANTTCAATCCAAACATATCAGGAACCATATTAAATTCTAAAAGTACTGAAAGGTCATCACACTACATACAAAACAAACTTTGGAAATACACTCCGCACAAAAAATCAGGCCTTAAATTTAAAGACACAGAAATTTTAAAGTAAAAGGATAAAAAAAATACATGCCATGCAAACATTAAGTGAAAGAAAGCTAATAGAGCTGTGCTAACATCAAATTAAATTTTAAGGCAAAGAATATTACTAAAAATAAAGAAGAAAAAATGATAATGTGCTGATCAAGCAAGAAAGTATAAAGTTTATAAATGCCTGGGTTATTAATTACAGGAGTTTAAAATATTTAAAGTAGTGGCTGAAAGAAATAAAAGGAAAAATATAGAAATCCATTATCCTAGTGGAATATTTTAACATACTTCTCTAAGTAACTGCTAGCAAGCCAAGCAAAAAAAAATCCATAAGGATATAGAATATTTAAACAGCGCGATTAATCCAGTTGACCTCCGTGGAACACCGCACACAGCCAGATCATACTGCATGTAATTTTCAGGTGCAAGTGAAGCCCACATTAAAATTAAACATACGCAAGGCCATAAAGCTAATCTCAACAAAGTTGAAAGAATTGAAATCTCACACACAATGTATTTGGACAGCAGTGAAATTAAGCTAGGAATCAATAACAACATAGAAATACATTAGAAATCAAGCAATACTTTTCTAAATAATCTATGAATCAAATAGGAAATGTCAATAAATATTACAAAAATATTAAACTAAATGATAATGAGAAGAACACAGGTAATAATAAGTGGAAAATAGATAAAACTCATGTATAACTTTTATATGTTAGAAAAAAGCATTCCATTTTCAGGATTATTTACACAAGATGACTAATTTTATAAAAAAGAAGAAAAATTTGGTCTTTTAAGTCTTTCCCTGGTTGAGGTTGGTGGTTGGGTGGGGAGCTGGAGAAGAATATATCATTGCTAGAAAATATGTTTCAGCTTTTTAATCTGGAGAGAATTTTTGTCATTTTTTGCTTTCTCAATGAATGTTCTCATTTTTTTTCAAGACAACTGGGAAGACTTAACCAAAAACAGGTTTTTTTGTTTGTTTTGTTTGTGAGGTTTTTGCTTGGTGGTGCTCATCTTTTGAGAGTTAGCATTCTTTACTGAAAGTCAATCCTAAAGGAAATCAACCCTGAATATTCTTTGGAAGGACTCTTGAAGCTAAAGCTCCAATATTTTGGCCACCTGATGCAAAGAACTGACTCACTGATAAAGACCCTGATGCTGAGAAAGACTGAGGGCAGGAGGAGGAGGTGGCAGAGGATGAGATGGTTGGATGGCATCACTGACTCAATGGACATGAATTTGAGCAAACTCGGGGAGATAGTGAAGGATAGGAAAGCCTGGCATGCTGCAGTCCATAGGGTCACAAAGAGTTGGACAGGATTTAGCCACTGAACAATAACAACAAATTCTTTATTAACATCTGGATTTGTCAAGATGGTGGGTCTGACAACACTGCTCGAGTCCAGCTCATCGAAGTATCCCCCCCATGAAGATTTCAGCTGCACATTCTCAGGAAGGAATATCCAGTGAACCAGATGCATTTTGCCATCCTCATGGTCCTAACCTTGTGTGTGCTGAGTTGCTTAGTCGTGTCCAATTCTATGTGACCCTTTGGACTGTAGCCCACCAGGCTCCTCTGTCCATGGGATTTCCCAGGCAAGAATACTGGAGTGGGTTGCCATTTCTTCCTCCAGGGGATCTGCCTGACCCAGGGATCGAACCCGTGTCTCCTGTGTCTCCTGCATTGCAGGCAGGTTCTTTACCCACTGACCATGAGTTAAGCCCGGTTCTAATTTATTCCTCTTGAATGTTTCCTTCTCAAAGGTGGTATAAGACCTCATCCTGGTCTCAACATCACATCCTGTGTGTCTCCACAAAGGACGAAGAGGGAGTTGCCTTTGAAGGTCAAGTTCAGACACGATGCTGGATGCACAGACCAGATCTGCTAACTTGGATATATATTTTTCCCCTTATCTTCAACTTCCCTCTTGGTTTTCTGTGAATATTTGTATATTCTGCTCATTTTATTCACAGGTGGATGAAGAAATTTGCCCCAGGGAAGCAGAAGGGCATGAAAAGGAAAGACTTTCCCACCAAAGTGAAGCAAAAGGCAACACAGCCCAATTCTGTTCTTAAGTTATTTATTCATCAGAAAAAAATAAAACTTTAAATATCTGAAAAATATTATTTTCCCTGACCCTGGAAAAAACATTGCATACAGGCAAATACAGATTTTGCATTCAGCTTCAAGGCATTTCTAGAATGCCTGAGTTCACTTACGAATATCAATTTCAAGATTTCTGACTTTAACACTCAAAAAAAAAAAAAAAAGGAAAAGGAGGGGAGAGGGGAGTAGAGAAGGGAGAAGTGAATGAGAGGAGAAGATTAAGGCTATCATAAGAAAGTGAGTGGAAATACTTGTTTCTTTTTTTTTTTTTTTCATATACCAACCTACTGAAAATTCAGATTTTTCAATACCTTCCCAGACTCAGCACTCAGCACCTAAATGCCATGGATTGTTCTTCTTCCACTTAGTGAAATGTCATCAACAATGCCTTTCCTTTTTCCATGTAGCATATCCACTGAAGCAAGACAGCGGAAAGAGAATGGTAAAAAGAAATCTCATTGCATTTAAGATTGTGCACTTGATAAAACTGTTTTCTTAGCCAGACAAAGTGTGAAATTCTTTTCATGGTTTTTAGTTTAAGTAATTTGATCGGATCACCATTCAGCTTGTCGCCCAGGGCTGCTCCATTATGCTGAGTGCTTCCCCAAAACTGCTTCCTCTTATCCAGCTCCTTCTCCACTGACGGAAAAAGATTAACAGGATTAGGTGTCTTTCATTTGTTCCTTTTTATCAGGCAAGACTCATATGTTACTCATATGTTGGGAGAAGCTTTTGTAAGTTATTTTAACATGGTTTTTTCACTGTTCTATTTTTGAAAGTTTCAGTTTTTTTTCCTATAGACTTCTTTTCCCTCTCTTTAATAAAAGTCTATATATCTCAGTAACATAAAAGATCATCTCCTGAAGTTTTTCCACCACTAACTTGATAAGAAAGCACCATCTTCCTATACTTATTAGTATATATTTTCAAGGTAGTGGAGGACAGAGGAGCCTGGCTTGCTACAGTCCAAGAGGTCGCAAAGAGTCAGACATGACTTAGCAACTGAACAACTTCATTCCCTAATATGGTAAACAATGGACTTGAGGATTTAAGTCCTAAAAATTTTTGATCGTGCAAGATCCACCTTTAATAAAGACAATGTACTCTTTTCCTCTGATTCTAAATTTTCCATGTCAAGTCCAAGAGGAAAAGACAATTCTTTCTTTACAGTTTGATTAAGCTATTGATTTGGAGGAAAGAGAAGAAAAGAGAGAGGGAAGTAAAAGAAACAAGAATAAAAGCATGACTAAGTACTGCTGCGTTTCTAAGGACGTGAGGAAATGTCCTTTCCCTTTCATGTTAGACTCTGCTCAATTCTGATATAGGGATTTGTAACCCAAATGGCCTCGACAATGACCAGCCGGAAAGTGAAAGTGAAGTCGCTCTGTCGTGTCCAACTCTTTGTGACCCCGTGGACTGTATCCCTCCAGGCTCCTCCATCCATGGGATTCTCCAGGCAAGAATACTGGAGTGGGTTGCCATTTCCTTCTCCAGGGGATCTTCTCAACCCAGGGATCGAACCCAGGTCTCCCACATTGCAGGCAGACGTTTTAACCTCTGAGCCACCAGGGAAGCCCCGACCAGCCTACTAGTGAACTAGTTATTACCGGCATCCTTGCTAAGGGTCAGCTGTCTCACAGCCCTAGCTGTGTGACGATGGTACTCATACCCTCCTTCACTCACGCCTACCCCCTCCACGCAGGGTATCGTAGCTGCAGGGCATCTGGGGTAACTCGGCTCCAACTCCATTGGGTCATCTTCTTCAAGGTATCTGAGGGTGGAATCTGAATCTGGTTCAGCAGCTGGGATCCTCCACGGTACTGGGATTCCTCACTCAGGATTTCGACTCCTGGCTTTCAAAATTATGAAACACTCTGGCCTGTGGAATAATCCATATCGTTTAGACTCCACTTTACCACATTCTCCTAGACTCTGCTTCAATTCTCTATTTTCCTTTTTATTTATCCTTCAAACAGGAACACCTTTTGAGAATGCAAGTGCATTTTTAATGATTTCATGAGGACAACAAGAATGCACTGTGACTGCCCCACACAAACCCATGATTGTCCTGGAACCATACTGCTTTCCCGCTCGTACCAGAGGGCTTTGTGAAAACTGTTTTTCTTTCCTCCTTTTTTCTCTTCAGGCTGAGTCTGTTGTCCTTCTCTAAAATCAAAAGTTAGACAATTGGCTCTGTGCTCTTCTTTTGTTCTCGATCATTTAAGAAGGCGATGCTATAAACAGGCATATATTTAGATATATAATGTTTTCATTATTTTTGAGGGTCTTGCTGTATTGTTCTCTCATGCAGTTAACTGTTGTGACTGTCCAACAAGTCCTTCAAAAAATGGCCCTTCTCTGGATTTCAGGGGGGGAAAAATGGTCTAACTTTGTGCAATTTTGACTGTACTGAAGTTAGTCACACAATTAATGAGAGTTGTGTTAAAATATTTTACGAAGGTAATGGATTTGCTTTAAGGTAATAATCTGCTTTATTGACTATGCCAAAGCCTTTGACTGTGTGGATCACAACAAACTGTGGAAAATTCTGAAAGAAATGGGAATACCAGACTACCTGACCTGCCTCCTGAGAAATCTGTATGTGGGCCAAGAAGCAACAGTTAGAACTGGACATGGAACAACAGACTGGTTCCAAATCAGGAAAGGAGTACATCAAGGCTGCATATGGTCACCCTGCTTATTTAACTTATTTGCAGAGTACATCATGAGAAATGCTAGACTGGATGAAACACAAGCTGGAATCAAGATTGCCGGGAGAAATATCAACAACCTCAGATATGCAGATGACACCACCCTTATGGCAGAAAGCAAAGAACTAAAGAGGATCTTGATGAAAGTGAGAGAGAAGAGTGAAAGAGTTGGCTTAAAACTCAACATTCAGAAAACAAAGATCATGGCATCTGGTCCAATCAGTTCATGGAAAATAGGTGGAGAAACAATGGAAACAGTGACAGACTTTATTTGGGGGGCTCCAAAATCACTGCAGATGGCGACTACAGCCATGAAATTAAAAGATGCTTTCTCCTTGGAAGAAAAGTTATGACCAACCTAGACAGCATATTCAAAAGCAGAGACATTACTTTGCTAACAAAGGTCCGTCTAGTCAAAGCTATTGTTTTTTCCAGTAGTCATGTATGAATGTGAGAGTTGGACTATAAAGAAAGCTGAGCACTGAAGAATTGATGCTTTTGAACTGTGGTGTTGGAAAAGACTCTTGAGAGTCCCTTAGACAGCAAGGAGATCCAACCAGTTAATCCTAAAGGAAATCAGTCCTGGGTATTCACTGGAAGGACTCATGCTGAAGCCGAAACTCCAATCCTTTGGCCACCTGATGCAAAGAACTGACTCATTTGAAAAGACCCTGATGCTGGGAACGATTGAGGGCAGGAGGAGAAGGGGACGATGGAGGATGAGATGGTTGGATTGTCATCACCAACTCATGAGTTTGAGTAAACTCCGTGAGTTGGTGATGGACAGGGAGGCTTGGCATGCTGCAGTCCATGGGGTCACAAAGAGTCAGACATGACTGAGTGACTGAACTGAACTGAACTGAAGGTAATGGATGTATCAATTTTATCTCATGCCATTTTTTTAGCCCGAAAGTATTTTTGGATATAACGTTAGGTGCTTATAAATTTAGAATAATTTTTCCCACAGTGAATCAAATGGTTATACTGACTTTCTTCAACCTTAATAGTGTTTTTTGCCTTTAAGTCTATGTTGTCTGATATGTATATAGCTACAGCATGTTTCATTTTTTGCAGTATATCATTTTCTGCACAAGTGTCTGTTTTGGGGGGTTTAATGTATATTGTGTAAAGAATATACAGTTGAATATTTTTCTGTAATCTAGAAAGCTCTGTCTTACAGCTTGGGAATTTAGCCACGCATTGTGATTGTGGACATATTTTAAATTATGTCTGTGATAACATTTTGCATTTTTCTGATCGTGCTACATTTTTTAGTTTATTTTTCCTTTTCTGCCTTCCTTTGAGTTATTATTTTAATTACACTTTTCTCCACCATTTCTGAAAACGCCCAGTCTGTGTTAACATGAATACTTGTCTAAAATGAAGATATTATCTGTATCCTCCTGTATCTCTGCCATTACCATGGAGTGTTCTCTACTTTCTTTTTTCATACATGGTTATGTTGTCGTTTTATGCAGTCTTACTTTCTTGCAGTCCCTCATATTTAACAATTTTTTGATTAATATTGTTCTATCTGACCTATCTTCTACAGATTTCCTTTAGTGACTCTTCTGAGTTTTCCTACAGGTGAATTTATTTCAGCACTCTCTTGATTTTGGCTCATCTGGGTTTTTAATCCTACTTTGTTATTTTCTCTCACTACTTTGAAGATATAACTATACTATATTATTGTTTCAGCTGTTCTGTGAGGAAGGTCATGCTCACTCAAATCATTTCTTTGCGAACAATTTGTCTTTTCTTTGTTACTCTTGTGGAATCTTTCACTGTCTTTGTTGTTTTGCGGTTTTACTGTGATGTACCTGGCATGAATGTCTCTCTAATTTCTGCCTAGAATTTAGTGAATCTGAGGCTTAATCACTGCAATTATGGATAAACTTTATCCATTAACGTTATAAGCATTGCCTGTAACTTTCTCTATTCTCTCTCTGGAAATGTTATCAAAATGTATTAGCTTTTGAAACTTCGTAACTCAATGTCTGTTCCATATGTTGCTTTCCCTTTTTCCATATTCTCAACAATTTCTTCAATTCTCTCTTTAGCTCTTCGTAACCAACCTAACAAAGTATTGAGCTTTTCATTTCAAATATTTTCTTTTTTATTATTGAAATTTTATTTGTTTCTTTGGCAAATCTACTCAAATTTTCTCTCTTTTCCCTAAATCTCTTTTTATACTCCATATTTTATTTATTTTTAAACTAAATTATTTTATCTGTGACTGTCTTTTACAATATCTTAATTCCTTGCTGATCATATCCTTTTGTTTATAGTTTCTACTGGTTTCACTCATGACTGCTCCTCTGATCGTGTATTGCATATATCATTTAGGATTGCAAGTATATCATTGACTATCTTTGATCAGTAATAATCTTTGCATCCCTGGATTGAGGACGTTTTCTTCTAGAGAGTCCCTCTTGCCTTCATTGAATGCCCCAAGGCATTGCCATGTTATAAGTCATTTAAATTAATTCCTGGTTTAGATTTTTTTCTAAGTCATGCAGTTATGATAATTAGCCAAAGAAGAAAGAAATTTTCATTAAAGTATTAATTTTCCACTTGGTGCCAGGATGAAGCCAGACATATTTCCCTATAATCTTCCTTTTCCAAAGGCCAGTTCTTCTTTTCCTGACCTCCCTCTCCCTAAGCATGTAGTACGTCTTTACGGAGGGAAACTCAAGTTCTTACTTTCATCTTCTACAGGGTCAAGGCCTTGTCTTCTGTCTGTGCAGCCAGCCCAGGAGAGCCAGAGCATCGGGGCTCATTTAAGTCTGTTTTCAGCTCTGTCTTAAGTTTGGACCTCTGGGAATATCTCACATTGCACTAGTGTATTTACACACTTGCCGGCTCACATACCTAGGGAACTTCACTATGTACCTAAAATTATCTTTCTGTATTTTATCCAATATTTCTAGACATTTGGTATTGAAAGTGTATTCAGGACATAGTCAGGCCATATTGTTATAAACAAAACCCTGAAATATAATATTTGTCATAGGGTCAGTTCTCTACTTTCTAGTAACTTCTTTTACCCTTCTTGATCTTTTCTTTTTAAGACTTCTTTGATGTGGACCATTTTTAAAGTCTTTATTGAATTTGTTACAATATTACTTCTGCTTTATGTTTTGGTGCTTTGGCCGTGAGGTATGTGGCTCCCCAACCAGGAATAGAACCCATGTCCCCTGTTTTGGAAGGTGAAATCTTAACCTCTGGACCATCAGAGAGGTCCCAAGATCTAGACAGGAAGATTTTTGGAGCTAAAATTAAAGGCAGTTCTCAGAGAAGCTCTGGTCTCTAGTCTTTAGTAAAACTTTTAAGAAATAGGAAGAGAACAGAAACTGGATGAATTAATAATTCCTTGCCTTTGGGAAGATACCATCCTAAGGCAACTAGAGTCTCCAAGTTGTGAATTGGTCAAAATGCAGGATTCAGAGCAACTTTTCAATCAGTTCAGTTCAGTTCACTCACTCAGTCGTGTCCGACTCTGCGACCCCATGGACTGCAGCGCACCAGGCCTCCCTGTCCATCACCAACACCTGGAGCTTACTCAAACTCATGTCCATCGAGTTGGTGATGCCATCCAACCGTCTCATCCTCTGTCGCCCCCTTCTCCTCCTTAGCAAGAGGAGTAAACATTGAGACAAACTGCATCAACTTTTATGAACCCTTAATTCAATTTCTTTCACCTCTTCTATGTTCTTACTGGTTTTCTTGTTGTTAAGTACCACTCTTTGTACACCTAAATGAACCTGCTCCACCACCAGTATTTTATCTTATTCAGTGGCTTAACCAGTATCCAGAGGTGAGATTCCCTTTAAGCATATTGAAAAGTTTGGTCTGTGTGACACCTCCCTTCACACCTGCATCTTCCTTCCACTGACTGACTGAGTTCTCATCTCCATAATCTTACGATGTGTGTTGACTAGCACTGGGCTGCTTTTTTCCAGGGTAAAAGCAGGACAAAAATGGTTATTCTTCAAAAATCCTAAATTGTAAGAAGAATGACACATCGGGCTCTCCTTATAATGTTATCTATCCTGCTGCCTCCAGGAAGAGAGTCTAAAATATCTTTTAGACTTATTATGCCCCATACAATGTTTCCAAATTATTACACCCAAAACAGTGTAACACACCATGACATCTGCGATTGGGTTCACTGACGGGTTTTTAATTCATGTGTGCCTTGCTAATGATATATTCTGGGAGGAAATTCCATTCCATTCATTTGTCAGTAGCCTCTGTTAGAGTTTCATCATACAGCGGCAAATTCTGTGTTTCAGTTCTCCACAAAAATTAGCTCTGCTGGGATGCAGATGGACCGAAGAAGTCTAAAAGGCCATAGGACTGAGCCCTCGCACTGAGACGTGCCATGCTCCCTAGCAAGAGGAGGAAAAGCATTGAGACAAACTGCCACCCCTGCCAGGAGATGGAAGCAACTCTATCAAGAAGGGAAGCCCCCCACGTGAACCAGACAGCTCAGGAGAAGCTCCCAAAGACTGGCAAAGATAAGGGTAGGTGATCCACTCCTATTAAAGTAAGAGAGGAAGAGAAGAAAGGGCAAAGAATTCTGAATATAGACAGAAATTTGTACTAAAAATCCTGGTTTTTCAAAGATAAACATTTGAAAACTTTCCACAGGATCGTTGAGAAATATACTCCTTATTTTCAGGGTCCTAAAGTCAGAAGTGGAGATTTTTAAAAGCATACACTAAGGAACATACCAGCTCTAAATATGGATATCTCTTGGCTTTGCTCTTAAGTATGTCCTCTAGGAGGGTGGCATTGACCTTGGTATGGTACACCCAGCATCTATCAGACAGTGTTTTCTAGACCAAAGCAGAACATTTCTGATGTAATAGTTGTGTCTACAAGCTCTCTGATCCAAGTGACCTAACATGAGTCGGGGGTAACTTCTAAGATAATCAAAGACTGATTTGTAAGAACAAGTACAACAAAGAGCAAAGAAAATGAGGAATTTTTGAACTTCTCTGGGGACCTCATTTCGGCTGAGAAACTTTTGAACTTCCTCTGATGCCTCGAGCATGAATTTTCTTCTCTTCTTTCCCAGTAGCAGATTGAGACTAGTTTATAATCAGTTTTAAATTGCAAACAGATAGGGAAATTTCCCAACACCTCATTTGACTTGTTGAGCATTTAGCCAACAAATCTTTAACAAGATTAGGAAGGTGCCATGTAAAACAAAATTTGAAAGTGTCCGTCCAAGACCAGTTGAAATTTAAATGTATTATAAGTATTTCCAACCCCAAAGGAGAACCTAAGCCAGGNTCTCTCTCTCTCCCTCTCTTTCCCTGCCTTTCTCTCTGTCTCTCTTATCTCTTTCATGCATCCTTGGCATTTAGAAAAGTATGCCTGTTTTGTTCTAATGGTTTCATTTATATTTCAGTACTTATTTACCCATGATGAAACTTATTCCACTTCTTGGAAAAATCAAACCATGTCCTTTCCTTACTCCTCAAATTTTATGCCCCCCTGTTTCCGCTGCACACATTACCTAGTACTTCACTGAGATCTTGGCCTTTTGGCTAAGATAAAGTGGTGGCTCAGACAGAAAGCATCTGTCTACAATGTGGGAGACCTGGGTTCGATCCCTGGGTCGGGAAGTTCCCTGGAGAAGGAAACGGCAACCCACTCCAGTACTCTTGCCTGGAAAATCCCATGGACGGAGGAGCCTGGTGTCCATGGGGTCGAAAAGAGTTGGACATGACTGAGAAACTTCACTTTTTTTTCACTGAGGCAATACTCAGACAGTTATCTTTCTTCCTGTTTCTTTCATTCATACCTTGTTTCTCTCCTCTTGTGCAAATAAAGTACCTGCCCCCCACCAACTCCCAGGCAATAAAGAATTTACCCATCTCAATCTTCCAAGGACTTTCTTGGAGTAACCCCAATCTCTCCCCTGAATTCTCATTCTCATGATATATCCTTTTTTTTTTTACACAAGCAAGATCCAGGTTGTTGTTGTTTAGTCATTAAGTCGTACGTTTTAAGCCCAATGGACTATATAGCCCGCCCACCAGGCTCCTCTGTCCATGGGAATTTCCAGGCAAGAACACTGGTGTGGGTTGCCATTTCCTTTTCCAAGGGATCTTCCTGAGCCAGGGATCAAACCCACGTCTCCTACATTGGCAGACGAATTCCTTACCACTGAGCCACCCCAGGGTACCATTGCATAAGATAAAAAGGAAGAAGCCCTCTTGATTATCTGTTCTCCCCTAGGTTCCCCCACACTTCTACTTTGCCCTTTTCCAACCAGTTTCCATATTCCAGGTAAGATGATGTATTGGAGGTCAGCCATGTTGGTAGCGCTCATCCCCATCTCCCGGTGAGTCTTGGACCATTTTTTCTCAGCACAGCTCTCCATGCAGCCTGGCTTCCCTTGCTCTGCCATCTTCCTGGCATGCTTGCCTATGGCTGCTCACACGGCTGTATCCTTCTCATCCTCAAATACCAGCTTAAAGACTATTCTCTCAGGCAGGATTTTCCCAGTAATCTTCTGTTAGCAGTGCCACAGGCACACCCCACTGCTTTATTTCCATCACAGAGCACGGTTCCTGACTCTTTAATCAGTTTGCAGTGGGTTGCATTTACATGTGCTTATCTGTTATTTTTCTTGCCCCAGCTGACAAGACGTCTGTCTTTTTGTTCTCTGGGATATCCCTGATATTTAGCTCAGGGCCTTAATAAATGTTTATTCAGTGAATGAATGACGAATGCCAGCTGTGAAGCTCAGGCAGATATGTACTTGAGCCAAAGGTAGATTTTAAATATGCTTGTCTGTGGCTCTCACTACTTTGCTCACAGTGTGTATGTTCAGCAAGTAGAATGGACCTTGCCTACAATGTGTACCCAACAAATATTTGTTGAATCGATGAATGACTGTGGTAATATGTATCAGAAACAAATATCAGATTCTTTGCAGTTTTTATTGGCCTTTTCTTAGCCTTTGGCCATTGGAATCATTTATAGATGATGCTGTGTGTACCTAGACCAGACCCTGGTTACTGACCCATGAACTTCATGTTCTTTTTAACTCCCTGCTGAGGGTCTGAAATGGTAAGACCTGCAGAGAAGTTAAAATTTCCAACTGAAAAAAAATAACATTTGACTCTTTTTTTTCCCCTAAATCTGGTACTACTTTCGAATATATATAAACTGCCCCTAGTACAGGAAAATAAAATAGTCATATCAGATTGCATACTTATCTCATACATATTTATTATGCTTTTGTTATTCATAATCCTGCTACCTAATGGCTTCCCAGGTGGCACACGTGGTGAAGAACCCATCTGTCAATGCAGGTCAGACCTAAGAGACATGGGTTCAATCCCTGGGCCGGGAAGATCCCCTGGTGGAGGCCATGGCAACCCACTCCAGTATTCTGTCCCAGAGAATCCCATGGACAGAGGAGCCTGGTGGGCTACAATCCAAGGGGTCGCACAGAGTCAGACACAACTGAAGTGACTTAGCACACACACATGCTACTTAATTACAAATAAAATCATTAAACATCAAATAATCTTATAATAAAATTACTAGTTGGTATTCCTTATTTCAGGCAGATGGTAAATAATGATCCTACTTAATAAGATTACATTTTGTTGCTTTAGTATTAATTTCTCCACCATTTGCAAAGTAGCATTCAGATGAATTCATTAATAATAGGGCCTCAAGAGGCATCAGCTATCCTGTGCCATGACCTTCAAGTAGTTTCTGGCTAAAATTATTGTATCCAAACCACATAGACTATAATCTTTGAACTTCTGCCATCTATTTATCTATTCAATAAAGCAAGTTTGAAGAGATCATTTAAGCAAGATCCTGGCTTCATTAGATTAGTTATCAGACCATCTCAAACACTCACGGGGGATGACTTTCTAACTAGGCTGTGTCTCTGGTAGGTTCTTCAGCTTCCATAAGACACAGAGAATACCCTCTTTCCTCATTTCCTGCCAAGGCAGCATGGAAACATATACATGTCCCTGTCAGTCTTCAGAATTTAGTCTAGAAAAGTCATCACTCAAGACAATTTTCTCAAAAGATATCTGGCCCATCCGTTCTTCTAGGCATTTCACAGTGAAAATGGCAATGGATCAATGATGGATCAGCAGAGACCCGTAAGAGCAGAACTGCTTAGCTGCTCTACCCTCATCATATGTAGAGAGGTCCAGGCAAAGAGGAGCCCAGTGAAACAAAGACATGTCAGCAAGAACGTGTTCTCAAGAACGTATTAATCACATCACAGTGTTTTTCAGTTTAAAAAATCGGAGATAATTTCTATTGTTTTAAAGAACATCAGCAATTGTTTCAAATTTTGATTTTTCTCTGTCTTTTGTCTCATTTTCAACTTAAGTTTCTGTCTGTCACATATAAATGACTATGAATATTTTGAAAATAAAAATATGTACATACAGATATACATAATTACATATATAGACACACGTCACATACGTATGAAATACATAATACACAGTGCATAACATATAACATAAATATATGACTAATTGTTCTAGCACCTCTCTCAAATCGAGTCACTGGCCTTTTTGAGGAGAGTGTTTTTAACCAAAGAGAAATAAGTTTACAATAACACAGTTTTACCCCAAGGGAAGGCATGAGGAAGGTATTAGTGAGTAGGTAGAAAAATAGCCAAGTGACACTCAAATTACAAGTTAGCTGTTACCTATCCCGTCTGATCACTGGACCATTGTGATGTACATATAATTTTCAAAATCAGTTTCTTTCTAGATTTAAGGCAGAAAATTGGAGCTTAGTCTTGTCACTTTGATCCTGTTATTGACTTATCGTGGGCCATCATTAAGCTATTTGGTAACTTTCTTTTCCCATATTGCTTCTTCTTTTATCTCTCCTTCATAGCCAGGAATAGCATACCCAGGAGATCTCCTGGACTTTAAAAATTAATCTATTCATAATTTGTTGAGGAACACTCACTCTGTAGGCAGCACAACGCTAGACTTTGGGGATTATTAATGAGTCCACGCCATAGTCTTTTTCTGCGTGTCCAGCCAATAGTATAACAGGTTCATATCCACTGCTGTGTGGATGACACAAAAGCAAATGCAAAAGAGATAAGAAACAAAGGCTGTTTTTCTTACGGGAGGGGATGTCTGAGTTGACATTTCAAGGAGAAAATCTGGACCCTGAAAAGCAGAGTGATTTTGGTATGGTAGCTTTAAAAAAATGATACAGAATTTCTGAAGACAAGATAAGTAAAAATGCAAATGTACATTGACATGAATCCACCACGGGTGCACATGCGTTTCCAAACATGAACCCGCTTCCCACCGCCCTCCCCATAACATCTCTCTGGGTCATCCCCGTGCACCAGTCCCAAGCATCCTGTATCCTGCATTGGACATAGACTGGCGATTCGTTTCTTACATGCTAGTATACATGTTTCAATGCCATTCTCCCAAATCATCCCACCCTCTCCCTTTCCCTCAGAGTCCAAAAGTCTGCTCTACACATCTGTGTCTCTTTTGCTGTCTGGCATACAGGGTCATCATTACCATCTTTCTAAATTCNGAGAGTGTTTTGCCTATGTTCTCCTCTAGGAGTTTTATAGTTTCTGGTCTTACATTTAGATCTTTAATCCATTTTGAGTTTATTTTTGTGTGTGGTGTTAGAAAGTGATCTAGTTTCATTCTTTTACAAGTGGTTGACCAGTTTTCCCAGCACCACTTGTTAAAGAGATTGTCTTTACTCCATTGTATATTCTTGCCTCCTTTGTCAAAGATAAGGTGTCCATATGTGTGTGGATTTATCTCTGGGATATACAGTATTGTAAAGTAAAATAAAGTAAAAATAAAAATTTAAAAATAAATAAAATTGTGATACAAAAAATGCAAATATAAGCATGCTTTGCAGAAAATCCATAGATTTTGAGAACTTTGAGAAGCAGTAGAGCATAAAAATAATAATCACAATAATCACAGTTATTATTGTGATTATTAACAAGAATAATATTTACTAAGCAGTTAAGTTTATATGCACTGGCTAATTAAACCCTCACAACCCTATGCTTTAGGTATTATCAGTATTCCCATTTGACACATGAGGAAATTGAAGTCCAGAGACGTTAACTCTTTTTCCCAAAGTCACACCCCCAGACGAAACATGAAGGCCCCAGAGTTCCCCCAAGCAGGGCTAACCGTTCATATTTGCTGTGTATTTCCTATGCGCCCTTAGGTGAGTTATTTCACTTGCTTAGGGTCCAGTGGTTTCATCTGTAAAATGGGATTATATGGAACTACCTCCACAGAGTAATTAAACTCTTAGTAAGTAGTTGCTACATGTTACTTATTTTCACTGTTATTGTTTTCATCCCAGTTGCTCTTGCTGCTGTAGCATAGTGTTCTTTAGTTAGAAATGTAAGTGGAGGCTGGAAATAGAGATCTATCACAAACATTGTAGGTCCTTGAATATCTGGTATTATCTGCACAAAAATGAATATTGCTGTCTCTAAGTTACCCCAGGACAGGAGTACCGCTTGATGCTTTTGAGTGTCATGAAGTCTGGTGAATTGAAGAGCAGATTCATACTAGATGCTGAATGCGCCAATGAGTTCGCTTACTCATACTCCTTGCTTCTTGAGATGCGGATTGGCAAGTCCACGGGTTGTCATGGAACCCTGTGAGATAACTGAATGGTATGTGAAGCTCTCCCCCTGAAGCCATGTGGAACCAGAGAACCACTGTGGCGACAGAAGGAAATGGGGAGGAAGAGATGGCAAGCCCGCCCTTTGCCACCTGGAGCATCAGCTGTGGGGAAACTGCCCAAGTCCACAATGCTTGCCCGAAAGTTCAGACAAATATCACGGCAGAGTGGTTTTGCCCCTTTTTCCTGCAGGACCATCACCTGTGAGACATCTTTGCTGGGAGGATTAACCCCAGCAGGAGGGCCGTTCTGAAGAGATTCAGAATTGCTAGGCTCATCCCCTGAGGATCTGAGAATCCGCCACCATCCATACGTTTACAGTGCCTTCCTGCATCTCTATCAGTGATTCTTAAAATATTCTCCCACTTTTATAAACCCTAAGCTGGACTAAGATCTTCTTTTCTCAAGTGGAAACTTTAAAAGAATAAGATGTAAACACTAAAAGCTCACAGGTATCACTCTTCTAGGTACAATTATGAAGCGGTAAAGGCAAATCCTGGACAAAGAGTTTCGGATAGCAAAAAAAAAAAAGTATATATATATATATATATATATATATAGCCAAATACATACAAAATACATACAAAACAAATAAGTCCAGTAAGTTTTTCATAGGTTATATTACTTTCAAGAAATTCATCTTTGGTCCCTAAGCCTACAGCCCTCTCAAAGACTTTCCAGAAACACTGAAATGGAAGCAAAACGTGGAAGCCAGCTCAGTGTCATGAGACAGGATACAGAAATGCTGTTTCAATCGCAACTGTTTTCTAACAGCTTCCTTAACCTCATGCATTTTCGCCATTGTGGTGTGTTCAATATCTCTGCACACTTGGACGTACGAGGCACTAGTTTCCATGTCCCTATTTTTACAGGAACTGAGGAGCAAGGATGACTAGTGAGGTGGGGACTTCAAAGACATACAAGAAGATGATGGCTTTTAAGGTAGCGTAATGTCCGGCAGAGAAGTTACGCTCACACAGGACATTAAGGCTTTAAAGAGTTGCAGGAGTCCATTAGAAAGAAATTGCTTGCTGAATGTTAGCCCTTTCTCCTTAAAAAACACACTCCTATTACTTGTCATAATTTGAGACAGACGTTTTAAAAGTGTATGCTACCTTTAGGAAGTGGGATCTGTTCTTTTAGGTCACTCTATTAGCTGACTTAGGAATCTTTTTGTAAGAAGCCCTGCTTTATGTGATCGCCAACATTTGTTTTTTGGTTTGTAGGAAAGCTCACATCAACTTTATGGCAAATGCATTTCATTTAGTCAAACAGTCACTATGTCAGAACTCTTTCTGCACGTGTGTGTGTATGTTAGGGGCTGGATTGTAATGGTTAGAGAAATGGGGCATAGATTTTATACTCTAATGAATAAGATGGGTATTAAGAACATAGTAACAAAAACAAGTAGTAATTGCTACAAATGAGACGTATGTGTTTTCATGATAAAGTCTAGCAGGTGAGAATAAGAGGGATTCTTGTCTAGACCTGGAAGCAGGAGAGACTATTCTAATCACCAGTGAGAGAGTCAATCCAGGATAGATGTCAAGGGTGATGAGAGAAAAATCACAGCCTCATTTAGCACCTGAAGTCAAAAATTATATAAAACATTTCCTTATAATAAACAAAAACAGTTTCCTTTGGTTTGTAAAATATCTTTTTAGAAACACACACATGAATTTTCTTTCTCTACTTAGTTACTCTCCTGCCCTAATCCTGAAAATTCAGACCCTGATTATTATAATAGCTGAAACTGAAGTTTATTGGACTAATGGTGCAATCTAAAATGAATTTTCTTAAGTCCTCATGAAAGGTCACAATTAGGTCCAAAGATTCTTTTTTTTTTTTTTTTTAGTGAAAACTAGAAGCAAGTCTTAAATTGAGTGTTTTGCTTGCTTGTCCAGGTTGGATCCTCTTCAGTAAAAATCATAAAGGAGCAGACAAAACAAAAACACAAGCCTCAGTCTAATAACCTCACTTATTGAAAACAATTCCTCTGTTCATCAGTGGGCGATAACAGAATTCCTTTTCATTTTTCTTGTGGACATTGCCAATGAAGATACACATTCCTAAATGACCATTTTAAATGCTTGCCCTAGAAATAAAAGCCAGACACTGTGTACAGAAAAAAAAAAAAAAAGCCTTGCTTCTGAAATCACTTTCCTGATCCAACACATTTCACTATCTGAATTTATGGAGCTATCTGAATTCCCATAATAATCATGAGATAATGAATCCCTTCGGCCAGGTAGCTGCAGGCTCTAAAACGGACTATTTGTTTTTAGGAGGAAAAAAAAAATTAGTGGACACTGACACAATATTAATGGCTTGCTTAATCCACTCCTTGTTTTTCTTTTCTTTGATTAAAATATTCTGTGATTGTATGGGCAGCACTCATAGTTTTATACCAAGCGATAAAACTCAAAATAAAATAGCACATCTGTGTTTCTGCCAGGGAATTTTTAGTCACTGAGAAAGGTAAAAAGTTTTGTCTTAAAAACCGATCACTTTATGATGTGTTTTTTAAAACTAAAATGTATTCATCTTCTACTTGAAATGTGTATCATGAATGTAATTCATTTTCTTCAACCATCAACAGAGGGAAGGTTTGAATCAAAGCAAGCAAATTGGGCCCTTTCTCAGACTTCTGGAAACCCCAAAGTTTTAGTAGTAGACCTTTTAGTGCCTACTTTATTTATTAATTTATAAGGTTTTAATCATATGTGGATCACTTATCCAAACATATGCAGTCATTCTGGCTGTAATATGGAAGTTTCTGCTGTTTGGAATGTGCACAAATTAAAACTCTGCTCTATGGGGGGGCTCAGCTCAGTTTCTGCGTAACCTAGAGGGGTGGGATGGGGTGAGGGGTGGGAGGAAGGTCCAAGAGGGAGGGCACTTATGTACACTTGTAAAGCAATTATAGTCCAAGATAAAAAAAAATAAACAAACAGTTTTAAAAAACTTTTAAAACCCTGCTCTATAGAACATTGCTCACCTTTAGAGCAGGATGAACAGTGAAGATTCTTGTCTCTCCCATTTTACATATAGTAATAATAACAAGCACTGCGTTGGGCACATAGGTCAACACATTTAAACTAACCACAAACCAATAAGCTGGTGCATTTGCTGTCCCCATTTTATAGATGGAAAAGTCCAGAGAGGCTGTAATGAGTTGCCATGGTCACCAAACTTGGAACCGACAAAGTGAGAAAGGACCCAGGTCTCCAACCCCTTGTAGAGGTCATGGCAAGAGTATTGTGAGAATCCACAGAGCCATTGCAAGCAAATCACTTGAGCCAGTATTTTTTGGCCTGATTTTTATTTATTTATTTATGGCTATGCCTGGTATTTATTGCTATGCACGGGGTTCCTCTCATTGCAGCTTGCCGGCTGTAGGCGCGATGGCTCGGTAATTGTGGTCGAGGAACTCACTTGCTTTCAGGCATGGGGGATCTTCCAGGATCATGGATAGAATCTGTGTCCCCTGCACTGGCAGGCAGATTGTTAAACACTGGACCACCAGGGAAGTTCCTCATTTTATTTCTTCACTTTTCAGATCCATTCTAACCAAACAGAGAAATCCCAAAAACTTCCGAGGAAAAAGGAAATCCTTTCCTTCCTTCCTCATCTCTGTCTAGGACTTTTTTTCATCATGAGTAGTACTGGAAATCTACACTTAGCTTAGGACCTAGAAGGCCTCTAAGAAACTGCAGTGGTTTGATTTATCCTTTCATTGCAAACCTAGTTACAGAAATTCTTCACGTTCTACACACAGAAAATCTTTCAGATCATGTGAACAACATTCAAAACACTGATTTAAACAGATAAAGAATTCACCTGTCAATGCAGGAAATGCAAGAGACACGAGTTCGACTCCTGAGTCAGGAAGATCCCCTGGAGGAGGAAATGGCAGTCCTCTCCAGTATTCTTGCCTGGAGAATCCCACGGATGGAGGAGCCTGGAGGGTTACAGTCCATGGGGTTGCAAAGAGTCAGACATGACTAAGCAACTGAGCACACACAGAACTATACGGTGATGTTAACATCGCTTACTCCTTGGAAGAAAAGTTATGACCAACCTAGACAGCATATTCAAAAGCAGAGACATTACTTTACCGACTAAGGTCCATCTAGTCAAGGCTATGGTTTTTCCAGTGGTCATGTATGGATGTGAGAGTTGGGCTGTGAAGAAGGCTGAGCGCCGAAGAATTGATGCTTTGGAACTGTGGTGTTGGAGAAGACTCTTGAGAGTCCCTTGGACTGCAAGGAGATCCAACCAGTCCATTCTGAAGGAGATCAGCCCTGGGATTTCTTTGGAAGGAATGATACTGAAACTCCAGTACTTTGGGTACCTCATGCGAAGAGTTGACTCATTGGAAAAGACCCTGATGCTGGGAGGGATTGGGGGCAGGAGGAGAAGGGGACGACAGAGGATGAGATGGCTGGATGGCACCACTGACTCGATGGACGTGAGTCTGAGTGAACTCCGGGAGATGGTGATGGACAGGGAGGCCTGGCATGCTGCAATTCATGGGGTCGCAAAGAGTCAGACACAAGTGAGCGACTGAACTGAACTGAACTAACATAGCCACAGTCAAGAAGAACTATATTTCATCCTGAGGTCTTCCCCCAGTCAGCATGATGCTTTACATTCTGTTTTCTTCACCTCACAGCAAGCTCCCTGTCACCCCGTCTCTGAGAGCGGCGCCTAAACGTGATGCATTTGCTTTGTTTTGCATGGCAACCAAGGGCCAAGTCACACTGCAGGTAACTGGCTTCTAGAAGTCCTCAGAGAATTCCTCTCTGCCCTGTTTGCAGTTGCCCTGTTCATCCCATGATAGAGCTCTGCCATCGATCCTGGGCACATTTCCAGCTCAACAAAACCCGAATTAACATGAGGTAGAACTTCAGAGTTGTTCTCATTCAATGTTACAAATGGTTCTCGGCTGACATTGATGAAACTCCTCAAATGTCTGATGGGACGCTGGTGACAAAGATAAACGCCGTCGGCCTGTGTGAGAGCAGGCGCTCGTGTGAGTTGAGAAAAAAGTGAGTAGGTCTGAAACTTTAGTCTGGAAGTCACCTTTAGAGGAACATTGATTTTAACCATCATCAACATTTAGTTTCTTTCTGTTTAAATAATGAACATTGTCTACATTATTTGCTTAAGAAAATGCCAATTGCTATAATGACAGGGTAATATTTACTTATTAAATGAGATATTATGTTGAATATTTGAAATCGTCTCTTATGTAAAGGTGACTTCTCTCCAATCTTGCATGGTCCTAGAATAGATGTATTGTAATTTTAAATATACAGTAATTATTGATTCTCTTGGCTGTTTGCTTCAGATCATAAGCACTAAAGGACAAGACGCATGAACAGATAAATAAGAAAATGAATGAATGAAGGGAGAAATGTATTCTCATTCATCCCACTGTGCTTGGGCTTACAGAAAACTACAATAAGTACAGACCATCCCTGTTAGCACTATTATTCCTTTCTCTGAATCTAGTCAATCACTAGGATCCGCTGCTCCTACTACCTAATTTTTAGGATAAGATGTGTGACCTCTTTCCTTACTCTGCTACTGAAATCCAAGTCTTCTTCACTTGTACCTCAACTCCAGCTGTTTTTTTCCCCCTTTGAAACTCAGCTTTCATAAGACCACCAGCGATTTTCATTTTCCCAAAATGCAAATCTGATCCTGCCACGCTCCTTCACAGGCTCCATCACTTGCTCACGGATGGCATGCAAGGCCCTCCCCAGCCTGACTCTCCTCTGCACACATCCTGCCCCTCTGGTGGTACTACCTCTAAGAGCCCTGCCTACCCCTTCCACCGGCACTGACCGCTTTTTGTCACCACGCTCTATTCCTCTCAACCTGAATCCAGTCCTCCGAGGCAAGGTGCAGTCCAGGTTGCCTCTTCCAGGGGGCCCTCCAGCATTCTGTGGACGCTCCTCCAGAAGGGTGCCCCATCCTGTCTCACGGACACCTTGGCACGCACACCCCACGTTGTTCACAGGAGCCATGACGGCGGCCAGTTCCGCGCCCGGCAGAATGATTAGCATGGACATTCCTCATCCATCCTTATTCTCTCCACTTAAAAAGTGCCTGACTCAGAGAACACACAGAAGGAATGAAGAACTCAGGCGAGCCTTGTGGAACAAGCTGCCCCATCTCTATTGACGCAAATTAAACACTGGTTTTCTCCAGGACAACACATCGCAGCCTTCTACCTCATAACCGAGTGTAACTTTATGTTTATAAATTTGAAAGTAATGAAAATCAGATTTATCTCCCTCATTTTGGATTTGGCTAGTTGTCCTAAACAACCAACTGAATGGAGGCCATTTAAAACACCTTCCATTTCATGAGAAGTCATTGATTTTTTTTTTTCCTGGAAGTTGTACAGGTAATAATTTCCTAACCAAAACTGACTACATAATTGGTCTGTCTTTGCATTGGTAGAAAAACAAAAAGTCAATTAGATGGTTATTTTCAATTTGTTTTTCCCCCACTATGGGTATTTCAGTCCTACTCACACATGTTCAAAATTAAACATATTTATTACCTTATAGTTCAACTTATTAATAGTAAAATGTGTAAAATCTCTGAAAGCAGAAAACTGGTAACCAGTCCAGAGTTCTTCCATTTTTGGCCAACAAAGCTGAACCACGAAGTCAGGAGGAAAATTCATATGTATTCTTGCCATTGAGGCCATACCTGTTCTGTCTGAAATCTTGCCTTTGTCACAAAGGTTGAATTGACATAGAAATTATGTGGCAAATTGATAAGAATGGCAATAGTAAAATATTGGCCAGAGGTTACCCCGGATGCAGGCTTTCCCCACAGATAAGGGGGAAAGTCCCATTCAAACCTTCCAGCCTTTGTGTCTAAACAAACAATAGGTTCCAGTTGTACAGAAATCTCTGGCATAACAATAGACTATAATCACTCTGTAACATAAATCTTTAAACCGATCCTAAGCTTCTGGATTAAAGTGAGTCATGGAGTATCAAAGAAAAGGGTGGAGGCTCCCAAACATAAAATAAGGAAATGACATGAAGTGTCATTTATTAAAGCTGCCCTAGATATAAAGGGGCACCATAATACTCACTGAGTGATGGCTGCAATCAGGGCTCTGTGACAGGCCATTGAGATCTAAAATGAAAAATTGAATTATTACTAAATAAAAGTTCTGTTTTCATTGTTGAATTTATTCATGTATTTAAAACCATTTAGTTATCTTGGGGGTTATATTTGAAGGTCAAAGAATAAAAGGGAAGCATTTAGCCTATTGCAAAGATGTCCCTTGGTTCTGGGGAGTTCTCCTGGATTTAGAAAAAGGTTACATCTCTTATTTAGGCTTTATGAGAGTAAACATTTCTAGGGAAGGACAGAACGCCAGAGGATGGAGAGAGGTAGAGACAGAGATAGAGGCAGAGACAGAGATAGATAAGGGCTGCCCAGCTCACTCAGTGGTAAAGAATCCACCTGCTAGTGCAGGAGATGGGGGTTCAATCCCTGGGTCAGAGAGATCCTCTGGAGAAACGGCAACCTGCTCCAGTATTCTTGCCTGGAAAATTCCATGGAAAGAGGAACGTGGTGGGCTGCAGTCCATGGGGTCACAGAAAAGGTGGACACGACTTCGCCACTGGAAAACAACATAGGTGAATCGGTTCACATGATTATGGAGGCTCACATGACCATGCAGGCTGATCTGCCATCTGCAAGCTGGAGACCCAGGAAATCCTACGGTGCAGCTCCAGTCCAAGGTATGAAGGTCCCAGGACCAGAAAAGCTGGTGATCCAAGTCCCAGTCCAAGGGCAGGAGAAGACTGATGTCCCAGCTCAGGCGGTCAGGCAGAGAAGAAATTCCCCTGCGTCCTGCCTTCTGTTTTCTTCAGGCCTCCAATGAATTGGATGAGGGCCAGCCACACTGGAGAGGGCAGTCTGCTTTACTCGGGGCACTGATTCAAATATTCATCTCATCCAGAAACACCTTCACATACACACCTAACGTTTCTCTAACGTCTGGGCACCCGATGGCCCAGCCAGGTTGACACACAAAATTCAAGCAGTGAGTCACTGTGTAATGACCACAGTGATACATATTAGACAATGATATCTACTGCATTCATTGTGTTCAAACGCTGTCATGTCCAGCTCTTTTGTGACCCCATGGATCGTAGTCCACCAGGCTCCTCTATCCATGGGATTTCCCAGGCAAGAACACCAGAGCAAGTAGCCATTTCCTTCTCCAGGGGAACTTCCTGACCCAGGGATTGAACTCGCATTTCCTGCATTGGCAGGTGGGTTCTCTACCACTAAGCTACCAGGGGAGCCCATCATGTCTATTAGATAGCTGCTAATCTCCTAGTGTCAGACTTTATTTTTTGGGGGCTCCAAAGTCACTGCAGATGGTGACTGCAGCCATGAAATTAAAAGACGCTTACTCCTTGGAAGAAAAGTTATGACCAACCTAGATAGTATATTCAAAAGCAGAGACATTACTTTGACGACTAAGGTCCGTCTAGTCAAGGCTAGGGTTTTTCCTGTGGTCATGTATGGATGTGAGAGTTGGACTGTGAAGAAGGCTGAGCGTCGAAGAATTGATGCTTTTGAACTGTGGTGTTGGAGAAGACTCTTGAGAGTCCCTTGGACTACAAGGAGATCCACCCAGTCCTTTCTGAAGGAGATCAACCCTGGGATTTCTTTGGAAGGAATGATGCTGAAGCTGAAACTCCAGTACTTTGGGTACCTCATGCGAAGAGTTGACTCATTGGAAAAGACTCTGATGCTGGGAGGGATTGGGGGCAGGAGGAGAAGGGGACGACAGAGGATGAGATGGCTGGATGGCATCACAGACTCAATGGACATGAGTCTGAGTGGACTCCGGGAGATGGTGATGGACAGGGAGGCCTGGCATGCTGCGATTCATGGGGTCACAAAGAGTTGGACACGACTGAGCGACTGAACTAAAATGAATCTCCTACCATCGAGCATCTACCTAAAACCTCATATTTGTATGATATTTATGCTTTAATTTGCTTGCAAAGGTATTTAAGCTCCCAGCCCTAAAAACAGCAGAAAACTACTTCTTCTCTTGAATAAGAATTCCTAATTTCAACTCTGAACAACAAATTTTAAGAAAGCATAGACATACTGCAGCTTTTTTTTGTCTACTTGCTTTTTGGGCTTTTTCACTTAATTTTCCCTCTTGTTGAGCTGCCAGTAGTTTCTCCTGATGTTTCTTTTTGTCCGAGTCCCATAGCAAATATTCACTTAAGTAACACAGTTCAAGTCCCTTGGACTGCAAGGAGCCCAAACCAGTCAATCCTAAAGGAAATCAACCCTGAATACTCATTGGAAGGACTGACGCTGAAGCTGAAGCTCCAATACTCTGGCCACCTGATGCAAAATGCTGACTCATTGGAAAAGACCCTGATGCTGGGAAAGATTGAGGGCAGAGGAGAAGGGGATGACAGAGGATAAGATGGTTGGATGACATCACTGACACAATAAACATGAATTTGAGGAAACTCCAGGAGATAGTGAAGGGCAAGGAAGCCTGGTTCGCTAGTGCATGGGGTCACAAGGAGTTAAGACACGACTTAGTGACCAAACAACAGAACATATTTTGAAGCAAATATTTTAAGTCTTCATCTTTTCCAGTCCTTTTATTCTCTACTGGAAGAATAAGTTTACAAGCAGTGACCTCAGAGTCTTCTAGAAACTTTAACTCCAATGCCAGTGGCCCCTCCAGTACCTCGGTGTTAGTGTGATGCTCATTTATCATGCTTTTATTGTAAAATATCACCCTCTGAAAAGCAAACATTTTTTCCTGAAGTCAAAGTTATGGAAAAGAGAAATTGTGTTTTGTTATTAAGAAATTGAAAGGTGATTGATCACAGCAAGGTGAAATCTTTTCCCTACCTAGGTATATTTCCCCAGAGAGCTTTCCTTTAAAGTCCTGTACTCATGTTTTCAAATGTCCAATGATTCAAAATGAATTCTTACAGCCTTGACAGACTTGGCAAGCCTTAGTTGATATTTCGCTGCTGTATTATCTATTAATCTAGTCCTGGAGAAAGGGGGGAAAAGAGACGACTCTATTTGGCTGGCTTCCTAAGCAACCTTCTCTGCCCGGCAACGTGTCTGATCTTTGATTTTGAACCATGCCCAGGGAAATGGAAAGTCGGACAAGAGACCTGTTTCCAGGGGAACTTAAAACTTTCTTGACATAAGTTACCCATCCTGGATGCATTATCAAGTAGGAACAGCAGGCCATTGAATTAGGGTCTTGCTGCTGCAAAAACCATGCAAGTACGGTTCAAAAACAAAAGCCCAAACTACAGGCTATTAAACTTTTCAAGATAATGGCCCCTGAGCATGTAAGCAGTGATTTTTCAAATGTGTGTGCCACCTTTTTGGCAATTACACACCATAGAAAACATATTCATTTTCTTTCCATTGGTGTTTGGAAAGAATATGCCAGGCTTCCCTGGTGACTCAGGTGGTAAAGAATCTGCCTCAATGCAGGAGACCTGGGCTCTATCCCTGGGTCGGGAAAATACCCTGGGGAAGGGATGAAGCACACTCTAGTATTCTTGCCTGAATTTTAAGGCCAAAGGAGCCTGGTAGGCCACAGTCTATGAGTCGGATATGACTGAGCGACTAACACTTTCACTTTTCTCTCTTTTTTTTTCAAAGGATATGCCGGTAAATCACTGTTGCCTAAAAAGTTTCCAGCTCAAAAGCCTGTGTCTCCCATCATTGCTTTAAATTTCCCCTCTCTGTGTTCCTGCACCCATCAGACCAAAGCTAACCCAATAGTTCAGTTGAATTCCAAACAGAATTGAAAATAGATTTTAATGGTCAACTGTCATATGTGTGTATGAGAGTACGTCAACCAGGAAAAGGTCTATTAAATATTTATGGAAATCATTTTTTTGGTCTCCAAACAGCACAGTTAAAATTAAACTGCCCTCATAAGAAAAGCCGTGTCATCACAGGTAATTCCGTACTACTGCTGAGATTGCCAGGCTCTTTTCAAATATTGCCCGAACGGATGGAAAGGTACAGGTCTTTCAGATTTAGCATTTTTGGCAGAATTTCCAGCAATCTGTAGTGATTTTGGTGTTCTCAAAGAGCCTTGTCGGTCCTTGCAAAGGAAGCTGCTAAATGCTGTTTACCCACCTATGGCTTCTAATATTTAAATATACCTTTTTAACTTAGTATTTATTTATTTGGCTGCATAAGTTCTTAATTGCTGCATGCAGGATCTTCATTACATCATGGAATTGTTCACTGTGCCACACAGACTCTCTGGTTGGATGGAGCTCAGGAGTTTTTTGTGGGCAAGAGCTTAGTTGCTCTGCAGCACGTGCGAACTTAATTCTCCCGCCAGGGATCGAACCCATGTTCCTTGCATTGCAAGGTGGATTCTTAACCACTGGCATCAGGGAAGTCCCTGGATAAATTTCCTCAGACATAACGTGCTTTGACTGTTAATGGAAAAATAACCTGTATAAAAGTAACCTGTATAAAAGTTATGCTGTTTGCTGCCCTTCTTTCTATTTTAGGACTTCCCCTGTGGCTCAGATGGTAAAGCATCTGCCTGTCATGGGGAGACCTGGGTTCGATCCCTGGATTGGGACAATCCCCTGGAGAAGGAAATGACAACCCTCTCCAGTACTCTTGCCTGAGAAATTCCATGGATGGAAGAGCCTGGTAGGCTACAGTCCATGGGGTTGCAAAGAGTCGGACATGACTGAGCAACTTCACCTTTCTATTTTAAGGGTTACTGCTCTTCCCATGAGAGAAACCCAACAATAAAACTGCATAGGCCACTTGTGGACAACAACTGTATTTTTCCTTCCAGTTAATGCTTTGACTTGTTAAATTCTACCACAGCATAATAGGCAAAATTTCAAGTCCTCTCCCCCACTGCTTAATGGATGAGAATGCTCCCTGCACCAGCTGAGATCTGCATGACTTCCAAATTGTGTGGCTGGGGTGCGGCTGGGGCTGGGGACAGGCAGGGAGGTTGTCTCCTAATTACCCACGGCTGTAATTTGCCTTGGCTGTGTGTTCACACAGAGTTGTGATGGAGGTCCCCAATTTTGTTTCAAGAAGGAAATGAGTGTGATTCTCTTTTTCATGGGAAAAGCAAGTAAACAATTCCCTACTCTGTCCTTCAGCTTTGAAATGGTCCGGTCGTACTCTCATGTAAGAAAAAAAGATACTGACTAAGTGACAGAATGCTGAGGTTTGACTTGGAGAAAAGTGTCCAAATCAGGTCACTTCGATTATTTTTCTTTTGTATAAGACCACTATAAAATGATACGATGAGATTTGCAAAGGCTGTTTTACCCATGAGGCTCCAGAAATGTTTCAGGACGATTCACCCATGACCTGTGGTTGAGCTGACGTGCCAAAGCCCTTCCTCCTAGTGGCATGAGAAGCAGCGACCAGAGTGCCTGCTCAACTGTGTTGTCATGAGAAGGAGCCACAGGTGAGGGGCTTGATTGAAAGTTACCAGACCAAGACTAGATGCAGTTCTGCCGGCTAAACAGAAGCAAGCAAAGTACATTTTCACAAAAAGTTCTCAAAGGCCACAGTTCAGTTCAGTCACTCAGTCGTGTCTAATTCTTTGTGACCCCACGGACTGCAGCACACCAGGCCTCCCTGTCCATCACCAATGCCTGAAGTTTACTCGAACTCATGTCCATTGAGTCTGTGATACCATCCAGCCATCTCGTCCTCTGTCATTCCCTTCTCCTCCCGGTTTCAACATTTGCCACCATCAGGGTCTTTTGTGAAATGAGTCAGTTCTTCATATCAGGAGGCCAAAGTATTGGAGTTTCAGCTTGAGCATCAGTCCTTCCAATGGGTATTCAGGACTGATTTCCTTTAGGATGGACTGGGTGGATCTCCTGGCAGTCCAAGAGACTCTCAAGAGTCTTCTCCAGCATCACAGCTCAAAAGCATCATTTCTTCGGTGCTCAGCTTTTTTTATAGTCCAACCCTCACATCCATACATGACTACTGGAAAAAATATAGCTTTGACTAGATGGAACTTTGCTGGCAAAGTAGTGTCTCAAAGGTCACAGCACTCATTAATGAGAGCATCGTTAAGTCACCTTTGAACTTCCTTTCCTTGATTGTATTTTATAATACACTGGTCATGTATGGATGTGAGAGTTGGACTGTGAAGAAAGCTGTATGCCGAAGAATTGATGCTTTTGAACTGTGGTGTTGGAGAAGACTCTTGAGAGTCCCTTCGACTGTGGGGAGATCCAACCAGTCCATTCTAAAGGAGATCAGCCCTGGGTGTTCTATGGAAGGAATGATGCTAAAGCTGAAACTCCAGTACTTTGGCCACCTCATGGGAAGAGTTGACTCATTGGAAAAGACTCTGATGCTGGGAGGGATTGGGGGCAGGAGGAGAAGGGGACGACAGAGGATGAGATGGCTGGATGGCATCACCGACTCGATGGACATGAGTCTGTGTGAACTCCGGGAGATGGTGATGGACAGGGAGGCCTGGCGTGCTGCGATTCATGGGGTCGCAAAGAGTCGGACACGACTGAGCGACTGAGCTGAACTGAAAGGAAAAACTGTTTTATTGCTTTTGCTGAAGGCTTAAGGTGGGCACTACTAGTAAAGAACTCACCTGCCAATGCAGGAGACATAAGAGACTTGGCTTCCATCCCTAGACCAGGAAGATCCCCTGGAGAAGGAAATGGCAACGAACTCCATTATTCTTGCCTGGGGAATCCCAAGGACAGAGGAGCCTGGTAGGTACAGTCCATAGGGTCCCACGGAGTCAGAAACAACTGAAGCGTCTTAGTATGCATGAAAGCTTAAGAAGAGAAGGTTTATACTGATCTAATGATTATTATCTTCTCCCCTGTGTTCTTAGAGGAGAGGAAAGCTAAGTGCAAATATTAAAAAAATTACTTAATTCTACTACTTCCAGTGGCCTGGATGATAAGAATTAACTCAAGTTCCAAGTCAAAAGAAAAAGTATGCCTGTGTGTGTTAAGGGGGGGTCACTTATTACTCCGTATAATCAATTAAAAACACAAATAAATTTATTTCAGCTATTTACTTCCATTTAATCTAACATTCAGGGTGCTTTTATTTAGGACCATAGGATACATTTTAAAAGTACAAGAATCAAAGTAACTCCTCTTAGCATCCCTCTTAGTATCTTATAAGGAAATTGCATATCTTGGCTCTTCTTTCTAAGCTCATGGGAGCCCTGGGTGTTACAATGAGTGACAGGATGTCCCAGCAGAGTCTTCTGTCTTCACTCAAGTTACCTCCTCTGAGTAACAGGAAGCAGAGAGACAGGGTGTATGGACTGGCCAGCTGGTCGATTCCCCGCACTCCCACAAGACCCAGTGATCCCTGCCTGACCTTGGCAAAGGTCTCCATGTACCTTGAAGGAAGTGATGCTTCTTCTCAGGCCCTGGTTTCAGGTAGAGGTTACAGAGAAATGATGAGAGGAGTGTCTGAGCTAAGAAACCCTGAAAACAAGCCAGAAAGCCTCTAAAGCTACCACTGCCTTTCCCCTGATCTGGAGTTATTCATAAAATTTGAAATCTATGAAAAATGAAAATTTAACTTCACTGCGTTGATTTGGATTTGTCCTTATTTTAATTTCTGGAAGAGCCAGCTTGCAGGAGCCAGAGGATGCTCTCTCGATGGCAAAGACATCAAGTGACACCGTCAAGGTTACCGAGTGTCTGATCAATAGAACTGCACAGACAGGAGAGCGATGAGGAGGCCAGGCTGCCAGGTGATAAGCAGAGAGATGGGGAGAGTGTCACCAAGGGCTGCGTGTGTGAGGGGACACGCCGCCTGCCCTAGACAGAGCAGGTGAAGGGGAGCAGGAGGTGAGAGACCGGAGTTCTCCTTGGACCGAACGGGCTCAACTCAGGTCTCACCGTGTTATAGGTGATACAGCCAAAGAAACAGCGGGAGGAAAATGCAGCTGGAACTATTTTAATGACACACAAAATTAGACAAGAGAATAGAGGGGAATAATTAACAGCAGAATAGTGCAAAGTGGAACTCAAAGTAAGGGCGGGAGAAATAGATGTACGTCTTTGCAATGTCTGCTGATGACAGCTGATTGACAGCTGTGATGCAGGGCAACTGGCGTTCAAGCCTTTTCCTCCTACCTGAGAGCTCAGGACACTGTGGTTCAGAGAAGTGGCTTCCTCAAAGCCACAGGGAGAGCCCTGAGTGTGTCAGATCATGGATCTCCACTGCATCACACTGCAGTCTCCTGAAGGGCACAAGCACGAATTATTAATCTTTGATCCTTGTGACCTGAACTGACTCCACCTCCCAAAATGACTCTGACCTTGCGACTAAGAGACAAAATCATTTGCAGATAACCCTTCCTCCCTCCCGCACAGAATGGCTGACACATTAAAAGAAGGCAATGGTCCACATGCCTAGAACCTTGGAAACACCCAGAAAGGAAGCTGTGAGGTCCTAGAGAAAATACTTGACCCAGAGGCAGAATACAAATTGTAGTCCCGCTTCTGACCAAGTTATTATGTGACTTTGAATAAGACACTTAAGAATTCAGAGACTCTTCCTCTTCGTCAGATTGATAGGATTAAAATATGGAAGCCTTATTGCATACAAATAGAGCAGTGGGCACCTACTAGGTGTTCGATATGTCTGTAGGCATCACTCCTAGAGTCACTGCTGTGTATGAAGAGGAGATCCTCCTGCAATCAGGCTGTGACAGTGTACATTGCGGGCTCAGCGATCTGGGTCCTTGTAGAACATGGAGATAAAAGTGAGCCCTCAGGACGCAGAATAGTTGATGGGAACAGGCAGCGCTTGGACAGCATGGCTCAAGAAGGTTGAAGCAAAGACGTGGAGGACCGTTCAAGTCAGAAGTTCATCTTAAGCTCCCCAGGTCAACATCTGGAAGATGTGTTATGTAAGACAACTCAATGAAGATGTCTTAGGGTCTGACTTGGTAGCTGTTAATTTATGTACGTCTTTTATCTCTTACCAAAGCTTTTCTGCAGTGAGGTGGGAAGTCATCTTTAGATGAAAACATTTTAAGAAAACTGGCGCGGGACTTCCTTGGTGGCTCAGTGGTAAAGAATCTGCCTGCCAATGCAGGAGACACAGGTTAGAACCCTGGGCCCAGAAGATCCCATATGCTTTGGAGCAACTAAGCCCATGTGGCACAGTTATTAAGCCTGCGCCCTAGAGCCAAGGAACCAAAATTACCGAGCCCATAGATGGCAGCTACTGCAGCCCATGAGCCCTAGAGCCCTTCGTCCACAAGGGGAACTACCACAGTGAGAAGTCTGTGCCCTACAGCTCAAGAGGAGCCCCTTCTCCCAACTAGAGAAAGCACACAGCAATGAAGACCTAGCACAGCCAAAAACTAAACAAATGAATAAAATTATTTTTAAAAAAGAACCTGGCTTGGGTACCCAGTGAAAAGGTGATAGCTTTGAGGTTATTATAGCTTGGAATATTTTTTAGTAAAATTCTTTGACTTTAATGATGTGAACAAAAATTAAACCATTTGCCTGGCCCGTAGCACATGAATTAAAGGTTAAGCTTTACTGTCTCCCTTTATATACACTTCTTGTTTTGTTCATTTACCAACCCACTTTATTGACACATCTATGATACTCAAGCGCCATGGTCCACATCATTGTAATTGACTAAATTATCATTTAATTACCATTCACCAATTATTACTTAATTGATTAAACACAGATTTTGTCACTTTAGGCACACTATTTGCTCAGAACTTTAAAACATATTCGGTAGGTTTAGATGATCTCTAAAAGTTGAATGAAAACTAAGATCATGGCACCTGGCCCCATCACTTCATGGCAAATGGATGGGAAAACAGTGGAAACAGTAGCTGACTTTTTGGGGGGCTCCAAAGCCACTGCAAATGGTGACTGCGGCCAAGAAATTAAAAGATGCTTACTCCTTGAAAGGAAAGTTATGACCAACCTAGACAGCATATTAAAAAGCAGAGACATTACTTTGCCAACAAAGGTCCATCTAGTCAAGGCTATGGTTTTTGCAGTAGTCATGTATGGATGTGAGAGTAGGACTATAAAGAAAACTGAATGCTGAAGAATTGATGCTTTTGAACTGTGGTGCTGGAGAAGACTCTTGAGAGTCCCTCAGACTGCAAGGAGATCCAACCAGTCCATCCTGAAGGAGATTAGTCCTGGGTGTTCATTGGAAGGGCTGATGCTGAGGCTGAAACTCCAATACTTTGGCCACCTGATGCGAAGAACAGACTCATTTGAAAAGACCCTGATGCTGGGGAAGATTGAGGGGAGGAAGAGAAGGGGATGACAGAGGATGAGATGGTTGGATGGCAACACTGACCCAAAGGACATGAGTTCGGGTGAACTCCAGGAGTTGGTGATGGACAGGGAGGCCTGGTGTGCTGCAGTCCATGGGGTTTCACAGAGTCGGGTATGACTGAGAGACTGAACTGAACCAAACTAATCCATATACTTTTTACTATTAATCAAGTTAACATGTTTGTTGGAGCACAAGATGAAGCAAGGCAAAGGCTCACAGTTATTCCAAGAGAACACACTGGTCATAGCAAACACCCTCTTCCAACAATGCAAGACTCTACACATGGACATCACTAGATGATTAATACCAAAATCACATTGATTATATTCTTTGCAGCTGAAGATGGAGAAGTTCTATACAGTCAGCAAAAACAAGACTGGGAGATGACTGTGGCTCAGATCATGAACTCCATATTGCCAGTTTCAGACTTAAATTGAAGAAAGTAGGGAAAACCACTAGACCATTCAAGTTAAAGTGAAAGTTACTCGGTTGTGTCTGACTCTTTGCAACCCCGTGGACTGTCCATGAAATTCTCCAGATCAGAATACTGGAGTGGGTAGCCTTTCCCTTCTCCATGGGATTTTCCCAACCCAGGGATGGAACCCAGGTCTCCAGCATTGCAGGCAGATTCTTTACCAGCTGAGCCACAAGGGTAGTCCAAGAACACTGAAGTGGGTAGCTTATCCCTTCTCCAGGGGATCTTCCTGACCCAGGAATCGAACTGGGGTCTTCCGTATTGCAGGCAGACTCCTTACCAATTCAGCTATCAGGGAAGCCTGACACTAGATCATTCAGGTTACAGTGGGAATGAGAAATAGATTCAGGGGATTAAATATGATAGACAGAGTGCTTGAAGAACAATGGACAGAGGTTCGTGACATTGTACAGGAGGCAGGGATCAACACCATCCCCAAGAAAAAGAAATGCATAAAGGGAATATGGTTGCCTAAGGAAGACCTACAAATAGCTGAGAAATAAGCAAAAGGCAAAAGAGAAAAGGAAAAATGTACTCATTTGAATGCTGAGTTCCAAAGAATAGGAAGGAGAGATAAGAAAGCCTTCCTCAGTGATCAGAGCAAATAAATAGATGAAAAACAATAAAATGGGAAAAACTAGAGATCTCGTCAAGAAATTAGAGATACCAAGGCAACATTTCATGCAAAGATAGGCACAATAAAGGACAGAAATGGTATGGACCCCACAGAAGCAGAAGATACTAACAGGTGTCAAGAATATACAGAAGAACTATATAAAAAAAAGATCTTCATGACCCAGATTACCATGATGGTGTGATCACTCACCTAGAGCCAGACATCCTGGAATGCAAAGTCAAGTCGGCCTTAGGAAGCATCACTACAAACAAAGCTAGTGGAGGTGATGGAATTTCAGTTGAGCTATTTCAAATCCTAAAAGATGATGCTGTGAAAGTGCTGCACTCAATATGCCAGCAAATTTGGAAAACTCAGCAGTGGCCACAGGACTGGAAAACGTCAGTTTCCATTCCAATTCCAAAGAAGGGCAATGCCAAAGAATGTTCAAGCTACCACACAATTGCATTCATCTCACATGCTAGCAAAGTAATGCTCAAAATTCTCCAAGCCAGGCTTCAACAGTATGTGAATCATGAACTTCCAGATGTTTAAGCTGCATCTAGAAAAGGCAGAGGAACCAGAGATCAAATTGCCAACATATGCTGGATCATGGAAAAAGCAAGAGAGTTCCAGAAAAACATCTACTTCTGCCTTATTGATTACACCAAAGCCTTTGACTGTGTAGATCACAACAAACTACGGAAAATTCTTCAAGAGATGGAAATACCAGACCACCTGTCCTGCCTCCTGAGAAATCTATATGCAGGTCAAGAACCACTAGTTAGAACCAAACATGGAACATCATACTGGTCCCAAATTGGGAAAGGAGTATGTCCAGACTGTATATTGTTACTCTGCTTATTTAATTTAGATGCAGAGTATATCATGCGAAATGCTGGACTGGATGAAGCACAAGCTGGAATCAAGATTGCCAGGAAAATTATCAATAACCTCGGATATGCAGATTATACCACCCTTATGGCAAAAAGAGAAGAACTAAAGAGCTTCTTAATGAAAGTTAAAGAGGAGAGTCAAAAAGCTGGCTTAAAACTCAATATTCAAAAAGCTAAGATGGCATCCAGTTCCATCACTTCGTGGAAAATAGACAAGGAAACAATGGAAACAGTGAGAGACTTTATTTTGGGGGACTCCAAAATCAATGTAGATGGTGACTTCAGCCATGAAATTAAAAGATGCTTGCTCTTTGGAAGAAAGCCTATGACCAACCTAGACAACATATTAAAAAGCAGAGACATTACTTTGCCAACAAAGTTTCGTCTAGTCAAGGCTATGGTTTTTCCAACAGTCATGTATGGATGTGAGTTCAATTATAAAGAAAGCTGAGTGCTGAAGAACTGATGCTTTTCAACTGTGGTATTGGAAAAGACTCTTGAGAATCCCTTGGATAACAAGGAGATCCAACCAGTCCATCCTAAAGGACATCAGTCTTGAATATACATTGGAAGGACTGATCCTGAAGCTGAAACTCCAATACTTTGGCCACCTGATGAGAACTGACTCACTGGAAATAATCCTAATGCTGGGAAAGATTGAAGGCAGGAGGAGACGGGGATGACAGAGGATGAGATGGTTAGATAGCATCAGTGACTCAATGGACATGAGTTTGAGCAAGCTCCGGGAGTTGGTGATGGACAGGGAAGCCTGGCATGCTTCAGTCCATGGGGTTGCAAAGAGCTGGACACGACTGAGTGACTGAACTGAACATCTTCATGGTTAAAAGGAAAACTAATAGAACATAAAATAAACAGCAATGCTCTTAAGCCACTTTATTCTACTTCTTGTTCAGCTTCACTCCCAAGAGCTAACCACTGTTCTTGCTCTTTCTTTGTGTTGTTCTTTATTATCTTCATAAATGTTAATGATTTTTACACCACTACTTTTGTGTAGGCATTAGCTACTAACTCCAGATCATGGAGGTTGTGAACTTACCTAACTGATAACATTTCTCACAGTTGTTTTTCTCTCTGCAATTTTGGAAAGCTCTTTTTCTGATAACTCCATCTCTAAGATCAAATAATATGTTTAAAACCACTATTTACTGTTCTGCCAACAGTAAACACTATCCCTTGAGTACTTAGCCTGCAATAGTGCATTACTGATGAACCTTTCTCCCCCATCTTCAGTTAACTACAAACTTTTACATTATCGAGATTAATGATATTTATATTCTGGCTTGAAATTATGGTTAATTTGGAGGTTTGACTATAATTTAAGCACTGCAGTTCAAAATCAGTAGAGTATTTACATTTCTAGTAAATATTGCTCCCTGGGGACCCATGCTAGACAGAGGTCAACACATTTCCTCCCCGCTGGGTCAGATGTCATGACACACAAGCCATGTAGAAATGCCTGTTCCCAGCCTATGAGTCAACAGTTTTTTCTGCTGATACTTCACCAGGTATTAAATCCACGCCATGTTTTCCTTTCTGACCTATTTGATCCATATCATTCTTAAAATATTTTTTCCTTCATCCTTCTAACATTGGTGTGTAATATTAATTAAGAGATCTGGGTCATCCTTTAGCTCCATGAAACATTTCTTATTATATCTTTAATTTCATTTCTTAGTTTATTTCTGTTCATTCTTTCTGGGATGCTTCTTTATCAGACATTGGCCCTTCTCTATTATTCCCTTATGCTTTAATCTTTCTCTGATATTATATGTTAAACTGTTTGTTGAATTTTCTGGGGCTTTTACTCAATTATTGCCACTAACTTTTCTATTTATTAACATGCTTATGTTAACAATTATTTTTAATTTTCAGGAGATCTTTATATCCTTGATTACTCATATTTCATAGCATCCTGAACTTATCCTTAGATCTGACATTTTCTTTATTTCTCTGAGGATAATAATTAAAGGTTTTATAAAATTATGATAGTAATAATAACATTAAAAATACTTGGCTCATCCTTAAATTTTCCTGGCTTCCTCTTGAATTTGTTGTCATGATTATTTATCTTTTTCTTTTGCATGTGGGCAGTCTTCAGCTGACTGGTAATTGCTGATTTTCATTTTCCCTATTCTAAATCTCAGTATATTTCTTTGGTGAACTGCTCCTTGAATGGAAGCCAGTCTGGGGCTCTGTTGATATGGGTGGGCTTGCAGACTTAATGGATAGGTGGACAGCAAATAATATTAGAAAGCTCTCTAAAGCTAGTTCAATGAAGGATCTATTCTGGGCAGCCCACTTCACACCAGCAACTCTAGTTCTTCCCAGGAAGTTTATCCAGTTTTGGGGTGGGGGAGCATATAAACTCTCTAAGTTTTGTCTAGGGCTTTCCTTATGACTCAGATGGTAAACAGTCAACCTGCAGTGTGGGAGACCTGGGTTTGATTCCTAGGTTGGGAAGATCCCCTGGAGGAGGGCATGGCAACCCACTGCAGTATTCTTGCCTGGAGAATCCCCATGAACAGAGGAGCCTGGCAGGCTACCGTCCATGGGGGTCGCAAAGAGTTGGACACAAGTGAGTGACTAAGCACTGGTTTTATCCAAGGATGAATGCTGAATTGCCAATTTTTTGTTCAGAGGCAAGAAAATTAATGAGGGATATACCCAGAAAAACAGTTTCTTGAATGCAGTTTGAATTAACTCCATGTTTTGCATCCATCTCACCCCCATCCTGGAAAACTGGTAGACCCCAAGTCAAGAGTTTCTCTTCTCAGGAGTTTTCTAGGCAAATGATCTTTAACTTCCACTATCCACTGTAGTTCAGAGCTTCTTCAAACCTCTTTCATCCATCAGTATGTTTTCTAAATTCATGGAAGTTTGAAATTCACCACCTGTTGACCAGTGCTCTCCTTTCCACTGTCTTTTGCTCTTGTAAGTCTATTTGCGTTGCTAATTCTATGTTATGCCTGTAGTGGGTTTGGGAGAAAAAGGGGAAAACTATATGGGGGAAGGCCAACCTAGTCTTTGGTCCAACACCTTAAATGGGATACCCTTTGACATATCAATAAAAGGCATTAGTGCTTGAACAAGAATCCCAGAGTGACATTGTGTCAACGTTCTAAATGGTCTACCTGTTGCTTCTACCTGGGGAAAGTGTAAGTATAGTGTAATTGTGTCAACGTTCTAAATGGTCTACCTGTTGCTTCTACCTGGGGAAAGTGTAAGTATAGTGTAAGTGTGTAGTTGCCCAGTTGTGTCCGACTCTCTGTGACCCCGTGGACTCTAGCCCACCAGGCTCCTCTGTCCATGGTATTCTCCAAGCAAGAATACTGGAGTGGGTTGCCATTTCCTTCTCCATCTGTGGAATTAAATGGCATCTAAAGTCTAGAATCACACTGTCCAAATATATGACTACTTAAATTTAAATTCAATAAAATTAAATCTAATCTAAAATTCACTTCCTCAGCCCCACCAGTCACATTTCAAGTACACCACACCATGTGTCTAGTCTACTGTGCATACATGCTAAGCCATGTCCAACATTTTGTGACCCCATGGATTGTAGCCCACCAGGCTTGTCTGTCCATGGGATTTTCCAGGCAAGAATACTGGAGTGGGTGGACAATTGCTACTCCAGGGGATCTTCTAGACCCAGGGAATGAACTCATGTCTCCTGCTTGGCAGGTAGGTTTTTTACTGCTGAGCCACCTGGGAAGCCCAAGGCCTACTGTACTAGGTGGCAAAGATGAAGAACATTCCCTACATGGTGTAAGGACACAAGCATAGATGTTCTACTGAAAAGCATGTTGCTAATGCAAACTCAGAACTCATTGATAAAGAACTAATCAATGAATTTAGCAAAGTTGCAGGATACAAATCAATATACAGAAATCATTTGCATTTCTATATACTAGGAAAAATCAGAAAGAGAAATTAAGGAACCAATCCCATTCACTGTTGCAAAAAAAAAGAATTAAATATCTAGGAATAAATTTACCTAAGGAGAAAAAAGAACTGTGCAAAGAAATTTATAAGACACTGATGAAAGAAATCAAAGACAACATAAACAGATGGAGAGAGATTCCATGTTCCTCAGTAAGAAGAATCAATATTGTGAAAATGACTATACTACCAAATGCAATATACAGGTTCAATGCAATCACTATCAAATTACCAATGGCATTTTTCACAGAACTAGAACAAAAAATTTTACAATTCATATGGAAACACAAAAGACCCTGACTAGCCAAAGCAGTCTTGAGAAAGAAGAATGGAGCTGGAGGAATTAACCTTCATGACTTCAGATTATACTACAAAGCTACAGTCATCAAGACAGTATGGTACTGGCACAAAAACAGAAATACAGACCAATGGAACAGGATAGAAAGCCCAGAAATAAACCTATGCACCCATGGGTATCTTATTTTTGACAAAGGAGGCAAGAATATACAATGGGGCAAAGAAAGCCTCTTCAATAAATGGTGCTGGGGAAACTGGAGAGCTACATGTTATAGAAAGAAATTAGAACACTTCCTAACACCATACACAAAGATGAACTCAAAATGGATTAAAGACCTAAATGTAAGACCAGAAACTATAAAACTCTTGGAGGAAAACATAGGCAAAACACTCAGTGTCATAAATCAAAGCAAGATCATCTATGACATACCTCCTAGAGTAACAAAAATAAAAACAAAAGTAAACAAGTGGGACCTGATTAAACTTAAAAGCTTTTACACAGCAAAGGAAAGGATAAGCAAGGTGAAAAGACAACCCTCAGAATGGGAGAAAATAATGGCATGTGAAACAACTAATAAAGAGTTAATTTCCAAAATATAGAAGCAGCTAATACAACAAAAGTTGGCTTAAAACTCAACATTCAGAAAACTAAGATCATGGCATCCAGTCCCATCACTTCATGGAAGATAGATAGGGAAACAGTAGCTGACTTTATTTTTCTGGGCTCCAAAATCACTGCAGATGTTGGTTGCAGCCATGAAATTAAAAGACGCTTACTTCTTGGAAGGAAAGTTATGACCAACCTAGACAGCATATTAAAAAGCAGAAACATTACTTTGCCAACAAAGGTCCGTCTAGTCAAGGCTATGGTTTTTCCAGGGGTCATGTATGGATGTGAGAGTTGGACTATAAAGAATGTTAAGCACCAAAGAATTGATGTTTTTGAACTGTGGTATTGGAGAAGACTCTTGAGAGTCCTTTGGACTGTAAAGAGATCCAACCAGTCCATCCTAAGGGAGATCAGTCCTGGGTGTTCATTGGAAGGACTGATGTTGAAGCTGAAACTCCAATACTTTGGCAACCTGATGTGAAGAGCTGACTCATTTGAAAAGACCCTGATGCTGGGAAAGATTGAGGGCAGGAGAAGGGGACAACAGAGGATGAAATGATTGGATGGCATCATTGACTTGATGGACATGGGTTTGGGTGGACTCCGGGAGTTGGTGATAGACAGGGAGGCCTAGTATGCTGTGGTTCATGGGGTCGCAAATACTCAGACAGGACTGAGGGACTGAATTGAACTGACCGAATACAACTCTATACAATAAAAATAAACAACCCAATCAAAAATTGGGAAAAATACTTAAACAGACATTTCTCCAAAGAAGACATAAAGATGGCTAACAAACACATCAAAAGATGCTCAACATTGCTCACTATTAGAGAAATGCAAATCAAAGCTACAATGAGATATCACCTCACACCAGTCAGAATCAGTCAGTTCAGTCACTCAGTCATGTCCGACTCTTTGTGACCCCATGGACTGCAGCACACCAGGCCTCCCTGTCCATCACCAATTCCCAGAGTTTACTCAAACTCATGTCCATTGGGACTTCCCTGTTGGTTCAGACAGTAAAGTGTCTACCTACAATGCAGGAGACCCGGGTTCAATCCCTGGGTTGGGAAGATCCACTGGAGAAAGAAATGGCAACCCACTCTAGTACCCTTGCCTGGAAAAGCCCATGGATGAAGGAGCCTGGCAGGCTACAATCCAGGGAGTCACAAAGAGTTGGACACAACTGATCGACTTCACTTTCATTTCCACTTTTATGTCCATTGAATCGGTGATGCCCACTGGTCATCTCATCCTCTGTCGTCCCCTTTTCCTCCTGCGTACTGTCTTTCCCAGGATCAGGGTCTTTTCAAATGAGTCAGCTCTTTGCATCAGGTGGCCAAAGTATTGGAGTTTCAGCTTCAGCATCAGTCCTTCCTATGAATATTCAGGACTGATTTCCTTTAGGATAGACTGGTTGGATCTCCTTACAGTCCAAGGGACTCTCAAGAGTCTTCTCCAACACCACAGTTCAAAAGCATCAGTTCTTCGGTGCTCAGCTTTCTTTATAGTCCACCTCTCACATCCATACATGACTACAGGAAAAACCATAGCTTTGACTAGACGGACCTTTGTTGGCAAAGTAATGTCTCTGCTTTTTAATATGCTGTCTACGTTGGTCATAACTTTTCTTCCAAGGAGCAAGTGTCTTTTAATTTCATGGCCACAGTCACCATCTGCAGTGATTTTGGAGCCCAAAAAATTAAGTCAGCTACTGTTTCCACTGTTTCCCCATCTATTTGCCATGAAGTGATGGAACTGGATGCCATGATCTTAGTTTTCTGAATGTTGAGTTTTAAGCCAACTTTTTCACTCTCCTCGTTCACTTTCATCAAGAGGTCCTTCATCAAAAAGTCTACAAACAATAAATGCTGGCGAGGGGGTGGAGAAAAGGGAACACTTTTGCACTGTTGGTGGGAATGTATATTGATACTGCCACTATGGAAGATGGTGTGGAGATTTTTTTAAGAAATCAGCAATAAAACCACCATATGACCCTGTAATTCCACTCCTAGGCATATACCCTGAGGACACCAAAATTGAAAAAGATACATGTATCCTATTGTTCATTACAGCACTATTTACAATAACTAGAACATGGAAGCAACCTAGCTGTCCATTGACAGATGAATGGATAAAGAAATGTGGTACATATACACAATGGAATTACTCAGCCATAAAAAGGAATGCATTTGAGTCAGTTCTAATGAGGTGGATGAACCTAGAACCTATTACATAGAGTGAAGTCAGTCAGAAAATGAAAGATAAACATTGTATTCTAATGCATATATATGGAATCTAGAAAAGCGATACTGCAGAATTTATTTACAGGGCAGCAATTGAGAAACAGACGTAGAGAATAGACTTATGGACATGGGGAGAGGGGAGGAGAGGGTGAGATGTATGGAAGGAGTAACATGGAAACTTACATTACCATATGTAAAGTAGATAGCGAAGAGGAATTTGCTGTATGGCTCAGGAAACTCAAACAGGGGCTCTGTATCAATGTAGAGGGGGTGGATGCGGAGGGAAATGGGAGGGAGGTTCAAGAGGGAGGGATATATGTACACCTATGGCTGATTCATGTTGAGGTTTGACAGAAAACAACAAAATTCTGTAAAGCAATTATCCTTCCATTAAAAAAATAAATTAATTAAAAAAATAAAAAGAACTAATCATTGAGGGACCTCCCTGGTGATCCAGGAATTAAGACTGTAGCTTCCAGCGCAGGGGTTGAGATTTTGATCCCTGGTCAGGAAGCTAAGATCCCTGATGTCTCATGGCCCAAAAGTCAAAACACAAAACAAAAGCAATATTGTAATGAATTCAATAGTTTAAAAATGGTCCATAGCAAAAAAAAAAAAAAACAAAACTAATCATAGAAAGGCAAGACCTAACTGATGGAGTGTGGGGAAGGGCTCTCCTCTAACTTTGCATAAAAATGTCCCTGCATATATTTGAGTAAGGGAATCTGTTCTCAGAGGTCCTTTGTTTTCCATCTGGAGCAGCTCAGTGGATTAATCTTGACTGTATGAATTGACAGCCGGCTTGGCCACTGCAGACTTGATGAATAGGTGAGAACTCTAAAAGCCGGCAATGCTTCCTGGAGGCAGCGAGCAGGCGCTGCAATGTTTATTCTGTACAGTGAAGCTTAGAAATGTGGAGGATCTTAAATTACCTCTGAGAGACAGCACACAAGCACAGGCAAAGAGAGGAGACAGAAGCTGACAAGGATTTTGTTCTGTTTAACATTCCAGTTCATGGGCCAAACTTGAGGTGGGGGAAGGGACAGCGCATCAGACTGCAGGAACTCCTCCCTGAGCTACAAGCTGTAAACCTTTGAAACAGAAGGCTGATAAGGAAGAACTACTTCTAGCCTGCCCCACATTGTCGGTTTTTTATCTACTTTGGGGTCCCTTTGGATGAACTGGATACAGTTTCAGAAGTGGAAAGTAATGGAGAAAGTCAAAGATTTGTATTGATCCAGAGATAGTATAGGATGGGGGGACAGGCTTATGCGATTCAGCGCCTCGGGAATTTAACACACTTGGTTTTATGCCCAAGGAGTAGGTATAGAGCACAAAACAGAACCAGAAATAAACCGCACACTAAAAGAGAGCTAAACTGAGGTCTGTCGGTGACTCTCTTGGGAATCTGCAGACGTGACGTAGATACACTACCATGTATAAAATAGATAACTAGCAAGAACCTACTGTGTAGCACAGGAAACCCTACTCAATGCTCTGTGGAGACCAAAATGGGAAGGAAATCCCCAAACGAGGGGATATGTGTGTACAGAGGGCTTCCCAGGTGACTTGGGGGTAAAGAATCTGCAGGAGACATGGGTTCAGTCCTTGGGTCAGGAAGATCCCCTGGAGAAGGAAACAGCTACCCACTCCAGTATCTTTGCCTGGGAAATCCCTCAGACAGAGGAGCCTTGTAGGCTACAGTCCATGGGGTTGCAAAAGCGCCTAAAGAACAACAACCCTCATGAAGGCACATCTTTCTGAAGTATCGTTTTTAATGAGAAAATTAATAGTATGTCATAATACCTTTTAATACAAAATGGTCAAGAATTTAGGGATGTAATTCTTTTTCAATTTAGAGAACCTGAATAATAACATGGAAAAAAAAATACATTTTCAAGTCGGATTTTCAGCTTGAATACCTACAAGTATCAAATTAATTGGGAGGTGTATTCATTTCCATGTTCCATGTGTGCAAGATGGACACATACTTATTCACATCGTACTGTCTTTGCTGCATCCACCTATCCGCTAAAGAAATACGAATTGAGAGCCTGATAGAAATAGGACACCTCATGGAGAGAAAAATGAATCAAACACAGATTGCTGCTCAGAAGTTGGTAATTTTGCAGAGATGATGAGACTAAATAACTAGAATCTAGGGCAGCCCTGAATCCCCACTTGGGCCAAATTTTCTGGTTTCTCTCCAGAGCTTTAAGATGAGGTTAATGATAGTCCTGAGTCGTCTTATTCCAGCCAGTCCTTCCCTCCTCACACCTCTGCCAAGCTGGGACAGTAAAGTCTACCTGTGACCCACTGGGGGCTGGTCCCAGGAAACCAAGGATGAATGGAAAATTGGAAATGTTAGTCGCTCATTCGTATTCGACTCTGTGATCCCACAGACTGTAGCCTGCCAGGCTCCTCTGTCCATGGGATTCTCCAGGAAAGAATACTGGAGTGGGTTGCCATTCCCTTCTGCAGGGGATATCCCAAACCCAGGGATCGAACCCAGGTCTCCCGGACTGCAGGCAGATACTTTACCATCTGAGCCCCCAGGGAAGCCCAAAAGATGAATAGAGGAAGCAGCACTTCAGTGCAGCCCTGTCTGCTTTATCCCTGAATTTCTTTCCCAACAACTTAACCAAAGAGGATAAAGGGATTTTATTTCCATGCACATGGATTTCTAGAGCTAAGTAGAAAGCAATGCATCCTTTTTGTATTTTAAGGACATAGCAGTCAAGAAAGGAAGGAAAGTCCGAATAGAAATGGTTCCACCACCACGAGCCTGGAAAGGTTCTGCAGAATTAGAATTTGTGAATGCCCTAGAAAGCAAAACAGGGTTGCCTTTGAATTCAGACCCAGCTCCTGGGCAAGCCAGGGTCTGGCAGGCAGGGGGAGTGTTAGGTAACCTGTGGACAAGGAGCTTCCCCCATAGAGATGTTCTGGGGATTAAATAAACAACAAACCTGAAGGGCCTATAGCAGTTGCCGCAAAGAAGACACTCGGTGACTCTTGGTGTTTGGTTTCTTTTTTCCTGTTTAGCTACTTGATGTCTTTAGCAATTAATTCAGAGTGACGTGAGAATCTTCAATTGTTTGTATGTAATAAGCAGGTTCTGCTGTCATCCTCTGCTCAGTCGCTGAGTCATGTCCGACTCTTGTGACCTCATGGACTGTACGCACCAGGCGCTTCTGTCCATAGGGTTTTCCAGGCAAAAACACTGGAGTGGGTTGCCGTATCCTCCCCCAGAGGATCTTTCTGACCCAAGAATCATACCCACGTCTCCTGCATCTCCTGCACTGCAGGCGAATGCATTACCACTGAGCCAGCTAGGAAGCCCCTAATATCCCAACGCTGCTGCTGCTGCTGAGTCGTGTCAGTCGTGTCCGACTCTGTGCGACCCCATAGACGGCAGCCCACCAGGCTTCCCCGCCCCTGGGATTCTCCACGCAAGAACACTGGAGTGGGTTGCCGTTGCCTTCTCCAATTCGTGAAAGTGAAAAGTGAAAGTGAAGTCGTGTCTGACTCTTAGCAACCCCATGGACTGCAGCCTACCAGGCTCCTCCACCATGGGGTTTTCCAGGCAAGAGGACTGGAGTGGGGTGCCACTGCCTGTAAACATATACAAATATAACATTTATATACATTTTCTCTATATATAATGCTAGAAGAAAACAAAATTGTTTTCTTACTAATGCCCACCTGTGTAATTGCTTTTAAAATATACTGCTTTCAGTCACATTTGTATCTCTTTTAGTACACATTCTGGAGAATTTCTTACCTTTTTTCTTTCTTTTCCATGTCCCAGCACCTTGCAAAGTTGGACGCTCAGTAAATGCATTCGATGATAATAAGCTTGCCATTTCAAAGGATGGCTAATTTGAGTCACTGAAAGGTTAAACAGCTTGCTGGGAACTTCCTGGCACTTTCTTTTGCAGCCTGGGAGCCAGGCCCCTAAAGGTGTTCATCTCTTCCTGATCTCACTCTTTGATCCTTCATAGGTAATTGATAAACAAAGCCATTTCTTTTCTTAACGAAAGAACGGGTCTTCCTGACTAAATGAAAGTCTTGGTTACCCAAGTTATTCTGTTAGCTCCACAGAACAGGCAACGTGTTTCCTTCCCCATTTTCAATCCTGAAAACATCGTCACATTTCATTCTTGCTCTTGGAGTTATTAGATTTCAGTTCTTGTTTCCACATGCTTTATATGCACAAGTCAAGTGTAACCTGAAAGATATTAAAGTGGATTTTCAATGAAATGGCCCAGATCTGGGAAATCTGTCTTATTTTCTCTTAACTCCTCTTTTGTTTAATGTGCTTATTGGTATTTTCCTAGGATGGAGCTGCCGCTGCCGCAATGACACATTTCTGCTGACAGCCCTGAACTTTCAGACGGAATCTCTGTGAATAAAGGTGAGAAAGAGGCTTTAATTAATGTCCTAAGCCTGGGAATGAAAACAAAGAACAGGAAGCTTGGGAGATGGATCTGGCTGTCAACGCAAAATGAAATAAAAAATCCCCAAAAGCTTTGCACCAACAAGCAGCCCTGCCCCATGCTGCTGGGTGCCTACCGTCTCCCGGGCTTGGGCAATGACCCGGGCACCACAGACCAATGCTTCATTTGGAAGGAATCAATGAAGCAACTTGCCATGGAAATTCTGTACCCAGGGCACCCTCCTGATCATTCTCATCTCTGCCATTAGTGCTGTTTTCAAATCCCTGATGATCTTAAATTCCCTGAAAAGAGCTTGAAAGCTTCCCCCAGTAATTACGGCCCTAGCAAGAAACAATCAAACTGGGGGAAAGGACTCTGAAAGAATCCTTCAAGTCAGGCCCGGCCATTGTATCTGTTTTTAGATTTTAGATGAGAAATTCGTGTTACACTTTAGGAGGCCTCTTTGGTGAAATAGTTTGAACGCCATCGCCCAAGGCTAGAATTCTCTTTCTTTAGAAAGAGATATATTTCAGAATCAGGATACGACTTTGAACACAGCCTGGAAAATCCAATATTATACAACAGAGACGTGTTAGCACCGGCATTCAAGGACGACTGAAGATTTAATACTTTTCCTCTTTTAGTACCTTTTCTCTGTCTGAACTGCTCACTGCCCTTCTCTATGATCAACTGATGTTCCTGTTTACATAGGAAAACCAGCCTAAATTTTCATCATATTAAACAAATATTTACGGGGCACTTTAACCATCTGCCAGGCATTGTCCTAGCAGCTGGAAACCCAATGAGCTGCTAGTTGCTCAGTTGTGTCCAACTCTTTGTGACCCCATGGACTGTAGCCCACCAGGCTCCTCTGTCCATGGAATTCTCCAGGCAAGAATACTGGAGTGGGTTGCCATTTCCTTCTCCGGGGGATCTTCCCAACCCAGGGATCGAACTCAGGTCTCCTGCACTGCTGGCAGATTCTTTACTGTCTGAGCCACCAGGGAAGCTCAGAGGTTACTTTAAAAAGCAAAATTCCTGTTTTTGTAGACGAAACATCATATTAACCCCTCAAAACACAACTGTTCTGCTGAAGGTGCACACAGCGGTCTGGATATTTGCACATAAGGAATACACACTTGGCTCTGATCTCACTCTCTTCCCTGCTTATCTTAGACTTGCTGTTCTGTCTCACCCTGATTGTAAATTCCCCAAGGGCAGGACCACTGCCTCCGTTGATCTCTCTCCAATGGAGCTGTGGCCACCGTGACCACTCAAAACCCATAAGAGGCATGGCAGACATTCAGATATTTTCTAATCATCCTCAATGACATTCTTGTGACACACAGAGAATGCTGTTGGGCTCATTCTTATATTCTTGGAACGTGAGTCAGTTGTGCTGGAATAGTTAGACCAAGGAAACAAACCAAGAGGTCAGCTGAGACAAGACTGTGAAGCTCTGGTTTTCCATCCAAATATCCAACCTAAAGAAAAAAAGAGGGGAGGGGGAGGGAGTTTCTCTCAAGCCTGCAAAAGGGTCGTGACTAAGTATGATGTTAGAAAACCTCAAGCAAACGGAAATGCTGCTGTTGGTAAGAACAGCACCTACACACGATTAGGACTTCATACCTTTCATTGAGTCACTGATTCAAAAGCAAGTATCATCAAGTGACAGAACCAGGAGAACAGGGCAAGATCCGTTCGGTAGCTGCCTTCAGGGATCTGGTCTGTTTTCTTATTGAAACCGAATAGAACCTGGGCATGGAGGCCTCTTTTTGTCCCCCATTTCATACAGGCAAGACTCCAGCCTCCATGACCTTTCCTGATCTCCAAAGGGCAAATTATCGAACCCTGGCTAATCAAGGGAGTTCTTGTGGTTGTTCAGTAGCTATGTTCGACAGTTTGTGACCCCATGGACTATAGACCACCAGGTTCCTCTGTCCATGGAATTTTCCAGGTAAGAATACTGGAGGGAGTTTCCATTTCCTTCTCCATTTCCTTCTTTCAGAACCAAGGATCAAACCTGCATCTCCTGCACTGGGGAATTCTTCACCACTGAGCCACCAGGGAAGCCCCCTAACCAAGGGAGGGGCAGTCAAGAACCACCTGAAAGGGAAAGTGAAGTCACTCAGTCGTGTCCGACTCTTTGCGACCCCGTGGACTGTAGCCCACCAGCCTCCTCCGTCCATGGGATTCTCCAGGCAGGAATACTGGAGTGGGTTGCCATTTCCTTCTCCAGGGGATCTTCCCAACCCAGGGATCGAAACCAGGTCTTCTGCATTGCAAGCAGACGCTTTAACCTCTGAGCCACCGGGGAATCCCTCATCAAATTCTCCAAGGTTGGAATACTTAGACTTTCAAGGTCGGAATCCACTGCTGCTGCTGCTAAGTCACTTCAGTCGTGTCCAACTCAGTGCAACCCCATAAACAGCAGCCCACCAGGCTCCCCTGTCCCTGGGATTCTCCAGGCAAGAACACTGGAGTGGGTTGCCATTTCCTTCTCCAATGGGTGAAAGTGAAAAGTGAAAGTGAAGTTGCTCAGTCATGTCCAACTCTAGCAACCCCATGGACTGCAGCCCACCAGGCTCCTCCATCCATGGGATTTTCCAGGCAAGAGGACTGGAGTGGGGTGCCATCACATTCTCCTCGGAATCCACTATGTTCCCTTAATAAAGCTACTCTTTTCTCCTTCACCCAAACCTCTATCTCCAAGATTCAATTTGGCACTTGTGTACAGAGAAGTTGAGCTTTAAGCATCTTTATCAACCTTCTAAGATCATTTCAGGGAAGTTTGGCAGGCAGTATCATCCTTAGGCAGTAGAGCCTAACGTGTTAAACTTTAGACTTCAGAGTTGAAATGCAAAACACAAAGTTAACTCCTAGTTAATTTTTCAAGTTTCATTATATTCATAATAGTGTTCAAAGTAGGGTTAGAGGAACCATACTGACTGAAACCGCCCACCCTGGCCAGGTACCATAGTAACCATTTGTGTGAATTATTTTACAGCAGAAAGCCCTGGTAAGGAACACAGACCTAACAAGCCACCACCAACTGGAAGAATCTAGGAAAGGTCAAAAGGAGATGCTACGTCTTCTACCGCCTCCCAGAATCCTCCTCACTGGCATCCATCTTGGCTGAGAATGCATGCACAACCAGGAAGGACTCTGAGTCAAAGTGCTGGGCCAGAAACAACCTAGAAACTAGCCGCATCACCGTAAAACCCGAGACTGCAAGGCACGGAGTAGAGCAGTTCCCCTGAGTTCCCTTACCCTGTTGCTCGCCGCCTGGACACCCTTCTCCCAATCAAGTCTCTTGCTTTGTCAGCCGGTGTGTCTCCTCAAACAATTCATTCCCGAGTGTGAGACAAGAGACTCAGTTAACACACTTCCTTCAGTGGTAGTCCATTTTTGGGGTGGGTTGTGGGTGGAGGTGGGTCATTAGAGTCAGGATTCAAAATAAAGGGATTTATTATAGGAAATGACTCACTGTGTTGTGGGAGCTGGCTAAGTAAGTGTGAAGTCCCCAGGGAAGTGGTCAGGAAGGGAGTGGGTAGGCTGGAACCCCTAGAGCTGAAGCTGGGCACCCACCCCCGGCGGCTCTCAGAAAGAAGGGCCCAAGGGAAAGGAGAGATTGCAGACACAGCAGCTGTTGTCAATCTCTAAGCTCACAGAAGAAAAACTAACCCCTCTTTCCTTAAAGGCCTTGCAATTGCTAAAGTCAGGCCTGCCCAGGGTAATCTCCCCTTTGACCAGCATGAAGTTAACTGATCAAGGACTTTAATTATATCAGCAAAGTTCTTTCACAACAGCACCTACGTTGGTCTTTGAATAACTAGGAAAATAAGCATAGAAGGGTCTCTGACTCCCTTGGCCTAGAGCTCACTCCTACCCTGTCCTCACCTGATTGGTCCTAGTCAGGATGACTCCGCACAGATGCATTTTGTGGGGTTATTGTGAAGCTTAAAGAGATGATACACACAAAATGTCTGGGAAACGCATAGCATGTTGGTTCACCACTTAGCAGATGAGAAAATCAGGCTCGGGAAACAAGCCCATGATCAAAGTGAACACACCATGGCTGGTCTGTAGAGCTGAGAATGGAAAAGCTGGTTTTCGTTCAGAACCCTTTGCTCTGACCATGGTCCCTGCTCCAGTTTCTGTTTCTTTGCCTAAGTCAGGACACGGGGGCACAAGTTAAAAGAGAAGAGTGAGGAACAGCTGTAAAGTGAGTGGACCTGAGGTGAAACGGTCAGCCACTCCCAAGGCTCCTAGGCAAGTAAGATAAACAGAGATCTCCCCTGCCCTGGACTTCAGCCTGGGATTCTTAGGCACTCTTACAGGGCAGGCTACTTGCTCCATGAAGGTCCCCAGTCACTCAGTCATGCCCAGCTCTTTCCAACTGTAATAACTGTAGCTCACCAGGCTCCTCTGTCTGTGGGATTTTCCAGGCAAGGATAATGGAGTGGGTTGCTCCTCCCTCCTCCCAGGGATCTTCCCAACCCAGGGATAGAACCCACGTCTCCTGTGAGTCCTGCACTTCGGGCAGATTCTTTACCACCGAGCCACTGGGGAAGTCCACATGCCCTACATCCTCCCATAATAATCCATCTCTTCTTTGTGAGCTTCTGGAAAGCTGAGTCTAATATAAATCCATTTTCTAATATAAATCCATTGTTCTCTCTCCATCTTCCTTAGAAGCAGTTCTCACTTCAGAAATGCCTTGTCACTTCCTTTCGGTTGACTATTTTTAGGCTACAAATTTAAAATTTATGAAAAGCCTTTCAATGATTTAAGACCAAATGCTGTTAGGGTAGGTTGGAGGGATATTTGGGTGCTTAAGAATGAGCAACACTCTTTCTCCACCCAGTATTCTTACTGTGAAGCAAATAATAATGGACACAAAAGCACACACAGCTCAAACAACCTGTCAGCATAAATTAATTCTCCTGCTGTAACTTTGGCAAGGAAACAGAAGCAGCAGTTACCTCGTCCAGGTTCAGCCTCCTTCCTAGATATTGTCCCAGAAATCAGATAGAGCACCGCTGACCCTGGTCAGGCAGCCCCATGAACCGATTTCATTCCATCTTCTCCTGTGACTGAACTTGAAAGTATCCATGTGCTCAGACAGCAGTCACAATGCTCCCCCAGGGCTATAAGTCACCCATGATGCATTGACAGAGTTCTAATCTTTAAAGCTGAGTTCAACCATCTTTGTTGCTGTTTTCTAGCCACTAAATTGTGTGTGACTCTTTTTGACCCCATGGAGTATAGTCCGCCAGGCTCCTCTGTCTATGGGATTTCCCAGGCAGGAATACTGGAGTGGGTTGCCATTCCCTTCCCCAGAGGTTCTTCCCAGCCCAGGGATGGAACCAGTGTCTCCCGCCTTGGCAGGTGGATTCTTTACCACTAAGCCATCAGGGAAACCCTTAATCATCTTTAAATCACCAAATATTTATTAAGCTTCTTTTTTTTGTATCAGAAACTCTTCTTGATACTGAGATCAGAGTTGAGAACAAGACAAAGAGGGTTTTCTGCTCATGAGACTTACATTCCAAAGAAGCTCCAGACACATTAAATAGTAAACAGGTAAACAATTCAAACTGTGCAAATACTGCCAGCTGCTAAGAAAAAGAACAGGGTGGTCCAATCAAGAGTGGTTATGACTCCAGATTGTGACTTAAAAATAGAGAAAACTTGTTACCCAAATAAATAGTATTATATGTCCTTTGATAAAGATCATTTATCAGTTATTATCAACAATTCTACATGTTTGATGCATTTTGTTCAGAAGTTGCATCCAAATAGAATGCCATACATTTTGTAAAATACTTATGTATCCACCCAAAAAATATGGCATAAAAGAAACGTTAACATTTAAAACAACTTTCTGGCATAATACTTCTCATACGATGAGGAAATAGTATTTGGAAGGTAGATGTCTATTTTACCATTCTTGATGGAAGATTAATATCTAGAAATCAAGAACAAGCCACATTTTAGTCAACAGTAGAGACGCACGGGTAAAGAAAATGCCCTTGGGTCTTCGATGGACCCCAGTGAGACTCACAGTGAGTTCACAGGCGTCCCTGGCAGTCCAATGGCTAAGACTCACCTTGCAAAGGAGGGGGTGCAGGTTCGATTCCTGGTCAGGGAGCTAAGATCTGACATGCCTCCTGGCCAAAAGACAGAAACAACATTGTAGCAAATTCAATAAAGACTTTTAAAATGGTCCACATTAAAAAAAAAAATCTTAAAAAACACTTAGTTAAAATTATCCAGATTATGAAAACTGTGATTTTTTTTTTTGAACAGGGATGAGGATGGTCTCTGATGGGCTTAGTGTTAATAGTCAGGAAAGAGAGCACTTGAGTCCTTTCAGAGGCTGATGGAACAGTCACAGATTTATAGCAGATTAAGGAGCTGTTTTATTTCTTCCTCAAATCTACACAATTCTGACCTATTTTTTGCAGTCCATGTCCTTAGGAATTTTCCTCTTAGTGGCTGAAGGATATTAACAGTCAAACCATTTTATAAATGACAAGCTTGGCCTTATTTTTTTTTTGACCCAGTGTATTAACTTGTTCACCAAAAATATATACAAAAAGCAGCCTTGGTAGTCTGTAGAGAAGACAGACAGCAGTGTAGTGAAAGTGAAAGTTGCTCAGTCTTGTCCGACTCTTTGCGACCCCATGTACTATACAGTCCATGGAATTCTCCAGGCCAGAATACTGGAGGGGGTAGCCTTTCCCTTCTCCAGGAGATCTTCCCAACCCAGGGATCGAACCCAGGTCTCCCACAGTGCAAGCGGATTCTTTACCAGCTGATCCACAGGGAAGTCCAGACAACAGTGTGGTCACTGAAAAAAGTTAAGCTCAGCCAAAGTTCAAAAAATTAACTCAATTTTTCAAGCCACAATCACTTACATATTCCTCATCTTCCTCTCTTTTTAAAAATATACCGAGCCCTTTACATCACATTTTTTAAAAATTAAGAAAAATAGTCCCCAGAGGATTTCCTTTATACACGTAAATTTCTTTGGCTGCTTTAAGATTCTGTTTGGGGCTGTGGAATGAGTCAGTCCTCCAGTAAACACCTTGCATCTCCTATCTCATTTACTCTTCTTGACAATGGTATGCAAGAATCATCTTCATCATCACCATGATTCCTAGTCTATCAATTAGAAGGTTCAATTCAGGTTCAAAGAGCTAATGCAAGTCAGAATAGTGATTTTAACTATACAGCCTTTGACTCAGAAGTCCCAGGAAAACTCTGCCTAGGTTTCATGAATACTTCATCAACCTCTCTAAAGCCCTTACTCTCTACCTCATACCGGAAATCCTTATACCGGATACATAGGTTTCCTCTGTAAGCTGTTTGCGAGTAGAACACATGCCTGATGTCTCCTTGCAGGTGGGGTTGATATAACAACGTCTAAATAACAACAGTCTTCGCCACTGCCATCATCCTGAACACTGAGACCTTACTCTGCACCTGGGATAATGCTAAGTGCTTTGAAAAGTGAAAAAACCGTGAAAGTGTCTGTCGCTTAGTGGTGTCCAACTCTTTGTGACCCCAAGCTTCTCTGTCCACGGGATTTCCCAGGCAAGAAAACTGGAGTAGGCAGCCATTCCCTTCGCCAGGAAATCTTCCCAACCAAAGGCTCAAACCCAGGTCTCTCACATTATAGGCAGATTCTTTACTATCCAAGTTACCAGGCAAGCCCTGCTAAGTGTTTCAATTAACTCAAAATTTTAATCTTCAAGTTAATTCCAAGTCATGGAAGTATCAATAGTATTTTTGTTGTTTTTTTTTTTAAGTGGGGAAACTGAGTCTTAAGGAGGTTTCTTTCCAAGATAACAGGAAAAACACATGAACAATCGTATTAATATTAAACACATCCAACAGGGTTATTTAAAATATATTTATTGAGCATCTAAAATATGTCCTGGGTGCACTTCTAGCTTCTAAAGAATAGAGTAGAACTTAACTACAGTGGTGGGGAGAGAGAAATAGAGACTGCACACTGGTGATACTTGCCATGGCAGGAAAAAGCAGGAGAGAAGGCAACGGAGCTGCTTCTTTTCTTGAAATAAATACTTTTTTAATATTTGTTTATTTCTGTGACAGATCTTAGTTGCTGCATGCAGGATATTAGACCTTCGTTGCAACATATGGGATCTAGTTCCCAGACCAAGGATTGAACTCGGACCCCCAGGCTCGGTTTATCAAAGGAGGGCAAAGAGGTCACTGTGGCTTTGCCGAGAGAGAGAGAGAGAGAGAGAGAGAGAGAGAGCAAGGGCCTAGTAATCAGCAAGGAAATCAGAGATTCACCTTGGGCTTCTCTCTGGCTGTATAGGACTTTGAAGGGACTTTGGTTTTTCCTGGGAGAAATCGGGAAGCCATAGGAGGCTTTTCAGCAGACGATAGTCGCAGTCAGACTGTGTTTTATAAAAACACGATTTTGAGAATATGTTCAAGACAGTCTATTGGAAGTAAATGTGGGGAAGATAGGTCAGTAAGAAAGCTGTGGTAATAATCCAGCTAATGGGTAATGGCGGCATAGACCAGGTACCAGGAGTAACATTTTTAAAAATAGTTAGATTGTGAATGTATTTCTAATGTAGACTGAATAGGATTTGCTGACAAATTAGACATGGGGTTTTAAAAAAAAGGGGGGGAGTACTTAAGGATAACCCTGGGTTTCTGGTCTGAGAGACTGAGTGGATGGGGCTGGGTAGAGAGGAGAGAAGGAAGGTCAAAAGTTTAGTTTAGATTAGAGCTGAAGTTTGAACCTCTACTAGATAAATGAAGCTGGTGAATGGGCAGTTAGTCCCATGAGTCATAAATTCCCCGACTGGACAGAAAAATCGGGAGTTCTGCCATATGGGTTCCTTAAATCCATGTCACGGAGTATGCTAACCAAAAGAATGAGCCCACACAGTGGGAAGAGACCCAAGGACTGAAAACTGAGCCACTCCCAAACTTCGAGATAAGGAAGATATAGAAGCATCAACAGAGGAGGCAGAGGAAGAGAGGCTATCAGGCAGCAGGGAAAACAGGGGAGTGTATGTTCCTGGAAGCAGAGTGAGGAAGGGATGCCAAAGAGGAACACGTGGTCAGTGTCAGACGCTGAGGATAAGACAGGTGAGATGTGCCCTGAGAGCTGACCTGGGTTTTCCCTGGGCAGTCACCGGAGACCCACAGTCCAGACTCAGTGGGGCAACCACCGTCACGATACTGAAAGGTCATTTGGGTGAAACGTCCCCGCACATGGGAACCTGGGCTTTTTTCCTGATTATTTGTACCACTGGGGGAAAGATCGGTCTTTCTCATTGCAGGTTTTTTCATCCCCTATTAAAGGAATTCAGCTGGCTTCCATTATCAGACCTTTTTCTTTTATGAGATGTTTGTTTTTGTGTTTACGTGTGTATGTACATATGTGTGTGTTTTAATTTCCAAGCCAGAGCTGCTTTGATCCCAGGAAAGAGAATACTCAGAATTCCATCCAGATGAGTATTGCTGCTAAGCCCTGTGTTTGCTTTTCTCCTCCCCTGCTAGCTGAAACTCTACAGAGGCCAATTAAACTGCCTACCCCAGCATCAAACACGACATACACTATCTCGGCATGGAGGTGATTATAAACAGCCATCAGAATGCTAGCACAAGCACTGAGCTGCGCACGGGGTGTTTTCACTTTACATGAACTATCTTTTGAGTAGAAACACATTGCAACTTGCAGCGCACTCAGGTTCTCGGGAGGGTTGCCGTTAACGACAGGAAGACACCTGCCCTGAACTCCTCCTCATCATTAGTGAGGTCAGATCATTCCGTTCCTATGTGTATTTCAGTTTGGGCGCATTTTCTGGGGCCCCCCTGATTAAGTTTGATGCATGACTCACACACTAAAGTCATTATGAAAAAAAAAAAGGTAAATAAAACATGCTAGCAATGTCTGAAAACTCAGAGGAAAAGTAATTCCTGCTGGGGGGAGAAGGAGGCCAGAGAGTTTCTAAGAATACAAAAATATCGAAGTTTGTGCACCTCACAGGAATATTTGTCTGAGCCTATTCGGAACAAACATATTGGAAAATTATATTTTCATTGAAAAATTGCCTCTATTGGAAGTGCTGGAAAGGGCCAATATGTTAAACAAGAAAATCATATTACTCCCAAGTAACAGCTGAATCTACATGACTTTTCTCCTTTGTGATTTAGGAAAAACAAAGCAAAACGTATGTTAACTTTACAGATATACAAAAATTGGCATGAAGGAATTCTGAAAGCTTTTAAAGTTACCAGCCAGTAGACAATAGCAAACTGGAGAGATGCTGCTGATCGTCACAACCAAGTGATGTCTCTGGTAGCTGGCTGTGGTGCTGGTGGGCGAGGGGCCATGAGGGAACCCCGGCAGGTCTCTTTGCGCTACTTTCTGCACGTGAAAATGAGACGATCTGGTAAATTAGTAAGAGGAGTTGTATTCCTAGTACGTTATTAGGTGCTAACGTGTGCTTGGAAGAGGGTTACCCCAACCCCGGTGGTCCTTCCAGGCCCCCGAGCATGTTCAAACATCAGTTCCTTGAAGAGTGGCCATTCATTCACTCATTGGCTTGTTTACTGGTCGGCCAAAACGTTTGCTTGGGTTTTTCCATAATATCTTAGGGCCAACCCAATACGTCCTCGGTCATCCTCACTGAGCACTGCTTTGTGCCAGGAGCTTATAGGGTCTGGCCACTCGCGATGGCTGTTCTCTTGCTCTCTGCATATCCCCTGCCTGACCAGGGCGTGCACCACTACACCCCACTCCCATGACTGACCTTCCTTCATACCCTTGCCCCAGTCAATGACTGTCCTAATCTTTAGATCACAGCATCTCCATGATATCTGATCAAAGGAGCAGTGAGGGGGACCCTCTGCTGGTTTCCCGGGCGACTGATGAGCCCACCTGACCTCAGTGCCCCTGTAACTCGTAACCTCCTCGGAGTGAAGACCTCCTCCATGTCCTGCCCCCCGCTATCCACCACACATGGTGGGGTGCCGCTCCAGGACCTTGCTTCAGACATGTAAGCTTCCCCATCCAGGAGACCACTGATGTCTCTGTTGCTGATACCCAGCCCTATGGTCTTGAAGCTGAGTAAGCCCAGCCCTGTAGATCTGTGGGGTACAGCCCCTAACAAGCTCTGTTTGTTTGCCTCCAACAGAGGGATTTCCTTGGAGATGATTTCAGAGCTGACACAGTGGTAGGCTTATGCCATGAGAGGCCGAAGGAAGGCGCTATCTGATCCCCTTCTTCTATATCCTCACACACTCCATGTGCGCACCGGTAAGGAGGCATGAGCACAACCCACGCAAAAGCCTAAGTGTGTTGGTTCTTATTTCAAATGTCCATCTCCCCTGAATCCTCCGATCTTAAACCAGTCCCCAAATTATCTCCTCTTAGTCCTCTATTTTGATCCTTCATAACATCACCACAAGTCACAATGTGCACATAACATGTGTGTGTGAGTGGATTTAACATCCCCAGCATCCATGGGGACAGAGAGCTTGCTGGCTTTGATCACTCCAATACACTCTGTGCAAAGTATAGCACTGAGCACACACATTCTATTAATGGAATGTTCTTAAAAAGTGTTAATGAACAAATACAGGGCCGTCAGAGGATGAGATGATAAGATAGCATCACCATACTCAGTGGACATGAATCTGAGCAAACTCCAAGAGACAGTGAAAGACAGAGGAGCCCAGCATGCTGTCGAAGGGGTTGCAAAGAGTTGAACACGACTTAGCAGCTGAACAACAGTTGCCTAGAATTTCTTTTTAGGTGTGTCACTCTTTATTTCCTAGAAGTGTTTCAGGCTTTGATAGCTCTAATAACATATTTTCTGTCCATTTGGCTTTTACTCTGGATAGCTTGTGCTGGCAGGGATATTTTTCCCTAACACTCCACCCAAATTTCCAAGGCCTGACTGAATTTGGATGTTCACAGCTATTTCTTCTATTTCCTGTATTCTAATATAGTCTCGAGTACAAAGTCATTTGGATGCCCGAGATAGAAACATTGAGAGGGTGGGGATGGAACGTTACTTTTATTGAAGCTACCCAGAACTGGTACTTACGACTTCATGACATTGAACGTCATCACAGAACAGAGGTCTCAACCCAAATCACGTCAATAGTTCAGCCACATCTACCACTTTCTTCCTCCTCCCAACTTCAGGGTCCTCCTCCCATCCTCCGCCTCCAGCTTCCTCTTGGTTATTCCAGGGTTGTTGCAACATCCTCCACTCGTACATACTTTCAGCTGTACCAGTATTCTTCCAAATCATATAGCACCTGATGGCTTTGTTTTCAAATGACTTTCATCAGCAAATCCCATCTCAAAATTCATGTATACTAAAGCTAAAACTACTTATGACTGAAGGGAAAGAATACCGAGTGAAATCTGTATATATAAGTTCTATTGAATTTTCTAACACTTGGTGAAATCTATACACCATATGCTAGCAAACTATGGACTCATTCAGTGCTCCTTCAAAAATGGTAGTTCGTTCTTATTGCTTCTTTGAATTATTGTACCCACTATCATGATTTCAAATTGTGGTGTTGGAGAAGACTCTCGAGAGTCCCTTGGATTGCAAGGAGATCAAACCAGTCAACTTTAAAGGAAATCAACCATCAAGTATTTCCCCAAGTATTTGCCAAATCTCAAGATGTAACCAATCACCCAATTGCTCAAACCAAGCAACTCCAATCTACCTTTGATTCCTCCCTTTGCATATTTAATAATTATCAAGTTTTACTGTTTTTATTTCAAATTTTATCCTGTGTCTATCTACCTTCCCTAACTTACACACAACCACTGCATACACCAGGCCAGCTCCTTACCTGCTCTCTCTATCTGATCCATTTTACCAGGTCCTAGTTTCCACTGTGGCTTCCCCGGTGGCTCAGCAATAAAGAATCCACCTGCAATGTAGGAGACACAGGTTCAGTCCCTGGGTTGAGAAGTCCCCTGGAGAAGGAAATGGCCACCCACTCCAGCATTCTTGCCTGGAGAATCCCATGGACAGTGGAGCCTGGTGGGCTGCAGTCATGGGGTTGCAAAAGAGTTGGACACGACTTAGCGAGTAAACAACACCAACCAGTTTCCATTGCAGCCATAATGCATCCTCCATACAATCCTTCTCTCTTAACTTTAAGAGATAAGCCAAATCACCCACTTGTTCATGACCTTTTGATTGTTCTCTGTGGTTTATAAAATTAGATCAAGACACCTCACTGCATCTTATAAAGTGACATGAGATCTGTCCTACCTCAGCCCTTCACCTCCCCGGTGGCCACTCCCTTCCTTCTCCACTGGACTTCAGTCCCATCAGTCTCCCTTTCAGGTCCCTAAACTTGCCAAGGTCTATACTCTCCTTGGGGACAGCAAGATGCCGAAGGTGAATGACTCTGCCTCATGGTAGCAAAATGTCTCAACATTTAAACAGCCTTAAGCTTAGTGTTGATCTTGAAGCATGTTGCAAGTGCTGATCAGCAGTATTGATCAGCTCCTTGACACGTACATAATAAGAAATTGTTTTATAATTGTCTCTTGACACTACTGGTTGCTCAAAGTCGGAGTCAGGGTTTTCTTATTTCCTAAGACCCCCTGGGACCACAGAAGTTTGCCAGATGAATGAATAAATGAGTGCATCAATACAGCATGTGGAAGCACGCATCCATCAGGACTTTCTCTACCCTTAAAAGAAAGATAAGCAATGTTTCATCTTCCCCAATTCTTTCTCTCACCTAGCTGAGAGAGTCCTGAATTAAATTCACTAGACTTGGACTCTACCCATCTATCTAGTAAATGTGTGATCTTAAAAAAAGCACCTCTCTTGAAGTCTTGAGTCCTTAATTGTGAAATGATGGATTTAGAGTAAATTGGTGCTTTTCCAACTTTCTAAATGAAACAAAGATTTTAAAATAAAATTATATAATGAGCCATAATTTGTGAATCATTTAAAAATGACGCTGCCTTGGTTGAAAGGGTTGGGGTTCTTGGAGCCCTGCCAATCAGTAAACTGTTCTGTCCCCCACTCTGTGGACTCCAGAGGCTCCTCCATAGATGCTGAGGGCTCTGCAAAGCCCAGTTCAAAAACCACTGGGCTCAAAAAGCCTCGGAGGCCCTGGATGGATCTAACATTTCATGATTCCAACTCTGAAATAAACAACAGATGTTGCCAAGTAAAGCCGAGTGAAATGTATTCATGCACTCCTTTAAAAATTAAATGGAAGACTTTTCTCCCCTTTAAAAATCAAGCAAAATTCATTGCTTGGAATTCTGACAGAGTATACAAAGAGCCTTTTAAATGCTAAAGAACATTCATAAATGACTTTGTCACAAAGTGTTATAAGATTTTGCAAAATTGAGCTTATGTAGGTTTTCACTGACTTGAAGTGTTATTGATTAGAAAATACCTTCTACCCCCCGGGCCATGCATGCCTCAGAAGGTTTCAGATCCAGGAACTCGAGTCAGCTCACCTATGTACTGGAAAGGTCAACCCCACCATGGAAACCCATTAAAACACCCGCGAACATTCACTCAGCTTGGAGGTTGAGAGTGGCAGATCCAATCTCACCCAGAGCCACATTGCAGCCTCCGGGAGGCTGATGTAATTCTCCTGTGACTCTGTGGTTTAAATGGAATTGATTATTTAAAAATATTAGATATGGCATTGCTTGCTTTTTCACATTGCATTAAGCGCTCCCGCATAGAAGCAGAAGTGAAGTGGACAAATACACAGAGCCGTGCGAACTGCCTCCTCATGCATATGTATACACACGCCTGCGCATGGGCACACACATACAAAGAGGACCCAGCAACATTAATGGTTTACATATGTGCGTGGATTTACATTTGTGAAACACTTTAAAATATAGCAGTTCATTCAATCCCCCTAAGAACCTTGTAAGCTAGGTATTTAAGAGCTTCTATGCACAAGAAAAAAAAGTGCACTAAGTAATTTCCATGCACTTATCTTGTTTAACTGTTCCCACATTTCAGCTGAAAAGGCTCTGAGAAGTCAAAAGGCTTATTCAACATCAGGACACCAAGAGGGCAGATTAGTCAATAAAAACCAGGACTGTTGACTGTTGAGGACATCATTTCTCTATCATTACAGGTTCCACTAAATATCAAAACAGAATGCGGGTGTGTTTCTTGGGGTTTTTGTTTGGCATAAACATTTGCTCTATCAGAGCAGTTTTCGCTAAACACAGTTGTTTTTGATTGCTTTTTTAATGCTGAAGCTGGTTTTTCATAGGTCCATTCATGTCCACTGTCTGGGCTCTCCACTGTGTCAGATGACACCGTTTATGACAAGCTGGGTGACATCAGAGCTGCAAACCGACTCACCTAAGGTTCTGCTTATTGGCTTTGGCCTCATTCATCATCCCATTGCTCATCAATACCAAGATGATTCTGATAAGAGGAATGGCACTGGGGCAATGGTTTGCCTCATCCTCCAAGCATCCCACCTCCCCTGTGGAATGGTAACCTCGACCCCTTGCTTTCCACTTCCGCCATTGCAGTCCGTGTTAGAGTTTCCCTTCCATGTGATAAGATATATGATCTTCCCTGTCTGCTTAATTTACAGCTGGCAGGATTAGCTGACTGGTCTTGTAGGAACAAGAGAAATGTGATGATTACCTTTAGTGGTTTAGGAGCCTTACGCCACGGGGTCTCATTAATAGGGCATCAGCCAAGAAATTTCATTCACATAGTAAGCTTAAGCCTGTTGTGCAAAACCTCAAGAGCCTGCCACAGCCTGGAAGTTGTGAAAATGATCCCGGATTAAGCTGTTCTGTGAAGAAGGAATGAGAACTACCCAAGATAAACTACCAGTCCTGTAACTACATGGTACAGCGTTCCTAGGGCAGAAGAAAGATAAATGATTTCCTTGATTACAAATCTCTCCCTCTTGTAGAAAATCCTATTCTCCAACTCTGAGACCATGTTATTGGAAGAGCACCACCTGCCACTGGCTTAGCTCTAAAGAAGAAAGAGTTCAATATAGTAGTGATGGATTCTCTCAGTGGCCGCATTCATCCCAGGCAAGCTGTTCTGACCACTTCCTGCAGCAGCAAACCTCTCCTCTGCTCCTGCTGTTCTACATGGAAGCTGATCTTTTTTCCTAGGAAACAGGGAATCCAAAGATGCGGTGCTATAGTCCTGCTGTTGGCTCCCCAGCCTACCTTGGAGCTCATGGCATCCTTGACAATCATCCTGGGAATCAGTTTATCTATCTATGACACCACCCTTATGGCAGAAAGTGAAGAAGAACTAAAAAGCCTCTTGATGAAAGTGAAACTGGAGAGTGAAAAAGTTGGCCTAAAGCTCAACATTCAGAAAACGAAGATCATGGCATCTGGTCCCATCACTCCATGGGAAATAGATGGGGAAACAGTGGAAATGGTGTCAGACTTTATCTTTGGGGGCTCCAAAATCACTGCAGATGGTGACTGCAGCCATGAAATTAATAGAGGCTTACTCCTTGGAAGAAAAATTATGACCAACCTAGATAGCATATTCAAAAGCAGAGACGTTACTTTGCCAACTAGTCAAGGCTATGGTTTTTCCTGTGGTCATGTATGGATGTGAGAATTGGACTGTGAAGAAGGCTGAGCGCCGAAGAATTGATGCTTTTGAACTATGGTGTTGGAGAAGACTCTTGAGAGTCCCTTGGACTACAAGGAGATCCAACCAGTCCATTCTGAAGGAGATCAGCCCTGGGATTTCTTTGGAAGGAATGATGCTGAAGCTGAAACTCCAGTACTTTGGCCACCTCATGCGAAGAGTTGACTCACTGGAAAAGACTCTGATGCTGGGAGGGATTGGGGGCAGGAGGAGAAGGGAGCGACAGAGGATGAGATGGCTGGATGGCATCACTGACTCCATGGACGTGAGTCTGAGTGAACTCCGGGAGATGGTGATGGACAGGGAGGCCTGGCGTGCTGCGATTCATGGGGTCGCAAAGAGTCGGACATGGCTGAGCGACTGAACTGAACTGACTGAAGTGGAGTTCATGGGGTTCTCAAGGCAAAAATACTGAAGTGGTTTGCCATTCCCTTCTCCAGTAGACCACGTTTTGTCAGAACTCTCCACCATGAACAGTCCGTCTTGGGTGGCCCTACATGGCATGGCTCATGGTTTTATTGAGTTAGACAAGGCTATGGTCCTTGTGATCAGATTGGTTAGTTTTCTGTGATTGTGGTTTTTAATCTGTCTGCCCTTTGATGGAGAAGGATAAAAGTCTTATGGAAGCTTCCTGATGGGAGAGACTGACTGAGACAGAAGCTGAGTCTTGTTCTGATGGGCCAGGCCATGTTCAGTAAATCTTTAATCCAATTTTTTGTTGATGGGCAGAGCTGTGTTCCCTCCCTGTTATTTGACCAGAGGCCAAACAATGGCGGAGGTAATGAAGATAATGGTGACCTCCTTTAAAAGGTCCCATGGACAGCCTGCTACACTCAATGCCCCCAACCCTGCAGCAGGCCACCACCAACCCACGCCTCTGCCAGAGACTCCTGGACACTCACAGGCAAGTCTGGGTCAGTCTCTTGTGGGGTCACTGCTCTTTTCTCCTGGGTCCTGGTGTGCACAAGGTTTTGTTTGTGCCCTCTAAGAGTCTGTTTCCCCAGTCTTGTGTAAGTTCTGGTGGCTCTATGGTGGGTTAATGGTGACCTCCTCCAAGAGGGCTTATGCCATATCCAGGTCTATTGCACCCAGAGCCCTCGGCCCTGTGGCAGTCCACTGCTGACCCATACCTCCACAGGAAACACTCAAACACAGTTCTGGCTCAGTCTCTGTGGGGCCTCTGGGTCTTGGTGTGCACAAGGTTTGTCTGAGACCTCTGAGCATCTCTGGCAGGTATGGGGTTTGATTCTAAATGCAATTTCACTCCTCCTACTATCTTGCTTGGCCTTCTTCTTTGCCCTTGGACAAAGGGTATCACCACCAAGTTTCTCCAGCGCTGCACAGTGAATGCAGAGTCAAGTGGGCCTTAGGAAGCATCACTACAAACAAAGCTCGTGGAGGTAATGAAATTCCAGTTGAGCTATTTCAAATCCTAAAAGATGATGCTGTGAAAGTGCTACACTCAATATGCCAGCAAATTTGGAAAACTCAGCAGTGGCCACGGGACTGGAAAAGGTCAGTTTTCATTCCAATTCCCAAAGAAAGTCAATGCCAAAGAATGCTCAAACTACCACACAATTGCACTCATCTCACATGCTAGCAAAGTAATGCTCAAAATTCTCCAAGCCAGGCTTCAACAGTATGTGAACCATGAACTTCCAGATGTTCAAGCTGGTTTTAGAAAAGGCAAAGGAACCAGAAATCAAATTGGCAACATCTGCTGGATCATTGAAAAAGCGAGAGACTTCCAGAAAAACATCTACGTCTGTTTTATTGACTATGCCAAAGCCTTTGACAGTGTAGATCACAACAAATTATGGAAAATTCTTCAAGATATGGGAATACCAGACCAGCTCACCTGCCTCCTGAAAAATCTGTATACGGTTCAAGAAGCAACAGTTAAAACCTCACATGAAACAACAGACTGGTCCCAAATTGGGGAAGGAGTAAGTCAAGGCTGTATATTGTCAGCCTGCTTATTTAACTTATATGCAGAGTACATCATGAGGAATGCTGGGCTGGATGAAGCACAAGCTGGAATCAAGATTGCCAGGAGAAATATCAATAACCTCAGATATGCAGATGATACCACCCTTATGGCAGAAAGCAAAGAAGAACTAAAGAGCCTCTTGATGAAAGTGAAAGAGGAGAGTAAAAAAGTTGGCTTAAAACTCAACATTCAGAAAACTAAGATCATGGCATCTGGTCCCATCACTTTCTGGCAAACAGATGGGGAAACAATGGAAACAGTGACAGACTATTTTGGGGGCTCCAAAATCACTGCAGATGGTGACTGAAGCCATGAATTAAAAGATGCTTGCTCCTTGGAAGAAAAGTTATGACCAACCTAGACAACATATTAAAAGGCAGAGCCATTACTTTGCCAATAAAGGTCTGTCTGGTCAAAGCTTTGGTTTTTCCAGTAGTCATGTATGGATGTGAGAGGTGGACTATAAAGAAAGCTGAGCACCAAAGAATTGGTGCTTTTGAACTGTGGTGTTGGAGAAGACTCTTGAGAGTCCCTTGGACAGTGAGGAGATCCAACCAGTCCATCCTAAAGGAAATCAGTCCTAAATATTCATTGGAAGGATTGATGCTGAAGCTGAAACTCCAATATTTTGAATGCCTGATGCAAAGAACTGACTCATTTGAAAAGACCCTGATGCTGGGAAAGATTGAAGGTGGGAGGGGAAGGGGATGACAGAGGATGAGATGGTTGGATGGCACCACCATCTCAATGGACATGAGTTTGAGTAAGCTCCAGGAGTTGGTGATAGACAGGGAAGCCTGGCGTGCTGCAGTCCATGGGGTCAGAAAGAGTTGGACACAACTGAGTGACTGAACTGAACTGAAGTGTAGTTAGCAGAAGTCACGCAGAAGTTCTTAGTACAAAATCAAATGTGCAGTGACTATAAACATCTGTACATTCCTAGAAGAATATGACACTAGAACTGTGGTTCTCCCCAAGGAAAATGCCTTCTCACGTTTTATTCTTTTTGCAGAAAGAGGAGATTTGACACACTGCTGATTTCTAAAGTAAATTTGAATCCTGCATGCCACAGTCAAGAAGGAGCTCATAACTGTGTAGGTATCAACTGGATGACTCTAGGTTTAATACCTTACACACATGTGAATTAAGTATGCTCACATTGTAGCTCGGTCCTCTCAGTAGTAACTCAAAAGCTTTTATTTCTCTACCTGACTCATTGATGTATCTACCCAATTTCTGGCCATCAATTCAATAGAGATCAGCAAAATCTCTCAGGTAGAAAAAGTGCAAAGACAGAGAGAGGAGAAAAAACCATGGGGAACAAGATTAAAGGTGTCATGATAATAGCAAAAATACCTTGAGAAAGAAAATTATGATTCATCGTTCTACATTGGTGGGGAAACAAACTCATTCAGTCATGATTAAGGTGAACATATTTCCCATACCAAAAGCTGTTGCAATAAATAGTCTCACTAGGAACTTTCATACCCCTTCTGAGAGTGAAATATGGTACAAGAGACGTAATTTGAGTCCTGATATAGGAGTGTCTAGAACACATCACTAGATTTGGAATCAACAATAAAGTAAATTTTAAAATGACACCATCTAGAAAAAAATCAAAGATATATGTTCACCGAACTCATACTCTCAGTGTAAATTTACTGTTTTATATCAATGTAATAGAGGGTGGAACTGACGGGAAGACCTTGAGCACTCTGTCTCTGCAGGCACACTTTCTGCAACTGGAAATTGAAGGGGAGGTATTAGATAACCTTTTAGGTCTCTTCCTGAGATAATAAGCTAATAAATTCTATAATCTCTTCTTATGTTATTATGATCTTCCTTCAAAGGCATAGCTTGCATGCACTCACACACAGTCACTCAAACACCCAATCATAAGCTTGACATTTGCCATTATTAATTTCTGTTATGGCAACTGTATTCTTTTGGTCTTTCAGTTAGAAACATCTCTAGGTCTTTGCCCAATGAGATAATAAGATGATGTCTAAATATTTAATAAACAACCAGAATGCACACTTTCTAAGACCCCTGGGCTCTTTAGCCACAGCAACTCTACATCTTACTTGTCCATCTGTAACTCCATTATGAAGTGAAAATATTCAACCTCAGGTATCCCCAGCTCCCAGAAGTTTAGCCAAAGCTGGGTTCACTACCTTCTCTCTACTTTCTGGCAATAGAAAGAATAATGGCATCCCACTATAGCTGGGACCAGTAAACTCATACCCAACAGCCAGGTTGCTCTTCTTCAAGCTCCAGTTTCTCTACCTGTAATAATGTGTGCTTAGTCACTTAGCCATGCTCAACTCTTTGAGAACCATGAACTGTAGCCTGCCAGGCTCCTCTGTCCATGGGGATTCTCCAGGCAAGAATACTTAGGGGGATTTCCATGCCCTCCTCCAGGGAATCTTCCCAACCCAGGGATCGAACCCAGGTCTCCTGCATTGTAGGCAGATTCTTTACTGTCTGAGCTACCAGGGAAGCCCAATATAATAATAGTGTCTACCTAATAACTGTTGTGAGGGACAAGTAAAGTCATGCCTATAAATCACAGTAGCTGGTACAAACATTTTGTTCTCCAAGGCTATAAAATAAGCCCCAGAATCTGAAAATAGCCTCTATCATCAAAGAGTATTGATGCTGTATCAACTCATTCTCAGACAGTTGGCCTCTGGCTGTCCATCCTTGAATGCCCTGTGTTCCATGATTCAGTGCTTTTCCACCAATGACTGCAGAGAATGGCTAAAGAGAGAGAGAGAGACAGAGTGAAAACCCCATGAGCTGGAACCCGTGCCTATGGGAGAGAGTATGCCAGATGCCCCAGGAACATCACAGTTAGGAGAAGACGTGTTTTTGATAAGTGAACTAGTAATTCCTTTTTTTGTAAATTTTAGTGAACACATTAAAGATGTAAATAGAGACCTATTTACAAGGGTGGCTATTGACATGTATTTAGATTAGTAAAACCAGATTATGAGGAATGTCATGTTAATTTCATGTGTCAACTTGGCTAGGCTCTGGTGTCCAGTTGATCAAACACTGGTCCAGATGTTGCTGGGAATGTGTTCTTAGATGTAATTAGCACTTAATTCAGTAGACTTTGACTATAGCAGAGTACCCTCCATACTGTGGGTGGGCCTACTCCAGTTAGTTGAAGACCTTAAGAGCAAAGACTAAGGTTCCCCAAAGAAGCAATTTTGCTTAAAACTTTACAACAAAGCAATTCTGCAGATTCCAGACACCAGAGAGCAACATCAACTTTCCCTCACTTTGCAGATTGCTGGCCTGCTACACAGATTTCAGGACTTGCCAGCCCCTACAATCATATGAGTAAATTCCTTTAAATAAAATCTCTCTTTCTCTCTCTCTCTTTTTCCATAAAAAATAGATAAAAGATAAATAGATGATAGATAGACCATCCTATTGGTTCTGTTTCTCTGGAGAACATTTACTAATACATTGAAAGATCACAAATGCACATACATACACATATGAGGGCTTAAATTAGAAAAAAAAAATTGAGTAATTTATCCCTAAAGATAGAGTATGAGTGGTTTTATTATCTATAGTTTTTTCATCTTTTAATGGTCTAAAATTAATACAAAATACTTAAAAATTAGAAACATATATGTAAATACTAGTCAACCCAAATAGTAGTCTTCTCTTCGATAGTACCATAAAACCCAAAATAAGTTAAGCCATTGTAAATTATTAGAAGCCTTCTCTTAAACGTTGCTGCATGTGATTGCTATTTTATTCATTAGCACCTTAACAAAAGCACAGGCTTTCAGGAATGTGAGAGTAGGTGACAGACTAGAAAATACTGGAGTGAGAAAATGGTGAAGTGATATTCTGAACAAAATACCTTGCCTTGGAGAAACTGGAACTTTCCTAAGAAAGGGAACTGTGGTGCAATGTGCAGGAAAGGAAGGTTAAGGGCCTTTAAGGAAACCCTAGGAGGCTGCTGGGAGAACAGGAGAAGAAAGATGAGTAGCTCCCAGAAAGAAGATGAGGCTTTGAAACCACACGCATAGACTGGCTTAGAACCAGTCACGCGTTGGTAGCAAATGGAATGTGACCTTGGTGACAGATTGCCAGAAAGCAGAGGCACCAGATGCTGGTTTTAGTCAAACTCACTCAGTTGGGTTGAATTTCTAAACAGAACAATGCCCAAGACCGATGGGTGTAAAAGACAAATATTACTTTTAACAGAACTCTTAAGAGTAAACATTTATTGCTATTTTTGCAAAACTTTAGAGAGCTATGTCAATAATGGAAAACATTTGCCTGAATTTTAAGAATACCATATTTTTTTTATAAAGATAAAACTATCTAGGGATTTTCCTTCTTAATGGAAACTTCTGTCAAAATCTGTGTATGTCTATTGTAGATGATGAAAAATGTAATTCTGAGAGACTATGAAAAATAATCAAATGATTTGGTTTGGGGAACCCTGTTGAAAGGCTGCACGATTCCTTTTAGCATCTGATCCCTGCCTCTTCCCAGCTGTCTCTCTGGTCGCCGAAGCCATCCCCGGAAGCTCCTGCACACGTGCCTCACCTAGCATAGACTGTGCTCATGGCCCCAGTACTGCGCACATGCCCTTGGTGGCACTTTTCTTCACTGGCCGCAGACTTGGTCTTGCGGCTTGCTTTGGCCACTAGGACTGCAACAAATGTGATACGAGCAGAGACACGCACATTTTGGCTTCCTCTTGGGCTCTTTTGCCTCCACCTTGATAGTACACCTTGGCTGCCCCGCTAGAGGAAGACATATAAAGCAGACACATGCCTCAGCTACACCAGCTGAGGCCCCGACTGTGAAAGGGTCCAGAGGAAGGCCCTGAAGACAACTAGCCACCAAGAAAGCAAGATTCAGTGTTCATTTCTGATTCTCACCAAATCAACTGTAGTTTAGCTGTTGTTTGTTACACAGCATCATCAGAGGCTTAGGAAGCTGATACATCTAAGTAACACATCACACTCAGCCTTTCTTCCATTCCTTACTTCACACCAAAACCAACCAGTCTTGTCTTCTTCCTCCAAGTCCTGTTGTTGCTGGCTACTTTATACGACTTTTTTTAGTGGGGCATAAGAATGGATAAAATGTTGCCATCTTGGGTTGTTTTATCTGGAACTTCAAAGGTATCAAGAGAAGAAAACTTACACATTTCCCACTTATAACAAATTCATACAGGACAGACTATGAGATGATGAAAGATGAAATTGCAGAGCTGAGATTTATGGGTAGGAAGATTGCCTCCCCAAAGGAGAGGCAAGAAGGGTGCCCAGGCAATGTGTTGGGGGCACATATCAGACAAATGCTGGTATCAGGGAGGCCAGCCTGGAGGGAGAAGCATGTTGAGGGCAGCAGGCTCTGCGTGGCCACACAACTCAAGTTGCAAACTATGTCCACAGATCTGGAAAGGTCAATGTTATTACAGAGAATAAAATCAAGTAACGGGGCTTTGTTTGCAGGAATACTGGCAGGACAGAACCCCATAGCCCTAGAGGGAGCACAATCAGGGTCTCAGTTTTAAAGCAGCAAAAAAGGGAATGACCTGGACTGGCATCTTCCTGGCAACAAAGTAGAAAGTGGATAATTAGAACCAGTGGAAAGTCCAAGCCTCGCCAAAAGAAATGGCAGAGAGTATGGATTTGATGCTGCACACTATGATGAGTATTGAAAAGACTTTTCTTCCTTTGGTTTTTGTAGGTTTGAGCTGGAAAATAATTACAGAAACTCAGTTTCTTGCCCTGCACTTGAAAATGTAAATCGGTGTGCCATGTGACTTGGATAACTTTTCACATTAAAAAAAAAAACAATGTTGGTCTTTACATCTCTACCAGATCTGTAAGTGAAAATGTAATCTACAGAGGAACTTTTCCAGTTGTATGTAACTTGAAGGGGTATTTATACAGACACAGATGACAGGTAAAACAATCATTCAGAAAATTTAAACTCTTGAAAGTCTTTAATTAATGAAAAAATTTATGCTTCAGCCTAAATTATTCTAGGGGACTGTCTCAATTGATCAAATTCATCAACCATTGCTCAACTTTATACTTCATTTTGTCTATATACAAACAAAGTCCTAATGGTTACTCTAATTGCACGCAATAAGCTTCCAACTCTAGAGTCATGGAAGTCAGATCTTAATAATTTAATACTCCCAAACCTTCGAAAATTGGAGACAAATTTAAATCTAAAGTAAAAGCCTAGATCCTAGTAAGGCCCAATTGCTAGACCTGTGTGTGTGTGGGGGGGGGGGAGTGCACGCACGTGCTCACGCACACACATGTGCATACATGCTTTAATACAAGTATCGGGTACATAAAGTGTAAGTCACATAAAAATTTTCTAAAAAGTATACATCTGATTCATAATTAGCTTTCTTCATGAACTGGACTGAGTTCAGTTCAGTTCAGTCGCTCAGTCGTGTCTGACTCTTTGCGACCCCATGAATCACAGCACGCCAGGCCTCCCTGTCCATCACCATCTCCCGGAGTTCACTCAGACTCATGTCCATCGTGTCCGTGATGCCATCCAGCCGTCTCATCCTGGGTCGTCCCCTTCTCCTCCTGCCCCCAATCCCTCCCAGCATCAGAGTCTTTTCCAATGAGTCAACTCTTCGCATGAGGTACCCAAAGTACTGAAATTTCAGCTTCAGCATCATTTCTTTCAAAGAAATCCCAGGGCTGATCTCCTTCAGAATGGACTGGTTGGACCTCCTTGCAGTCCAAGGGACTCTCAAGAGTCTTCTCCAACACCACAGTTCAAACGCATCAATTCTTCAGTGCTCAACCTTCTTCACAGTCCAACTCTCACATCCATACATGACCACAGGAAAAACCATAGCCTTGACTAGATGGACCTTAGTCAGCAGGGTAATGTCTCTGCTTTTGAATATACTAATCTAGGTTGGTCATAACTTTTCTTCCAAGGAGTAAGCATCTTTTAATTTCATGGCTGCAGTCACCATCTGCACTGATTTTGGAGCCCAAAAAAATAAAGTCTGACACTGTTTCTACCATTTCCCCATCTATTTC